>MUZC01004767.1:709551-744874 GCA_002072015.1 Radix auricularia
CGTAGGAGCCTTAACGGTTGAAGTTAATATATTTAGTATATCCATCTTGATTCAGATTAAAATCAATAGGTGTTTTGATTTGGTGTTACGCGAATTCTCAACGCTAACTGAAATCCTAATTTCCGCAGCGTAGCGCGGGTAAATTGCTAGTCATTATTAACCGGAAGTCTATTAGTTAAATCTACTTATAACTCAATGACTTCCAGAGTTCACGAGAGGACAGCTATTTAATATTTGTTCCTTATTATTACAGGGAATGGGCTCATTGAAATTGACTTAAACTTGTTCAAAAACTTAATTTTGTAGAATTTGTCTTAAGAATTTTAAATAAATATAGAACATTATATTATGTGATTGGAAATTGAACGTCATTGTGAGTGTAAATTATGTAAATGTATCAGTATCAAGTATCAGTGAATCTACTCTAGAGCAGTGCTTCTCAAAGTGGCGGTCGGCGGGCGTGTTCCAGTCAGTGGACTATCCCCTGACGATCAGCGGAAGTTATCAAGGAAGGACGCACAAATATAATTATAATCCCCCTTGTGCAAACATTAATTCTAACCCCTTTGAATATGCAAATCTTGAGCGTGAATAAAATAAAACTAATTTTAAAAAATTACATTGCGCTACCACGTCAGTACAGGTAAAATAGTGCACAAGTTCTTTGCGCAATGGAAAAATTCCTGCCGGTCCCCATGCTAAAATGTTTGAGAAGCACTACTTTGGATCATACGTCCGTGCATTAATACTTTCTACTGCTAATTCTAATGATGTAATTATAATTTAAATCTTAATCTTAGCATTAGTTTATTACTAATAATGAATATTTTTTCATAAGGCCCAAGGAAAACAATTAATATTAAAATAAATATACTTGACTAAAATTTTTATTACACTAGGACTAATGTTTATGACTATGGAACGATGCTTATGCTAATTTTTTAAAATGTTCAGGCTTATTTCCGTTAGTTTTAAGTCTTCTGCTTGTTAATAATTTATTCAGGTGGAAAACTATATAAAAAGAATTTTTTTGAAACTAGAAGATCTTATTTTAGAGAGATCAGTGTATCAAAACACTGTTGTTATGGATATTTCAAAAAAGTTTAACGTGAATCTAAAAATAGCCCAAAGACCGAATGGGTTATAACGTTTTCCGGTCTTAGAAATGACAAGCCCTATGGTTATGTCATGGGGTCTAGTCATGTGTATTTACGCTATTGCGAAGTTAAACATCCCTCATTATTTTAGGTCTAGCGCCATCCTTCAGGCCCTGACAAGAGAGACTCACAGAAATCCTGCCATGAATCTGTCGGACATTCCTTCAGCTCCTCCACCAAGTGCCGAGCTCGTCTCCGTCATACGCAAGGGCAAGTGGCAGTTGTTATCTTTCATTATTTTGTTGCCATTTTCGAATGCCTCCACCAGACAGTCCAGGACAGTCACGTTGGTGATCTCATCAACCTTGGCCAACACGCCGCTGAAGTAGAACCTCAAAAAGATAGAGCACAGTTAGCTAAAAGGCATAAATATAGTTATGTTTTCTGTCCAGTAGTACCTCAAAAAGATAGGACACGCTTAGCTATTAGGCATAAATATAGTTATGTTTTCTGTCCAGTAGTACCTCAAAAAGATAGGACACACTTAGCTAGTATGCATAATTATAGTTATGTTTTCTGTCCAGTAGTACCTCAAAAAGATATGACACGCTTAGCTAGTAGGCATAAATTTAGTTATGTTTTCTGTACAGTAGTACCCCAAAAAGATATGACACGCTTAGCTAGTAGGCATAAATTTAGTTATGTTTTCTGTACAGTAGTACCTCAAAAAAGATAGGACACACTTAGCTAGTAGGCATAAATATAGTTATGTTTTCTGTCCAGTAGTACCTCAAAAAGATAGAACACACTTAGCTAGTAGGCATAAATATAGTTATGTTTTCTGTCCAGTAGTACCCCAAAAAGATAGGACACAGTTAGCTAGTAGGCATAAATATAGTTATGTTTTCTGTCCAGTAGTACCCCAAAAAGATAGGACACACTTAGCTAGTAGGCATAAATATAGTTATGTTTTCTGTCAAGTAGTACCTCAAAAAGATAGAACACAGTTATCTAGTAGGCATAAATATAGTCATGTTTTCTGTCCAGTAATACCTCAAAAAGATAGGACACACTTAGCTAGTAGGCATAAATATAGTTATGTTTTCTGTACAGTAGTACCTCAAAAAGATAGGACACGCATAGCTAGTAGGCATAAATATAGTTATGTTTTCTGTACAGTAGTACCTCAAAAAGATAGGACACGCTTAGCTAGTAGGCATAAATATAGTTATGTTTTCTGTACAGTAGTTCCTCAAAAAGATAGGACACACTTAGCTAGTAGGCATAAATATAGTTATGTTTTCTGTACAGTAGTACCTCAAAAAGATAGGACACGCTTAGCTCTACTCATAAATATAGTTATGTTTTCTGTCCAGTAGTACCTAAAAAAAGATAGGACACACTTAGCTAGTAGACATAAATATAGTTATGTTTTCTGTACAGTAGTACCTCAAAAAGATAGGACACAGTTAGCTAGTAGGCATAAATATAGTTATGTTTTCTGTCCAGTAGTACCTCAAAAAGATAGGACACACTTAGCTAGTAGGCATAAATATAGTTATGTTTTCTGTCCAGTAGTACCTCAAAAAGATAGAACACAGTTAGCTAGTAGGCATAAATATAGTTATGTTTTCTGTCCAGTAGTACCCCAAAAAGATAGGACACGCTTAGCTAGTAGGCATAAATATAGTTATGTTTTCTGTCCAGTAGTACTTCAAAAAAGATAGGACACGCTTAGCTCTACTCATAAATATAGTTATGTTTTCTGTCCAGTAGTACCTCAAAAAGATAGGACACACTTAGCTAGTAGGCATAAATATAGTTATGTTTTCTGTCCAGTAGTACCTCAAAAAAGATAGGACACGCTTAGCTCTACTCATAAATATAGTTATGTTTTCTGTCCAGTAGTACCTCAAAAAGATAGGACACACTTAGCTAGTAGACATAAATATAGTTATGTTTTCTGTACAGTAGTACCTCAAAAAGATAGGACGCACTTAGCTAGTAGACATAAATATAGTTATGTTTTCTGTCTAGCAGTACCTCAAAAAGATAGGACACACTTAGCTAGTAGACAAAAATATAGTTATGTTTGCTGTCAAATAATCGTTAAAGTCGACTGTCTACTCGGGCCGTTACACTGTGTCAGTGTTGACAAGATATGTTATTAATGGCTTTGGACCCAGTGTAACCGGCGGGACTAAACCCCTCATTAGAATTTACCTTGGGCTGTTCTGAACTTTGCCAAAATATACACATCCATGCCAGAATATAACCCTTTGTGACATGAGTATATAGAAATATACTGATCAATGACTAACTTTTGAATAGCCTATTGTTTTTTTTTTACAATCTTAATCAGATATGTTAAAACTTTTTCTTTTCAAGTAGTCAAGTGTTTTATTTGATATAAAGTGACAATTTTAAATTACGAGCAATTAGATATTTAAGAGGAACTTTTATTTAAAGTTACGTGTTTTGATCTTACGTCTCCTTTCTTAAACACGCCCTCTCACTAGTCACGCATCGTTACAAATGTGTGACCCCTCTCTACCCCAGGTGCGTGACGTCATTTATGGATGACCCCCAAGACCGCACTGAAGGCCTGCAACATTGAGCATGATCCTGGGAAACGACAGCTTGCGGCCGTGCCTCCTGACGCCTTATTTTGCGTAACGGTGCAACAGTCTGTAAGACAAACAGACAACATGACAGGAAATACTTTCTTGAAACCCTTCTGATGACATCACAACCATCTCTTGACCGACATGCGGACGCACCTTTCGGACAAGAATTGGGCTAACAAGCCACCAAAGTTCACACAATGCTGCCAACGCACATGGCTAATGTGATGAAGATTGTTCCCGTAGATCACAACGGACAACAACAACACTACCGACTATCTCTCAATACAGAGTCCATCTATTTTGAGAATTTTGTTTCGATAGCTCTGCAGCGATTGGGGATGCACACAGGTCAGGCAGCACTAGAACTGAGAACAAATACCTGCTTGGCGAAGCCATAAGATTGAAGCTCGACGTAGGCATTGTGTGCTGGGTCATAAGATTTGATGACTCGGCCTGCTAGTGAGGATGTCACACACTGAATGGTATTGCGCCCTATGCTTATCATTCATTTATGTCTAGTGTTGCATTTTAACACAATAAAAAAAATGTTCAGTGAGCCCCCACCTTCAAACTGATTTAAAAATCAGATGACCTCAAGTTGTAAAAGTGATAAACAGCCGGTGTTTCTCTGAAGGATTTACAACTTTGACTATAACCTAAGTACTTTATCCACATTGTGGATGAGGTTAACAATTTAATTGTAACTAAACAAGATCAAATTCAACTCAGACAATCAACTATACCACATACACATTGCGCCTGATATGCATAATAATAATAATAACAATAATAGTAATAATAATAATAATAATAAAAAGCACCGAAGAACATACCCATCTAAGTATTCTTTAGAGGACTTTTTGTTAAACCTGGTCACTTCCGGTCCCAGAATTGTAATGTCCTTGTATCCCGGGTAGTTCGACAAAAAGTTCTTCAGAATCTTTAAGTCGTCCACCAGTGTCTTCGGCTCAATGACCAGGTAACCGTTGCCAGGATAGGCGTTCACCTCTGATGATAAAAAAAAAAAAAATAATAATAATAATAAATAATAAATAAAAATTTAAAATAAACTTTAAAAAATAGAGAGTAGCTACATTGTTCAATATCAAGGGGATCACATTTGACGTCAGCCGTCATCAATTTAGATGTACTAAACGATAAATCTTAATTTCACTCAAATATATTAGCTGTACTCTCAATACGATCCATGTATGCTTCGGAAAAATGTTTTAATAGATTAAAAATAATAGAAAAAAGGAATAGCATATTTACGTACAATTCTTTTTCTAAATATGTAAGGATGTCCGTCTTCTATAAAAAAAAAGTATTTTAAATATAAATATGACAAAAGATAACTTATTATCTTTAATCAATTACAACACGAAAGCTGACTGCAAAATTTCGGCGTGCTAGCATACGAGGAAGTGGCTTGAAAACCCATACAAAGTTATTTCTGGCAACAATAAAGCAAGGAAGGCGTCAAGCAGACAACACGAGTAAATATAAAGGATTTTATTAAGAAATCCATCGAAATGTAATCTTTTAGACAGCTCTCCCAATCCCTCGCATGATTAAAATTAGTGTTTTCATTTTTACTCTTAACTCTTGTTACTTTCTCGTATACATAGTAAAGCGGGTAGTATAGCAATCATGCAACAATAGAAAATATCGACGTTTTAACACCTTCATGAGTTCAAAAGCACATATTTTTGCAATATTCTCTGTATTTTTTCTATATGTCGGTCTGCGTTTGCGTCTGTATGTATGAGTGAACAAGACAGCTAGATTAACGTCACATATTAGAATTAGATAAAGTTTCATTTGGACTGGTTAACCTTGTTTAAAAACTATCTATCACTGTTGTACTACAGCCCATGCCTGCCTTATACCAAACACTATATAGCACTGTTGTACTACAGCCCATGCCTATCCTATATCAAACACTATATAGCACTGTTATACTACAGCCCATGCCTTCCTTATATCAAACACTATATAGCCCTGTTGTACTACAGCCCATTCCTTACTTATATCAAACACTATCTATCACTGTTGTACTACAGCCACTGCCTGCCTTATATCAAACCCTATATAGCACTGTTGTACTACAGCCCATTCCTGCCTTATATCAAACACTATATATCACTGTTGTACTTCAGCCCATTCCTGCCTTATATCAAACACTATATATAACTGATGTACTACAGCCCATGCCTGCCTTATATCAAACCCTATATAGCACTGTTGTACTACAACCCATGCCTGCCTTATATCAAACAATATCTATCACTGTTGTACTACAACCCATGCCTGCGTTATATCATACATTTGAAGTTCGTATTATATTTTCGCGTCTAAGACGCATCTGAATTTTGTAAACAATATTATGAGAATAAAATGAGCGTCCTACAGTCCAAAAAGTACGGTCAATAAATATAAAATCATCAGTTATTGTTTCTCTCCTCTGTGGTTACGTTTAAAGAAACTCAATACTTTAACCTGCTAGTACTATTAATTCTTGCTCCTCCAATATCTCTTCTATTGCAACAAAAAAGATTTCATTCGTCAAAGTGACTATGCACTTACCATTACCAAGATGAAGGCCTTCGATGGAAATGTTATGTTTTTCGAAAAAGTCCAAAAATATTTTGGCATTCGTTGGGTCCCAGCTGTTGCCTTGACGTTTAAAGATGTTTAAGCCAAACACGATTTCCCATCCGGCAGATTTGATAAAATCAATCAAAAGATCCAACTGGTTACCTTTCAAGAATTTGTTTTTTTGTTTTTTTATAGCGGAAAAAATATTTTTTTAAAAAATACATGTTTAATTTATGTCTGTGCTCAGTACATAAATAGTTGAGTGAGCTATTACATAACAAAAATGGTTGGATGAGCTACTTTTGTATCTGGATTATATATAGTGCTAATAGATTATTATAATGAAAAAAAAATTAGAAATAAATTTTTACTGCAGATGCTTTGCTATTAAAAATAACTTAATTTCAGAATGACTACCACAAGAAGGAACTCATTGTGACCATGACATAAACATAAAACGCGGTGGTCGAATGGTAGCACGCTCGACTGGCGTGGATTTGTTCCCGGTGTAACAGGCCAGATTAAACCCCTAACCAGAATATACCCGGGTATAATCAGGCCTAGGCCACAATATACCCCGGGTGTTAAACTGGCCTAGGCCAGAATATACCCCGGTGTGTAAACTGGCCTAGGCCGGAATATACCCCCCAGGCCAGAATATACCCCCTTTGACAACATGGCGATATATAGTAAAAAAAAAAATGGATGAATGACTAATTAGAAATTCTTTTTGTGTTTTATCTTTGTCAGAGACGTTAAAATCATTTCTTAAGTAGGAAAGTTGTTTTATTTACAATAAAATAATAATAATAATATGATTTCTTTTATTACGATGTCTGATAGAGCGGTGACTTTTTATCTAAAGTTACAGTCTATACAAATAATAAGGAATCAGCGTTGTTTTTTGTTTTTTTTTAAAATGATTTTTTTTTTTTTAAATTGACTCATTCAAGCACTAGACTAAATGGATTGATTATTTTTAAAAATAATTTAAGCACGATAAGGGACTCTAGTTGTCGTTTATCAGTGCTTCCGAATATTTACTATTCCTTGACCTCGCTTATTAATCGAATCAAAATGTTTCATTATTTTGAGTCTGATGCCGTAAGAACAGGGAAAACCTAAACATCGTTTGACTTTCCCAAAGTTGCTTGTCGTATTGCAGTACCTTTATCATTATCTTATCTCATCTGTTATAGGCGCTCCTTCAACATAGAAGATTATTGCGTCCTTCGCTTACCTATCATCCTTCCATCCCTGTGGCAATACAGTGCATGTAGGGCTTGGGCCTGCCTCACTACCTACTTCCACTCAGTCCTTATCAACGCCTTTCTTCTCCAATATTGGATGCCCAGTGTTTGTAGGTCTTTCACTACGTCATACATCCATATAAGCCTACTTCTTCCCTTGAGCCGTTTTCCTCTGGGGTTTTGGTGGTGTACCCTCTTTACTCCTTTCATTTGACATTCTTTCTAGGTGTCCTGCCCAATGAAGTCCGCTTTTTAAAAAAATTCTGCATCTAGTGTGGTATCCTAATTTATTATGACTCCCAAGTAATTTGCTTCTTTGGTTTCGGTTAGTTCTTTTCCATGAATGAAATTTTGAATTTACTTGTTTCTTTTTCTTTGTTACTCTTTTGTGGGTGGAAAGACATACTCCAGTTAGTTTACCATTTTATCAATACATCTAAGTCTTTTTGTAAAATTTTGCCCTGTTGTTCTGATTTATCCTATAGATTTTACAATCATCAGCAAATAACCAAACTTTTGTTCCTATTGACAAGTTGTTGGGTAAATCATTTGTATAGATTTTTTTTTTACTGTGGTGTATTTCTCTTGGGATGGTACGTCTTTCCATACACAAGATGGAAAAGCTTGTTACCCGTTTTGGCGGCACAATGTCCTAAGAACATCAATGACACATACCACCTAAAATCAATCTTCGCGCTCTTGTGTCGGCGTTCTTATCTCGGTACTTTATTGTCGGCACTCTTTTGTCGTACACGCTTTTGATTGATCGTCCATGTTGGCAAGCTGATCTACTTCTATTTCCCTTTTTTTCTTATTGCTGGGGGACCTATTTTTAGGCGCGTGACGTCATTTATGGACTGCCCCTAAGACATTCAGAAGAAACCTTCCATCCTGTAGCGCCAATCATTGTTATTTTTAAAGCAGCGCTATTCATTTGTAACTATGTTACTCTTAAAGCAGTACTGTCAATCTTGTCGGATTTCGTCAATTATTTAGCATTGACTGATACCATGCTTTCATCTATTGTTAAGAAGCATGGGTGATGTACCGTGAGGCCACGTTTAATCTGCATTCCAAAGACCATATCACCTCGTCGCACCCATTATGTCATCCAAGAACTATCTGTGACACTATGGTCGAGTGGTAGCGCGATGGTCACGAGTTCGAATCCAAGCAAAGACGAGGATTTGTTCCCGGGGCCTGAGGAGTCCCCAAGTCACCCAGCTCCGAATGGGTACCTAACTAGACAATAGTTAGGCGGCTGGGTAATGCGTGGAACCCTTATAGCCGTGGCCTGTGACTGCTGCATCACTTGCCAACAGATCATCTGTCATGGTTTGTGGACGCAATTACCTTCTGCATAGAAGGAGCGTCTGTATATCTAAGATAAGATAAAACTACTTTTATTATTTGAGACATTTTGATTTGAAATGATTTGGCTATTGGAATGAGTTAACATATAGGGATGAATTTACTATTGGAATTTAATTACTTTTAGAATAATTATAAAGTGAATTATTTTACTGTTACTATTGATTACTAGTGAAAGGACTTTACTTTGAAATTTAAAATGAGTGCACCAATGGAATAACATCACTACTGGAATTAATTTACTATTGGTAGCGAGAGAGAAAACGTACAAGTTTCAGAAAGATGCTTTGTAAAGGTTTTGTAATTAGAGAGTTGAACTGTTTTCTTTGTATACTCACTGTACACATTATAGGGCGCTCCTACTTCTGCCGTTTGTGCACCATACGGACCTTCACCAACTACAAAAGTAAATTCTGGTCTAGTCCCGGCAATACGGGCTTTACATGGAGCCAAGGCAGCGGCGGCGTTCTTCAGATAGTTAGGGCTGAAACAAGAAGTTCGCTAAGATGAACGGCACATATAGGTAGGTATACCTATTCGGTGTACAGGGATGCTGTTTCACAGAAACATACCCTTTCTAATAACGTAATCCTCTCACCTTTTTCCTCAAAACCTCCCCAAATCACTCCTTCACTGGTGAAGGCATCTTGCCGGCACATTCATTCTTTTATGTTTCTCTCTAAGTGGAATCTTCTAACTTGTTTCATTGATTTCTTTTTGCATTGCCTAGTTGCGGTCTCACAAATATATAATTATTGTTCTCTACACGCGGCTCAAGCCAGAGTCTCAGATGACTCCTAAATCTTGACACTCTACACACATTTCACTGAATTACCCTTTTATCGCTTACCCCATGCGTGAATTACCCTTTTATCGTTTACCCCATGCGTGAATTACCCTTTCATCGCTTACCACACGCGTGAATTACCCTTTCATCGCGCACCCCGTGCTCGAATTACCTTTTCAACACTTACCCCATGCATGCGTGAACCACTAAAATTAGTTGCGACATGATTGAGGTTCAGAGAGACACTCAGAAACCGACTTGTGGTGTGATGGTGACTTTCATTCAGAGATATCGTCAGCTTATAGACTGGCGGTGTATCTCTCTTTGTCTGACTTGAACACTGGAATTGTTTACACGTACATAGTAGCAGAAACAGAACTGTGACGCATCGTTTGGCCAGGTTCATCCTGAACATCACAAGCTCGTTGTGTCAGACACTCTTTCTGGTCCTGAAAAAAAATATCGAAATTTTATAAACTCGAGGAATTATAAGTTTGGAAATTGATTAGTCTTTTAATTGATTTTATTTTTTTTTTAATCCAATAAAACAATAAAAAAAAATTAATTATCACTCATGCACAGTTATAATCTTAACATCTCAGTGCGTCAATCTTGTTATGATGAGTTATCTGATTGCCAGGTGCAGCGATACTCCTAGATTCGTCATAACTTGATATTCCTATAAATCTGAATCATAACTTTATTAAGTTACTGTTTTAAAGGAATCAAATGTTATTTAACGCTTGAAACGTGTAAAGACTTTCAGTTGGAATTTTGTGTTGGATGTTAGATTGCCAGCATCATGCTAATAAATCTTAATGAAATTAACAAGGTCTGAGGTTCCCATAATTTTTAAATTAAAAATAAAAATAATACTATTACACAATTTATTTGAAACAATCTCGTTTTATTGTATGCCTTATAACAGTGGCGTCATAGGGGGGTGCGGAGGGGGTGGGCCGCCCCGGGTGACACCATCAGCGGGGTGACACCAGACCATAAAATTCTATATATTCCTGTTATTTGGCACTGGAAAACACGGAGGAGTTCTATGGATTAAATCATGAGGGGGTGACACCATGAGCTACCGTCCCGGGTGACACCATGAGCTACCGCCCCGGGTGACACCAACCATAGTGACGCCTCTGCCTTATAACACTATATTTTACTTCAAGAGCTAAAATGTACGGCCTAAAAGTAATTATTAAGAAAATTATAATTATTTGTAGGGTGATCGAAAATATTCCATTCCAATAAATTTGAGCTTTCTTTAATGCATGCAACCTGCTGTTACTTGCTAAAATGACCAAATGAATCACTGATTCAATCAGGTAATTCTCAAAACTTGTAAAATTTCAAAGTAAGTTATTGTAGAGTGCAGAGATATTTTTAACAAAAGAAATACAGCTATATATTTTTAATATCATTTATAGTTTTATTTGGGAAAATAAATCAATAAAAAAGACCTTCTGACTTTTACCTAAGCCTAATCATGCCTAATGTAAATTAAGCAAACATAATTACTACACATAGATCGACAACGGACACAAACTTATCTTACTTTATGTTAGATGATAGCTTTTAAAACATTCTTTATGTTTTTTTATTCTGTGATGGTTTACAGTATTGTCTTTGTTCTCCTAACACATAACTTTGATAAACAATAATTGTTCAAAGACTATCAGTAAATGTTTAAAAAGGGAAGTAAAAAACAAAAAAACTACAGATGAACGTCTACTATAAAACCGTCTTGGCGAGACAGCATTCATAAGATCAAAGTGTGCACAACTTGGTGCGCCTTTTTTCCCTTGAGATTGAGCCGATAAATACAATGGATTTATCAGTCATAAATAATATAAAAGCCCAGGTCACTCACTCACTCACTCACTCACTCACTCACTCACTCACTCACTCACTCACTCACTCACTCACTCACTCACTCACTGGATGTGGAACGCTGAGGAACAATGTACAACAGTCTACAGCAGTTAGTTGAAAAATCGTGTGGTGATTGGCGCTGTAAAAATATTTAAAATGACATCATTGTTTGGTGTGCATCGGTGCGCAAAATACAACCCCTATTATTAAATACTTTGCGTACATTTCAGAAAGTTTAATATTTCGTATTTATCAAAAAAGGAAAAGTTAGTTGGGCTTTTGAAAAAGGTTGGCGCCGTAGGCGCCCTAAAAAAAGGGGGCGCCGCAGGCGCCACGGCACCCCGGCACAATCTAGTTCCTACATAATTGTTTACGAAATTAACTAATGCTTAACGTTCAGTAGGACGAATTAAAGACTCGTTTGTCCCATTCGCGCATCCATTCAAGATCTACAGGAAGACAAATTTATTCATTTATTCTTACTAAAGGGAATAATAATTTTTTTGAAACTTGTAAAAAAGTTTTTTTAAAGATAAATCATTTATTTACGAGGCATAACTCAAAGAATTCACATTGTAACACGCGCACGACAATAAAAGAAAACATTAACATTAGTTATTTCTCAAATACGTTTAGGATATATAGTAAAAAAAAAAGCAACTTCTGAAGTCTACCTACTAAATTTCAGCTCAATTGGATCACGGGAAAGGGGATATAAAAACACGTATAATATAGTCTAAAAAATTCCTGCTCCAACATTGTTCTAAATATTATTAGCTATAGTTTGGCGTTTGTTTCAACCCGATAGATGTTATGGTTGTTGAGATATTGATAAAATACTGATATTTTTTTAGGGGAAACTGATCGTTTGTACCAATTAACAAAAGAATAAAGTTGAATAAATTCAAATAGAGGTGACAGATTCATTTCTAGATAATTGATGTAATGAAAATTGACAAGAGTAACACCATTATTTAAATCATTAAACATTTAAACAATAGAATGAGGGCTAAGGACAGCAAAGAAAACAGAAAAGTGGTAGAACCCATAAGTAAATCAAAACTAACTTTAAAATAGGACACAAAAAACAACAGGGAATTTCAGGGAAATATGACAATAAAGGTAATGTGCATATTTTTTTTAATGCACTATGACCTTAACACTTCAAAGTGTGAATATAAACAACATGATATTTTTATTTTTTTTTAAAGAATTTAAAAAACTTTCTGTTGTAATAGAAATAAAAATAAGGTGAAAATATTTATAAATTGTTTTTCAGACGCGCATATTTATTATTGCTGCATAATAATATTATTATTATCAGTAGATGATAAAATAAATTAAGAAAAACAAATTGTAAAGTATTGCACATGGATAAATATAATTTTAAAATACACAAAAGTAGAAATATATGATAAAAATATAGTTTGAGAAGGAGAATTGATAATAAGCATTTATAAAACATTTTTTTAAAGTAGTCTATTATAAAAAGATTAAACCCCTGTCACAAACGCACACATAAATAAAAAAATTTTAAAAAATAATATTAATTTTAAGAAAATAAAACGTATAATTAAAACATTTTTTAGACTTTATGGCAAAAAATTACTTTATCTTTATATAATATTTTTAATCGTTTTATAAATGAGAAAATTGAGATACCAAACAGTGACGGGGGGGGGGGGATTATATTTAAAACATGCGACTTGAACTATGCAAAGGGGATTTTATAAATATAGAAGTCTAAATTTGTGACATAGATGTAAACACACATCAAACAAAAAAAGCTCAACAGCTCAGCTTAACACTGTTTTAGAAAATAGTAAGGTCAAGGTGCTTTACTTTTCAAAAAGATTTATTTTGCTTTGCAAAGTCCAAGTGGTTTACGTCACAAAAATACAAATAAATAAATAGAAAATAAATGTGAATAAATGCCTGATGTTTTACTGAAGTATTAGAAACGCATATTGTTTACTGAAATGGGCACAGTTACTAGCAGAGCAATAACGCTCACACCATAGCTGCTACAACAATTAATGGAGCGTTTAACATAATATTTATTGCACAACTCCTGATTGGCGTCCGGCACCACCATGAAGCCGAAGCTGTGACCTTGAACTTGGACATCACTCGACACCTTCAGAGGTCGAATGTCGGGAACTTTGTCATCAATTATCGTCAGCCTCTTACCATTGAGATGAACTCTCCTGCGTGGAGATTTGAGTCAAACGATACAGGGAAGTGATGAAAGACGAGACATAATTCAACATAAAACCACGCACGCAAACAGAGAGGATTGACGATTGAGTTTCTAAATTAAGTTTCTAGCTCTATTTTATCCTGACGTGAAGCGGTGTTGCGAATTCCTGGGAAATTTCACAAATCGTGGGAATTTTTCAGCCAGATTTATAGAAATTGGTATTTGGGAATTCATCAGGATTTGGCCTTAAAATAGGGATAATTGCGATCGACAAATTTGTAAAATTAAATACAAACTTGAATGACAATAAAATAAAATGATTTCAAACATGATCATTTTTAAATTACAAATAATTTTATTTATTTATCTATTTATTTATTTTATTTTTTTTGGGGGAGGGGGGCTTTGTGACGTCATAATTGTTACTTTTAGCGTGTCTAGTTTTTTTTTTAAATTTATTTCGGATCTAGGTTTTTTCAAATAGTTGGCTAGGTTTTTTTTCTCACTTCGACAACAGGATTCAATGCATATGGGAATATTTTGTCTATTTTTGGAATTTTTTTACTCCTGCCCGGGAAAAGTTGGCACTTTGAGTTCGCAACACTGACGTGAGGGAAACAGAATCTAGTTTTATACGAATGGAAAATACACCTGGTTACCGAAACTAACGTGTAGGAATTTTCAAATTTTTGTTATCTGTTCGAAATATTTATACGAAAGGGACATTTTTTTTTCAGAGAATTTAAGAAGCGAGTAAATGCTATTCAAGTTTAAAAAACCGATTTTTAAATAGCTTTCTTTTTTTTTTAATGCTTAAATTATGTTTTTTTTTTGTTCACATTAAATTTTAACGAACGTGCAACTACACATGAAAACAATTATTGGTGACATAAAATTCTATTAGCATTATTTGACGGAACGAATTGATTTACACTACACTGGAGAAATTGTTTTGGATTTCTAATATCTTAATGTGAAAAATAAGTTAAAAGATTGTCAGTCGTATAGCGATAAATAACCTTGCCGCTAAATCTCCATCTTCTGGGGTCAGGCTGTAAACGTCCTTCACGTGTCCTTCAAACTGAACCATGTTCAACATGCACGGCTCCTTTGCGAGATTCAAGTAGTAGACAACTATAGAGCCTGGCTTGTATCTGTATTGGAAACAAGAGATAAAAGTAGACAACTATAGAGCCTGCCTTGTATCTATATTGGAAACAAGAGATTCAAGTAGAAAACTATAGAGCCTGGCTTGTATCTGTATTGGAAACAAGAGATAAAAGTAGACAACTATAGAGCCTGGATTGTATCTGTATTGGAAACAAGAGATTCAAGTAGACAACTATAGAGCCTGGCTTGTATCTGTATTGGAAACAAGAGATAAAAGTAGACAACTATAGAGCCTGCCTTGTATCTATATTGGAAACAAGAGATTCAAGTAGACAACTATAGAGCCTGGCTTGTAACTGTATTGGAAACAAGAGATTAAAGTAGACAACTATAGAGCCTGGCTTGTATCTGTATTGGAAACAAGAGATTCATGTAGACAACTATAGAGCCTGGCTTGTATCTATAGTTGAAACAAGAGATCAAGTAGACAACTATAAAGCCTGGCTTGTATCTGTATTGGAAACAAGAGATTCAAGTAGACAACTATAGAGCCAGGCTTCTTTCTGTAATGGAAACGAGAGATTGAATAGACAACTATAGAGCCTGGCTTGTATCTGTATTGGAAACAAGAGATTCAAGTAGACAACTATAGAACCTGGCTTGTATCTGTATTGGAAACAAGAGATTCAAGTAGACAACCATAAAGCCTGGCTTGTATCTGTATTGGAAACAAGAGATTCAAGTAGATAACTATAAAGCCTGGCTTCTATCTATATTGGAAACAAGAGATTCAAGTAGTAGACGACTATAGAGCCTGGCTTGTATCTGTATTGGAAACAAGAGATTCAAGTAGACAACTATAGAGCCTTGCTTGTATCTGTATTTGGAACAAGAGATTCAAGTAGTAGACAACTATAGGGCCTGGCTTGTATCTGTATTGGAAACAAGAGATTCAAGTAGTAGACAACTATAGAGCCTGGCTTGTATCTGTATTGGAAAAAAGAGATTCAAGTAGACAACTATAGAGCCTGGCTTTTATCTATATTGGAAACAAGAGATTCAAGTAGTAGACGACTATAGAGCCTGGCTTGTATCTGTATTGGAAACAAGAGATTCATGTAGACAACTATAGAGCCAGGCTTGTATCTGTATTGGGAACAAGAGATTCAAGTAGTAGACAACTATAGAGCCTGGCTTGTATCTGTATTGGAAACAAGAGATTCAAGTAGACAACTATAGAGCCTGGCTTTTAACTGTATTGGAAACAAGAGATTCATGTAGACAACTATAGAGCCTGGCTTGTATCTGTATTGGAAACAAACAAGAGATTCAAGTAGACAACTATAGAGCCTTGCTTGTATCTGTATTGGAAACAAGAGATTCAAGTAGACAACTATAGAGCCTGGCTTGTATCTGTATTGGAAACAAGAGATTCAAGTAGACAACTATAGAGCCTGGCTTTTATCTGTATTGCAAACAAGAGATTCAAGTAGACAACTATAGAGCCTTGCTTGTATCTGTATTGGAAACAAGAGATTCATGTAGACAACTATAAAGCCTGGCTTGTATCTGTATTGGAAACAAGAAACTTCATTTTATTAAATCTCCTCGTTCTCATTGACATCGTGGGACAAAATTCGTTCAGTTACACGCCAGACACGTTGATAACTTTAGAACTTGTTTTCGATGACTCGCACTGCATACCAAAGTGTCCGAGGAAAATAAAGGTGATTGTTAGGATGTTATTTTAATCAAATCTTCAAGTGCTTCAGTGAGTTTGAAAAACAAACTGCTGACCTATAGCGTAATTTTAACTGCCAAGAAAAAGCTTTCCCAGCAACTATTGGCGTCACTTTTGGGTTCAGGCGGTGCGGACGGCACCGATTGACACCATCAAAATGGGGGGACACTAGGGTATAAAATTTTGTTTTGTATTTTTCCATTATTTGGTCATCGCAGACTAGGAGGAAGTCTGTGGAATAAGTCGTGGGGGTGAGGGCGGGTATGACACAGCTACCGCACTAGGTGGCACCAACTTATTGATGCCTCTTCCACCAACGAATTACACATATCTCAACTTACAGTCCATTTCGCGCGCAATGACAATATGCTCTTAGTTGTTTGTTGGGACTGCTGACTCTAAACACGGGACCTTCCACTAGTTTCTTGAAGAGAAGAGACAGGAAGTAATCCTGAAACAAAAAGCAATGACGGGCTTGGAGGTGGTTTCAAAGTTAAGTCCATATATAAAATTATGTACAGTGGTTGAATGTTTAATTGAAAAAAATTACTTCTTACACAGTGTGTAACCGTCTGCCATTCTTTAGTAAATCGTCATTTGTGTTAATTTTGTAAAAAGAAAATAGTTATTTGCCTCACATAGTTCTGAATTTACTATAATGACAAATAACTGTCATGATGTATTGAAACATTTGAGTCTTTAAATGACAAAATTGCTTCTTAATTTCCGTAAAGTTTTAGTACATCCCAAAGAACGTTTTTCGAAACGTTGAGATTTTCTAACTTAGACATTTGATATTTTTATAATTATACCCTGTCTTTATTTGTCATGTGTAAGAAATCAATTTCATTTACCGGTGTAGCTAGCTTATTTCTGAAACTGATGAGACCATAATTGCCGCCATAAAAAGTCTGACGATTGACCATTGAGACACCATTTAATGCAGCTTGGCCCAACTTGTCCAGCCAACTGTAATAGCAAAAAACGGTTTTATTATAATACAAGGAATTAACTAAATTTGGTTTCTGAAGATGATAAAGTGGGCAGGGACTGCAATTAGACTTTGTAGAACTGATTTTACTTGAAATGAATAGAGTTTGTAAGAAAAACATCAGAAAACAACGAACATATTTCCTGATAGCACTGATAGCGTTCCTCAAACTGAAAGAAGCACACATATAAACTTAGTAAAACGTATCTGGGTGTAGTCCAAGAATACATCACTTAGAAAGAAAGTGTAAGATAGAGGTTTCTATGGTTTAAGAGAAGAATATGTATGTATGTGGGGAGGAGAGGGTGTCGGTACAGGTGTCGACATTCCAGCAAGGTTCATGGAAGCCTAACTCATTATGGCTTGAGTGTGTTAATAATAATGTTTTGTTTGTTTGTTACTTCCTGAATGTAGGAATTAAAATGGTATTGAAATGATGAAATAAAAACTAACTGGACAATTATTTATTTTACGATTGTCTTACGAGAATAGAGTATCTTACAGATCATAGTATACCACTTAGTGGAACAACATCAGCCACACAGCTAGTATACAACTTAGTGGAACAACATCAGCCACACAACTCGTATGTTTGTTGCTGTTTGTTCGTCCGTCGAGTCGACCAGGACCACACTAGTTATCCGAGGGTTGCTGGGACTGGTTTTGGCTATGAGTGCGTAGATGTCTGACGAGACCGTTCCTGGCACGGAAGATTCGGGAACAGAGAGGACATGGGACGAGTGGTTTGTCTCCTGAAGGGTTGGCAGCACGTGCCTTTCGGGCTTGCCTCTTCTTTTCTGTGGTGTTGATCCTGTTTGCCTCGCATGTCCTGGCACCTTCGTGGATTGCAGCTCTTTCCCACGTGTCTGGGTAGATAGCAAACGCTTTCAATGGGGCTTTCAAGGTGTCTTTGAAGCGGTTTTTTTTTGGTCCACCATGGGACCGCTGGCCATGCTGAAGCTCGCCATAGAAGAGAATCTTTGGTAATCTCTCATTTGGCATTCGGACTAGGTGCCCTGCCCAGCGAAGCTGTGACTCCATCAGGAGAGTGAAGATGCTGGGGAAGCCTGCTTTGGTCAATACCACTGTGTCTCGAATTTTTTCCTGCCCCTTTATGCCGAGGATCGTCCTGAGGCTTGTTGTGTGAAAGTGGTTCAGCTTTTTAGCATGGCGTTGATACACGGTCCCTGTTTCGCATGCATATAGCAGTGTAGGTAGCACCACTACCCTATATACTTTCACCTTGGTCTGGATGGTAATGCCTCTTCTGTTCCAGACATTCGGGTACAACCTGCCAAAAGTAGAGCTGGCCCTGGCATTTCTGGCATTCACTTCGTCATCGATGGTGACATTTCGAGACAGTGTGCTGCCTAGGTATGTGAAACTGTTCACTGCGTTGAGCCAACTGTGTTGAAAACCTTGGTTAGGTCAACATAGGCGGAGAAAAGGTCAGAGTTCTGCTCCTGACATTTCTCTTGCAGTTGCCTGGCAGTAAACACCATGTCGATGGTTCTTCGCTCTCTTCGTATACAACTCACTGGAACAACATCACCCACACAACTCGAAGAGGTTGTTTTGTTGTTGCGTATCAAGTGGCACGTTAAATAATTTGGATACTTTGGAATTGTGTTAATTGAATATATTGTTGTTTCAAGTAACTGTATAATATAAGGAGCAATTATGTTAGTTTCTATTTATATTTAATGGGTATAATTTTGGTTTTTATTAAGCTCTTCTCAAATTCTGATGAAATAGAAGAAGTCATTCAATGCTGGACAGAAGAAAATATAAAGGACATATTTGTTCATATTTTATCTTTTTTGGTTATCTATTAAGTTGCTTATTTTCTATAAAGGAAATCAACTCATGTTGTGTGTACTGTATACTGTGTGTTTAGAATATGGGGTCTGGTCATGTATTTATGTACTCCATGTTCAGGATATGCGGTCTGGTCATTTGTATTCATGCCATGGTCTAACTATACATTCTTTCTTATTTTAAATCTGGCGCAGGGACCGGCTACCTTTTGAGACGGAAGAGCCAAAAGTTACTATTTACAAATTTTCTCAGTTTTTAAACAGTCACTGACATGAGTTTTGAAGATCAAATAATGTAATTATTAATATTTTTACAGGGAGCCGGAGAGCCGCATCTTGACCCAGTGCCACATGCGGCTCGCGAGCCGCAGGTTGTGAACCCCTGGTCTATCGCCATCCTTCAGGCCCTGACAAGAGAGACTCACAGAAATCCTGCCATGAATCTGTCGGACATTCCTTCAGCTCCTCCACCAAAGGCCGAGCTCGTCTCCGTCATACGCAAAGGCAAGTGGCAGTTGTTATCTTTCATTATTTTGTTGCCATTTTCGAATGCCTCCACCAGACAGTCCAGGACAGTCACGTTGGTGAACTCCTCGACCTTTGCCAACACGCCGCTGAAGTAGTACCTCAAAAAGATAGGACACGCTTAGCTAGTAGGCATAAATATAGTTATGTTTTCTGTCAAGTAGTACCTCAAAAAAGATAGGACACGCTTAGCTAGTAGGCATAAATATAGTTATGTTTTCTGTCAAGTAGTACCTCAAAAAGATAGAACACAGTTAACTAGTAGGCATAAATATAGTTATGTTTTCTGTCAAGTAGTACCTCAAAAAGATAGAACATAGTTAACTAGTAGGCATAAATATAGTTATGTTTTCTGTCAAGTAGTACCTCAAAAAGATAGAACACAGTTAACTAGAAGGCATAAATATAGTTATGTTTTCTGTCAAGTAGTACCTCAAAAAGATAGAACACACTTAGCTAGTAGGCATAAATATAGTTATGTTTGCTGTCAAGTAGTACCTCAAAAAGATAGGACACACTTAACTAGAAGGCATAAATATAGTTATGTTTTCTTTCCAGTAGTACCTCAAAAAGATAGGACACAGTTAACTAGAAGGCATAAATATAGTTATGTTTTCTGTCCAGTAGTACCTCAAAAAGAAAGGATACAGTTAGCTCTAAGCATAAATATAGTTATGTTTTCTGTCCAGTAGTACCTCAAAAAGATAGGACACGCTTAGCTAGTAGGCATGAATACATTTGTGCTTTCTGTCAAATAACCGTTTTAAGTCGCCTGTCCACTCAGTGTGTTACACCGTGCATGTGGTTGATATTAAACATTGTTTATGGCTTAGGACCCTGGAGATAACATCCATCTGGAGCCATGAGTGGACAGATTTCAGAGCAGCGGCCGTCACGTAATGAGGTCGTGAAGTTTCGAAGGACCGCACACTAAAATAGTTAGACTTTTAACTTTTTTTAAAATACAAAAATTAGGTCTTAAAGTTAGGAATAACCGCGGGACTAATAATTGGCTTTTATTAGCCTAGGATTTGTGAACAACAAAGAGTGGATAATAATCTAAAGTGTTTTGGATTATGTTTGTAAGAAGAAATTCTTGGCACGAATAATGTTTAGTGTGCTGGTTGCCTTTAAACATAATAAATAAAACTATCAAACTGTGTAGATATTAAATATTGAAAGTATGTTTTCTTAACCAAGTGACTTTTTAAATTACAAAATAATCCCATAACTCCCAAAACTTATTTTGATTAAGGACACAGAGTGGAATAAATCACATACGGTTTTGTTGTAAATGAACTGAAATGAATGAATGGCTTACTGGTGAAAAGAAACTTCATCAACGTTATCACACCCACCAGCTTTTAAAAACCTGAAATTACATTTTGAAAACACAAAGCGTTAATTAAAAGTTTACATTTAAGTATAACTGTACCAGGTTACGTCCTCTTTCTTAGAGGAGTCATATTTTTCACTTAGACTAAAATAATTAACAGAGGTACATATATACATACATACACACACACATATATATATATATGCCATACAGATATATATACCTATATAAACACGTTTCATAAGTGGACTATAAAAAACAAATTTTTAAACTTAATAAGTTCAAGTACTTTGATTTTATATGTACAACAAATTGGGGCGGTTGCTTATAAAGATTTATATTAAGTATGCATAAGAAGTATTAAATATACATAAGCAGTTCACTCATTCTCTTTGTTATTGAACGCTCTTTTGCCTTCTAAATTATAAATCTTTAATTTTTATACCAAACACCTCATAAGCGCCCGCCATATAACATCATACTAAATCGAAGTACTTGAACTTATAAGTTTTAAATTATTTTCTTCTTTTTAGTTCATTATAAAAACGTGGTTTTAAACCAAAAAAAAAAATTACCTCTATTTATTTTTTAACTCTTTATCTCGTATTTTTTTACATCCTGTTTTCTTTAAACAATTCGTTTTTTTAAATTTTTTTTAATATTTTTTTTTTATTTTTAATCCAGTAACTTTTTGGTTAAGACACACTAACACAGCGTCCAGTTAGGATCCAGTAGAATTAAATTAAACAATTAACTTTGAATTGTGCTGGTGGGACACAACAAAAATATGTGCAGTAAGCCATTTACCCCACACCCCGCCCCTCAACCTCCTTTTCAACTCGGTCAATAGTTAAAACCAGCAAGATATTCTTGATGGGATTTTAACTTTGAATAAAACGTAAGTAGACGGCTCTAATTTCCATTCGGGTGAAGATTAATTTTTAAATTCAACTTAAAGTGATAACAATTAAACTGCAGCAATCGGCCATGTCATAGACATCTTGAGCCTTTTATGCATTATAATAACAATAATAAAGCGCATTAATTAGTATAACCTACCCATTTAAGTATTCTGTAGAGGACTTTTTGTTAAACCTGGTCACTTCCGGTCCCAGAATAGTACTCTTCTTGTATGCCGGGTAGGTCGACAAAACTTTCTTAAGAATCTTGATGTCGTCCACCAGTGTCTTCGGCTCAATGACCAGGTAACCGTTGCCAGGATAGGAGTTCACCTCTGATGATCAAAGAAAGAAAGTACCGGGTGCATCATTGTTAAAAGTCAAAGGAACTACACTAGACGTCAGCTGTTATCAGTTTCAGATGCACCAAGAAATAACTCATAATTCCACTTAAGTATATGAGCTTTACTCTTTTATAAATTACTAGCGATTTCCCCGTGCGTTGCTGCGGGAAGTTGGAGAATTAGTAATGAGTGAGTGAGTGCATAAAAAAACTATATTTATGTCCCCGGTGCTTTTAAAAGATATTTTAAATATTATTTCACCTGCTGCCATCACGGAAGTGTATTTAACAAACCCCCAAAGTTACATGAGTTTACCTACTTAGGAAATAGGAAAAATACTGCTTTTCAATTTGTAAATAGCACATATTAGGAAAAAACACGTTTTTGAGGCCCCAGCCCCAATAAGTGTGAATTTTAAAATTATATTACCCCACTTTTCGTCGTGAGAGGGTACCCAACAACTTCCAAAAGTTTTATGCTTCTATCTACATGGGAATGGGAGAATTAGTGATTTTTACTTTTTATATAGTTAATATTAGGAAAAAAACTACATTCGGGCCCCCAGCCCCCAGTAAGGGATATTTTAAATAATTATTCACCTGCTACCATTGTGGAAGTGTATTTAACAAACCCCACATTTTCATGCGTTTGCCTATTCGAGAAATAAGAGAATAAGTGATTTTCAATTTTAATATAGCACATATAAAGAAAAAACACATTTTTTCGACCCCGGCCCTCATGAGTATGCATTGAGTGAAAATTTACCATTCCCTTTCGCCAACTTTCATTGGGGGATTGTACTCAACATCTTTCCAAAGTTTCATGCTTCTACCTACATGGGGAAAGGGAGAATTATTGATGTTTAATTTTTATATAGATTGGGAAAAAAACTACTTTTGCCCCCCCCCTCGCCCCCATTAAGAGATATTTTAAATATTTTTTCACCTGCTACCATCGTGAAAGTTTAATTATCCATTCCCCAACGTTTCATGAGTCTACCTACGCGAGAAATAGGAGAATTAGTGTTTTTCAATTTTTATAAATGTCATATAAGAAAACAAACGTTTTTTTGGGCCCCGGCCCCCATAAAAGTGTATTTCAAAATTTTTTCACACCGAAATTCGTCGTGATAGGGTACTTAACAATTACCATAAAGTTTCATACTCCTACCAACACGGAAAATTGAAGAATTAGTGATAAATCGGTTTTTAATTATAAGAAAAAATATATTTGGGCCCCTGGTTACCAATTATTGGGAAATCTAACATTCTTTTCGCATATTTTCGTCGGGAGCTACTACTCGAAAAATTTCCAAAGTTCATGCTTCTACCTATATGGGAAATAGGAGAATTAGTGATTTTCAATTTTAATATAGCTCATATAAGGTTAAAAAAACGTTTTGGGGGACCCGGCCCCAATAGTTGGAAATTTAACATTCTCTTTTGCAAATATCATTGGAAGCATGAACTAAAAAATTTACAAAGTTTCCTGCTTCTAAATATACGGGAAATAGGAGAATTAATGATTTTCAATTTGTAAATAGCTCATTTAAAAGGAAAAAAAACAAATTTTTTGGGTCCCCATTATTTTTGGGCGCCAGTAGTTCTATGAGTGGAAATTTAATGTTCTCTTTCGCCAATTATCATCTGGAGATTGTACTCAACAATTTCCTAAAGTTTCATGCTTTCTATCTACATGGGGAATGGGAGAATGAGTGATTTTCAGTTTTTAAATTTGGGCCCCCAGCCCCCCAGTAAGAGATACTTTAAAAAATATTTCACCTGCTAGCACCGTGAAAGTCTAATTATAAATTCTCCAACCTTTGATGAGTCTACCTACTCGGGAAAGAGGAGAATTGGTGATTTTCAATTTATATATAGCTTATATAATGAAAAAATGGTTTTCGGGGCCCCAGCCCCCATGAGAAGGAAATTTAATTTTCTCTTTTGCCAATTATCGTCGGAAGCATGTACTAAAAAATGTCTAAAGTTTCATGCTGCTACCTACACGGGAAATAGAAGAATTATTAATTTTGAATTATTATATATCTTATATATGAAAAAATCATTTTTGGGGCCCCCATGAGTGTGAATTTCAAAATTCTTTTTCGCCAATTTATTTTGTAAGAGGGTACCCAACAACTTCCCAAAGTTTCATGCTTCTACCTACACGGGAAGTTGAAGAATTAGTGATGAGGTTAAAAAAAGGTTTTGGGACCCCGGCCCCACATGAGTGAGATTTTAAAAATTCTTTTACGCCAATTTTCGTAGTCAGAGTGTACCCAATAACCTCCCACATTTTCATGCTTCTACCTACACGGGAAGTTGGAGAATTATTGATTTTCAATTAGTATATAGCTATTATAAGGAAAAAACATTTTGGGGACCCCGGCCCCCATGAGAGTGAATTTCAAAATTCTTTTTCGCCAATTCTTGTTGTAAGAGGATATTCAACAACTTCCCAAAGTTTCATACGTCTACCTACACGGAATGTTGGAGAATTAGTGATGTAAAAAATAAAAGTTTTTGGGCCCCCGGCCCCACAAGAGGGAGATTTTTAAATTCTTTTTCGCCAATTGTCGTAGTGACAGAGTACCCAACAACTTCCCAAAGTTTCATGCTTCTACCTACACGGGAAGTTGGAGAATTAGTGATGAATCAGTCAGTCAGTCAGTCAGACAGTGAGGGCTTTCCCTTTTAGTAGTATAGATACGAGCTAACGATCTTGTGAAGTTTGGTAACGACTCACTGTTTGTTTTTTGTTGTTTTCTTTTTTTTTTTTCTTTTTTTTTAATTTTTTTAAAAAAAATTTTTAATAGGAATCATGCGAGCTAATACTCACAAACATATATACATATCGTATATACTCGCATATTAGCCTACATCGCAAATAAGCCGACCCCTAAACTTCTTTATAAATGTCAGTTTTTGCTTAACCCCGTTATAAGGCGACCATCCTATCATCTAATTTTACTCCATATTTTTGTTTCATAGAAACTTACTACAGTAAGATGTAAAATGCTTACTTTTATGCTACATGCCAATCAGTGGTGGCGTTAGGTAAGCGCGGGGCCTAGTGCCAGCAATGACCCCGCGGGGCCTAGTGCCAGCAATGACCCCGCGGGGCCAGAGTACTAGTAAAGATCGCTAAGCGCCAGTGTGTTATTGTATTTAAAAATATGAAATATCTTGATTATTGCGTAATTTTAATACCGCGTGTCACCTTTTTATTAAATTATTACAAGTTGTAACGGTGTAATGCTTTAAAAGACGTCTAGAGCTACGCTACATTCAAAAAGGATTACAAGAGTGCCTCTTTCGTTTCTTTACAATAGTTTCCAGCATACGTTCTATCATTCACTCTTTGTTTCTACATGTATAGTCTATTAACCAGGACGAGACATGTTCAGGACCGAAACGCGGGGCCTACCTAAGCGCGGGGCCTGGGGCAGTCGCCCCAGTTGCCACCCCCAAACGCCGCTCCTGATGCCAATTTGTTTACCTTTTGGAATGACCCAAAAATGTCTTCTGCTCTTTCCACATTGTTTTCCATGATAACATCTGTTCCTCCGCTCAAAAGTTGTTTTTACAATTGATGAGTTGCCAACATTCAGATAGCGATGAAAATGTGTGGCAGGAAAATTGACATCAGTGTCTGTCCTTGTGTCAATTTTGTTTCATGCGCATATAAGCCGAAACCCTGATTTCGTTATTGTATTTTATACGTCTAAATGCGGCTTATATACAAGTATATATACTGTATACAAGTATATAAACGAACCCACGCTTTATTTAAAATTTAGTTTTATTATCATTACCCTCAATGTTACCCTATATTTATACACACCATTTTGATTGCAGCTAAGCGCAAAACTCTCTTTCTACCTGAATTAACACGTCTCCCTCTATTTGAGCATGTGTCCCCTTGAAAATTCGTAATATATATATACAATACACACATATATAATATATATTGGTCATATTGAATTAGCGCTTACCATTACCAACATGAAATCCACTCATGGCAATATTGTGTTGTGCGCTGAAGTCCAAAAAGGTTCTGGCATTCGTTGGGTCCCAGCTGTTGCCTTGACGTTTAAAGATGTTTAAGCCGAACACGATGTCCCATCCGGCAGATTTGATAAAATCGGTCAGCAGAAGCCACTGGTAACCTTTTCAAAAATTAAATACATAATAGAAAGAGGCAGTGGCATTCCTTGGGTTGGTGTCACCAGGGGCGGCCCGCGCTGACGCCTCTGGAGAGAGGCAAAAGTAATTGATAAAACTACATGATCTGTCATTGTTTAGGAAAGGGGGGATTCCTAATCAAATGTAAAGATTCTGTGTTCGTCAAATATGCTTGAGATATATTGTAAAAACAAAACAGACAAAAATTAAAATTTGTGCGTGTCCTCAGTACAGCAATGGTCGGGTGAACTATTCTATAGTGAATCAATGGTCGGATGAACTATTATATAGTGAAGCAATGGTCGGGTGAAATATTCTATAGTAAAGCAATGGTCGGGTGAACTATTCTATAGTAAAGCAATGGTCGGGTGAACTATTCTATAGTAAAGCAATGGTCGGGTGAACTATTCTATAGTGAATCAATGGTCGGATGAACTATTCTATAGTAAAGCAATGGTCGGGTGAACTATTCTATAGTAAAGCAATGGTCGGGTGAACTATTCTATAGTGAAGCAATGGTCGGGTGAACTATTCTAAAGTGAATCAATGGTCGGATGAACTATTCTAAAGTGAAGCAATGGTCGGGTGAACTATTCTATAGTAAATCAATGGTCGGATGAACTATTCTATAGGGAATCAATGGTCGGATGAACTATTCTATAGTAAAGCCATGGTTGCGTGAGATAGGGACATCAACTGTTTAGTTTTTTAAAGTTTGTATTTCTATAGTGATAATATATTTTCGACGAGGTAAATTTTTGTGCTATATGAAATACATTATTGCTAGTGTTGCTTTAGTATTGAAATGAATTTTCTTTTAGAATAATTACAATAAGTACGAATTTACTTTGTATTAGTATCCAAATACTTTCATGTTAGAAATATGCAGCTGTAATTACTTTACTATTTTCATGCATTTCTATCAGAATATATTTACTTTTAAAATAAAAAAGAATTCGATTTTTATGCTGTTATTTTTTCATTTCTGTTTAAATGACTTACTACACAATCAAAGTGAATTCACTAGTGAAATGGCTTTATTATTGGCATCAATTTGCTATTGGAAGCGGAAGAGAATGGGTTCCCGTTCGTGAAAAAAAACAACTTAAAAATTCAACGGTTTTCTTTCTTTACTCACTATATATGTTAAACTGTTCATCTTTATCTACAGATGGTGTTCGAGAAGGAGCTTTCCCAACTACAAAAGTCATAAAGTCGTTTCTAGTTCCACCAATACGGACATTGCATGGAGCCAATGCAGCGGCTGCATTCTTCAGATAGTTAGAGCTAAAAAAATGATAGCGAGAAATCACGACAAATATTATATTGTGATTCTACTTCACACACTTTTTAAAAATAACAGAAAAAAGAAGAAAAAAACTGTCCTGATTACGTAGACTCCTTACATTTTTCAACCAACATCCCCGACCCATTCCTTTAGTGTGATTGTTTGTTCACTGGTGAAGGCGCCCCGACCCTCTCCTTTAGTGTGATTGTTTATTCACTGGTGAAGGCGTCCCGACCCTCTCCTTTAATGTGATTGTTCACTGGTGAAGCCGTCCTGCCGATAATTTCATTTTTTAGTGTGTCTCATTTTTGGGAACCACCAAACAATTTTAATTGATTTCATTTTGTATCGCCAAGTTCCTGTCTCATTCGTATATTGTCATTGTTTTTTGTTGTTTTTTTCACACAACATAACTCGGGTCAATACAGCGTGTCGAATATCGTATAGGTCTTGCAATTAAACACGCTTTTCACTCAGGTCCCTTGTTATCTCTTACCTTATGTGCATACCACTGAAGTTATTAATGATTCTATTGAGGCCTAGAGCGACTCCGAGAAACCGACTTGTGGTGTGATGGTGACTTTCATTCAGAGATATCGTCAGCTGGTAGACTGGCGGTGTATCTCTCTTTGTCGGACTTGAACACTGGGACAGTTTACACGTACATATTAGCAGAAACAGAACTGTGGTGCTTCGTTTGGCCAGGATCATCCTGAACATCACAAGCTCGTTGTGTCAGACACTGCTGTCCGATCCTGAAAAAATATCGAAATTTTAGAAACTCATGGAACTATTAATTATGATAAGGCTTTGTGGTATCAAATTTAAACAGAATAGAATTATTCAGTTATTTACTCTTTTGGGAAAAAAAACTCCACGTCACGCTATTTTTGACCATTTTTAACTCCCCCCTCCCCCTTGTCACAAACTGTCACAAATCTCGGACCCCTCCCCCCCCCCAAATACGTCACACTTTCGTACATATTTTTTATTAACAAAATATTTTAAATTCAACATAAAACACCATGACGTCACACATGGCCGGAGACCCCCATGTCACAAACTGTCACACTTTCTTAGACCCCCTCCTCCCCTCTGGAGCGTGACGTACTTTATGGACGCCCCTTATATACTAGCAAAATAGCCGCGCGTATCAGAAGACAAAAAGAATTTTTGTTCGCGCTGAGATCCGTTTCATACCATCAAAATCAGTACGTTCATCGGTTTCAGATTGATCTGAAAAGCCGCCTAATAAATTTTTATAAAGATGAGTCCTTAAAAAAAAAGTTTAACAACGCGAACGTTGCCGACCTGCTCAACTTTTGGACATGAGGCTATTAATGAACTTTACTTTCTTAATATGAATAATCTGAAACTTATTTACTAAGTTTGATCAAGAAACATACATTGTAGTTGTAGCCAAAATTCTTCACGGAAGTGTCCTCAGACATTTTCTAAAGTTTCTTGGCGATCAGTGACTACAATAATATATATGCAGCTTGTACAAGTAACAAAATGACAGTATTCCCCTTTCCCCCGGGCTCAATCGATTCAAGATATTAATTATAAAAACATCATTTGATTTCAATATGGATCATGATGGATATACTTGATTGTCAATATTTTGTCCATGTCGTGTAAAATCAAATGGGGAATTAGATGACTTTAAGGAACCCGGGCTAAAAGGCTGCAAGATGTGTATGTCTCCACAGGCGTGAAGACTTCAATCTAGGTCATGATGGAGATATGTGTCTATATTTGTCTAAATTGTTTAAAATCTAATGTGAAATAAATCTTTAAAAGTTTATGAAAATACATTATTTGGGGCTTGGCCCAGAAGGAATAGACCTTATTAGTTTAATATCTTATAGACATAGAATATTAATACTGACCATCACATTTTTGAAATCCAATCCATCCATTTACCCAGTAGCCACTATGTAAAACAACTTCATATAACTCATGTTAAAAAATGACATTCGAGATCCCCGGCCCCTTATAGGTGATATTTTAACAATGTTTTATGTCAGTAATATTTGATTGACTGTATTCAACGACTTTCCAAAGTTTTATGGCTATTTAATGAATAAAATACTATTTATATGGCTTTAAATAAACTACACTTAGGGCCCGGGGCGTTTTGGTGTAAGATGTTTAGTTAAAAAAAAACCAACTATCTGGATCTTGTTTGAAATATTGGTTATTCAATATTTGTAAAGATGGTGTAAAATCGAATGGGGAAGAGTCTTAAACGTTTACGAAAAGAGATAAGGAGCCCACGGGTCTAAAAGAATGGAAAATATGAGCTAATTATGCTATGTTATTTTATTATGGACAATCAAGTTTTTATATAACAATAATGGTCAAGTCCATCCATTTATTCAGTATCTGAAGCTCAAACTCATTTTATATGTCCCATATTAGGAAAACACTGCATTTCGGCCCCCGGTCCCCAGTGAGTAAAAATTTAAATAATGTTTCGCCTGTTAGTATCTCGGGGGTGTACTTAAAAACTCCTCAAAAGTTTCATGCTTTTATTTGCACGGGAAGTTGGATAATTCGTGACGATTTAGTTTTTATCAAGCTCATAGAAGGAAAAAATTACATTTGGGCCCCTGGCCCCCAAGTGAGTGATAATCTAAATATTACATTTCACATATTACCATTGCGAGAATGTACTCAAAAACTTCCCAAAGTTTCATGTTTCTACCTACACTGGAAGTGTGAGAATTAGTAATGAGTCAGTCAGTGAGTGAGTCAGGTCTTTGCCTTTGATTAGTATAGATCCTCATCATTATATATTGCAGATAAGAATCACAAAACGCTACCGGGATATCGTATCTTGCGCCCGGCTCCAGGTCCACCCACATGTCTAGTGTTCGTGGCTTAAGTAATCACACTTGAAACGTCCGCTCATTTATTAAGATGACAAGCGAAAACTTCAGGCCGTGCCCTAGTATGTTGTTGCTCGCATACATTACAACCTGTCTTTTCCCAAGATCAAGCCCCAAAAATAAGACGTCAGCAACATCCTTAGATTAAATAACTATTCTTTTTTCAAACGACACCTAATAACTTTATTTTGAATTGATGCTTAGCTTTACATCACGGATGCATTCATTTCGCTAGTGACATATATTATATAATGCATAAAATTAAGTCACTTGTTCCTGGATATGGGTTTGTTAAATGTTTAATCGAGGCAAACCAAATATTGAAATTCTTACTTTCATACACATGTATACTACGCTGATGAAAGGACGTTTTTGAAAAGTAGCGCCACTTCTTTAGAATTGGGGTGACGCAAATACAAAAAAAATTAAAAAATAAATAAAAAATGTTTACTGCTTGCAGGCCCAAGAATTTTATGAAAAATTATTTTTAATATTTTTAATGTATATATTATAAAAAAAGGTTTAAAGTTACAACCAAATATTTTTTTATTTAAATTGATAAAATATCACAAATGACAAAGCAAGATATTACCAAAGCTAAATAAAGTATACTTAATTTTTTTTTATTAAAAAATATTTACACTTACACATTTCTTGTTAAAATGCACGAAAGTGTGCGACGACCTGCAACGTAAATTTAAGTAATATTTAAATAAAAGATTTTGAAAATTCGTCGCTCAAATAAAGTTTTACAAAAATGAATACAGCAACAGAAACTGTTGGTTTTGAAAGGCCAACAATGAGGAGTCGTTTAACATGGATATATTAATATTGTGTTGTTTTTTTCTTAATTTTCTCTAAATTTTACAAACCGTAAAAAAACAAGTTTTTCACTATAAATCCTTTACATACGAGACATAACTATAAGGATCTTCATTATAATACGCTGGGCAAAACAATAAGAAAATACAAAATTCTAGTTATGCTTCGTAAAACGTGTTTAATATATTGCGAACCGATCGTGAATATATTTTTTTTAAAGTACTGGGTAGCGAAGTCAATAGTGCGCTCGCCTCACAAGCTGAGGGGCGTGGAATCGAGCCCACGAAAAGCCACTATAAAAATGTTGAGAAATGACTAACGCTAAGAAAGTCCTCCGCTGACCTGGAGAGGGATGGGTGCCGCCAATGTCTATCAAGCCCGAGAATGTTCTAATGGAAACATTAGAATCCCCTACGACCCCGAAAAAAAGAGGTTAAGGGGGTTAAAAAAAACTGTCAATGTAATGCGCACCTTATTGCGCGACATGAAAGCTTGTTGAACATAGTACGCACCACGACACTCTATCTAAAAATATTAACATGATACGTGTATAAAGAGATAAATAAAATAATTTTAGAATTCAATAATTCAATAACCGTCCATTCGATCAATTTGAAATTTTGATACATCATTTTTATCATTAACATGATTCTGCTTTCAAAATCTCATTTCGCTAGCTTACGAGAAATTGGGTTAAAATTTGATCCAGACTTTTTTCGAAAAGATCGCATGGTCGGTCGGTCGCCGCCCTGCTCAGACACCACAAGTTAATATAAAGGATTTTAAAATATGATGACAAGATAGGGAGAAAAACATGCAAATCCCATTCATACAATAAAACCCACACTTAGCTTTATGAATCAGATCACAGACTTTATAGCAATCTTCGTATTTTATATTCTGTTATTTTATATTATGGTCTTTTGGCTCTAATCTCTGATGATGATGAAACATTTATTTTTAAAAAAAAAAGCTTTAACATTGGGTAAACATAATAATATGAGTGTCAACTATAAGCAAGTTGTGTCCAAACAGAATTTCCCGTTCAAAATGCGCACAGCTTAGTGCGATTTCTCCTTCTTTTATTTGGGATAAATAAAGACAAGGAAAAAATGGTGGTTAACAAAATTGACTTACCAGTACTTACACTATTACCTAAATTTAATTATGGACCAATTAAAAACTTATGTATGCCATTCATGCCCCGTTTAAGATGTACAGGCAAACAAAATGGAATTTTTAAAAAGGGTGGGATGTTCTCAGTTAATTTTAGGATATTATAAAGAAACTAGTCCCACACTTGTGCTTCGCTTCGGGATAAAAACAATACAAATGAAGTAATTTTTTTTAAAAAAAATTATTTTATTTTATTTTAAGTATCACACTTTTTCTTACAATAAAGAGCGTAATGCAAGACCCGGAACGAATTTCTTTAATATAGCTATCCTATATAGATAAGACTGCACAGCCACTCGAGAAAATGCAACCCAACCCAACGGTGATGCACCATCGTCTCGCGAAACAGAAGAATGCCGATTCTCAGCTATGCAATCTTGATAAATATAAACGTAATCAATGGAATCGTGATCAATGGAATCGTGATCAATGGAATCGTGATCAATGGAATCGTGATCAATGGAATCGTGATCAATGGAATCGTGATCAATGTAATCGTGATCAATGGAATCTCTCACCTTCATTAACAGTCACTTCATCAGTTAGTTCAATCTGACTTTTTCTTGCTTTCCTTGTCGGCCTCTTTTCCTACTGCATCCCTCCAAACTTCATCTCTAACTTCTTCGGCATAATTCTTTTCAGTCTCCACAACTTTCTTGTCAGTTTCTTTAAATTTCATTTTAGGTTCTATAATTTTTTTGTCATATTCTTTACCACTCTTTTCAGATCCTCCTCTTGTGTCAAATTGCTTACCCTTTTTCATACTTTCTAATTCTTTCCTTGTGTTTCTAATTACTTTATTTTTGTCAGCATCTATATTCTCTAAATAAATATTTCTAGTAATGGAACATATCACCTCTTTTGAAAAGCCCATTACTTCGGAGATCTCTTGTTGACCTTTCCATTCCGATTTATTACTGACGTATTTACCTCTACATTTATAGCTTTTCTTTGGTCCAGTAATGGTCTGAGTGGTCAGAACGTTAATATTTTTTTTCCTTACCTCTCTGCCTCCCTTCTATATAAAGCGTAGGTTATCTTTAATTCTCTTTCTCTATGCTGCTCTAAAATTATTCTTCTCTTTTCCGGATTATCTTACCGAATCTCTCTCTCCTTATCTTTTACCCTCGTCCTTCTATCCCATTCCTCTTCGTCCCCCTTTAAACACCACCTTAGGTTCTTTGTGTGAGTTCCTCTAAACTTAGCCAACACATTTTAAAATATCTTACTTATATATTTTTTAAAAGTCTAGTTTCCAGGATTATTTAAATTATTATATTACAATATATGTATTACAATTTATATTTTAAAAACACTTTTCAATTTTCAAAATTTAAATAATTAATGAAATCTGTACTTACTTGTTCATGGAAATTAACACTCACAATGTAACCATACATAAATGAAAATCACATTACACTATCAATATCCATACATGAGATGAATTCACAAAGTCAGAAAACTTGAATTCTCCTTGTCTCTACTTCACCATAAAGATGTTTAAAGCATTGTACATCTCGTTTTAGCATGTCCTGGCTGTGGCCTGCTCCTGTCGTTGTTCTGACTTTGCAACAAATGGTACTTACAGTTCACTAGCAGTGTTTGATATCCATCAGGCTTGATCGACGGCATTATTTCTCTGCAGCACCCTGCTATACTGATATGATTTCTCGTTCATGCTAGTAGTGTTCGTCTCTGGTTTCGTTGACCTGGCTAACCGGCGTCGTCTCAAGTGGTTCAAAAGGTTTTGGTCGGGCCCCTACTGTGGCGAACTTACTGTCTAGGGAAAATTGAGGTCCACCCATTGCCACAGTGTGTGCCATACAAAGTGCCATACAGTGCGTTGTCTAAGTAGTAACCAAAAACAAGTTTATTCACATCAAGCTAAATATGTCCATGACATATACAGTTTAGAACATCTATCATAATCCACTTTATTCTTCTCATTGTCTATTCTGCTCCATTCATTCGTTACAGGTCAGCCCACCTCAGTCCAAGACCGTCCTGGTGCACGCTCAATTCTCCACAATCTCAGTCCTTTGCCTGCTAATATCAAACACTGTCCACTACCCTAACTCTCCCTATTCTACACACTCCCACGTGATCCGAGTTCACGTCTGTCCACTTAAACTCGCGGTTGTTTACCCATTCTCGCCACAATTACACTCAGTCATTCTGACACCATAACATCCTACCGTGACAGTGATCAATGGAAACGTGATAAATGGAATCGTGATCAACTGAATCGTGATCAATGGAATCGTAAATAAATGGAATCGTGATCAACTGAATCGTGATCAATGGAATCGTGATCAACTGAATCGTAATCAATGGAATCGTAATCAATGGAATCGTGATCAATGGAATCGTAATCAATGGAATCGT
>MUZC01004767.1:745074-765374 GCA_002072015.1 Radix auricularia
AATGGAATCGTGATCAACTGAATCGTGATCAATGGAATCGTGATCAACTGAATCGTAATCAATGGAATCGTAATCAATGGAATCGTAATCAATGGAATCGTAATCAATAGAATCGTAATCAATGGAATCGTAATCAATGGAATCGTAATCAATGGAATCGTGATCAACTGAATCGTAATCAATGGAATCGTAATCAATGGAATCGTAATCAATGGAATCGTAATCAATGGAATCGTGATCAATGGAATCGTAATCAATGGAATCGTAATCAATGGAATCGTAATCAATGGAATCGTAATCAATGGAATCGTGACCAACTGAATCGTAATCAATGGAATCGTAATCAATGGAATCGTGATCAATGGAATCGTAATCAATGGAATCGTAATCAATGGAATCGTAATCAATGGAATCGTGATCAATGGAATCGTGATCAATGGAAACGTGATAAACTGAATCGTAATCAACTGAATCGTAATCAACTGAATTGTAATCAACTGAATCGTAATCAATGGAATCGTAATCAATGGAATCGTAATCAATGGAATCGTGATCAACTGAATCGTGATCAATGGAATCGTGATCAATGGAATCGTTATCAATAGAATCGTGATCAATGGAATCGTGATCAATGGACTCGTGATCAATGGAATCGTGATCAATGGAAACGTGATCAACTGAATCGTGATCAATGGAATCGTGATCAATGGAAACATGATCAACTGAATCGTGATCAATGGAATCGTGATCAATAGAATCGTGATCAATCACAAGAGGGGCACAACAAATAAGCAACAACCTTTTACAAATAAAATAATTAAAATTGCGATAATCCTGAACATTGACATCATAATGAATTTTGCGCAGTGACTCACTTGTCCACAGTTATAACTGATACTTTAACAAGAATTACAAATTACATGCAAGCACTTTTTTAAAAGCTCCCAAGTGCAACGATTAATTTTCATTTCATAAAGCAAAACATAACACCACATATAAAAAGTATGCTTAACAATATATCTTAAAAATCAGTCTTTAAACGGACTCCTTACTCTTTCCGTATCAAAATGCTTCACTTAAAACTACAATAGCATGTCACAGTATGGTTTGTTGTTAGTCATTGTTAGTGTATTTTTTGACTGAACACGCACTTGCTGAAGTAAAATCCAATTTATAGGTCTTAATACATATTTCTTTTCACTAAATACATTTACACGTAATAGGCAACTCTACAGTTATTACACGAAGCGCTTGACAACCCACCACATTTTTTAAAAAAGAAATATAACAAATAATATTTTAATATTTCAAAACGTAAGTTTTAACACTTGTCTGCCCTTAAAAAGCTCTTCACGATTCCTTTGGTTGAAGGAAAACGCTCTTCAGAACACCTATTCTTTTTCCAATATGCATGACCTTAATTCAGAATGAATGGTAATTAATAATTTTTTTGAGACAGAAAATATTAATATTATTGGAATTGATATAGATGCTTAGGGGAAGGTGGGTTGGTTGGGGGGGGGGTAGGGTTTATAGTTTTTGAAAGCGTTGAATCGCAAGGTTTGGGCTTAAAATGCACCCTGCTGAAGGTTAGCTTAAGTTAGCTCAAAAAAGCACATTAATATTCAAGATTTAGTGTTGCCGACCAGGGTGGAGCAATATTATTGACATCTGCCATTATCAATGAAGAGTTCCCTTAAAAACTTCACAAAGTTGCATATATGAGACGCGGTCGTCCAACCAACATGTTCTCTGATTCCAGCTAGCTGTATAGCACGTCTAGGTTGCATTCGCTTGGTGTGCACTTCTATTCAGTTTCGAAAGTATTAGTTGGACAGAGTTTCTATGAATAAAGTAATTTTAATAAACACAGATTAACGTTATTTTTCGAAGCTTCTTAAAATATATATTTCTTAAGACAATAATTAAAAAAAAATACTTTTCATTTTCAAATTTGCGTTTTTGTCTCAAAAATATCATATTAAATTTCGTGGTTCCAAACTGAGTCCTATTTGACTAATAACTTACTAACATCTGAGCTGAGCGAGTTTGTCTCCTTTGATAACTTTACGGTAGTGAATAAATAAGTGGAAGTCTTGAAAGGACGAACCCACTTACGCACAAGGGGCCGTCCATAAATGAAGTCACGTACCTGGTGGAGGGGGGGGGGTGGTGGCTCACACTGACTACTTTTAAATTTCACCTCACTGACTACTTTGAAATTTCACTTCACTCCCTACCTACAAATTTTCACCTCACTGGCTACTTTTAAATTTCACCTCACTGACTACTTTAAATTTTCACCTCACTGGCTACTTTAAAATTTCATCTGACTACCTATAAATTTCACCTCACTGGCTACTTTAAAATTTCACCTGACTACCTACAAATTTCATCTCACTTGCTACTTTAAAATTTTACCTCACTGACTACCTAAAAATTTCATCTCACTGGCTACTTTAAAATTTTACCTCACTGGCTACTTTAAAATTTCACCTCACTGTCTACTTTAAAATTTCAACTCACTGACTACCTACAAATTTCACCTTGCTGCCTACCTACAAATTTCACCTCATGACTACCTACAAATTTCACTTCACTGCCTACCTACAAATTTCACCTCACTGCCTACCTACAAATTTCACCTCGCTGAAAACCTACAAATTTCACCTCACTGACTAACTACAAATTTCACCTCACTGACTAACTACAAATTTCACCTCACTGACTACCTACAAATTTCACCTCACGACTACCTACAAATTTTACCTCACTGACTACCTACAAATTTCACCTCACGACTACCTACAAATTTACCTCACTAACAACCTTAAACATGGTCCAACAACTTACAAACATGGTCTAACAAACAACTTTCAAACATTTTAAAAGTAAAAAAAAAATTCAAACATGATCCATTAAACTAATTTTAAAACACTGAAGGATCAGAAATGTTTTAACTTTGACAAGAATACTTAGCTACAGCACTAAAGACGCCCTTCTTTAAGGTTTTTTAAAAAATTTTGACTATCATTTTAAACCCAGTTTTAGAAAATATAAAAGACTTTAGTCTTTGTGGGTACACTATTCAAGTTAAGTCTCAAACAGAGAATTAGTCTCATAAATATTTTATACACCTATAAGACAGTATAGATCTAGGAATTTTTTATTTTTAAAGAATAATAACAAAATTTTATATTCAAATAAAAAAAGCATATAATATGACTTTAAAAAGTTTTTATAATATAAGCTTCCATAACTAAAACTGCATTTCCAATGAATATATTGAATTGTAATGCTTTCAATCAATGAAGCACTTGGTCACATTAGTCTTAATTTCATAGAAGATTTCCTGAAGCAAAAAGAATATTTTTCTGATGTCTTTAGAAAAAAAACAACTAATTTTAAATTATCATTTAATATTTCAATTTATAAAAGTACAAAAATGTTATTAAATATATACAATGGAAAAATGGTTTTTAAAATAAATTTAATTAAAACAAACCATGAAGGGGCAAATATATTAGAATGCAAAGTTTCAAACCTTTATTTTTACAGAACAATAAGCATTTATAAATACCCTGTATATGAAATCTAAAACAAGTATTAAAAGTTTCAAAAACAAGAAATATATAATTTAAATTATTAAAATTTATAAAATAAAATGAGGCAGAAAAAACATTAAAATGTGATGTGTTAAGTGATGAAAGCGTTGTAATAATTTCAACTACAGTCGAACCCACTTATCTCGAGCTCGGTTAGCTCGACCACCCTATTATGTCGACGTTTTTTATTGGAACCGCCCAATTCTCTCTTTGTCTTAGCATTTTCTCGTCGATTTTTTTAAGTCGCCGAAACCTCATAACACGAGCACAAAAAAGGGTCAAATTTGCCACTTAACATCGGTTATCTCGATCCCCATGACCAATCGCCAGCTTTTGAAAATGTTAGCTATGATTTTTTTATAACCAAGGGAAGGGATCGTATGGAATAATAAAATGTACCGTGTGCAGACTTGTTGTCATTGGCAACCATTCATCCTTCAACCTCATTTTGACTATTACATGTACTGTACTATTGCTTTGTTCTCATTGTTTCATTCATAAAAAGTGGCCGTGTGCAAAAGCCATTTAACTATTGGTTAGAATTAATTAAAATATGTCAAAGTTGAAGGTTCAAAAGTTCAAAAGGAGTATCTAATTTATTTGTGTACGTTTATATAGAGAAGAGTTCGCTTTGTCATGAGTCATATATAGGTCACGATAGACCATTCTGAGTCCATTGTAAACAGGGTACGGACCCAAAGAAGATGATTAGGAAGAGAATGGTTCGGGGGCAATGAGGGGATGTGTAGGTTACTTATTTGTGAAGCTTGGAAAATCAAGCAAGTGGCTTCGAAGGCACAGTATCGCTCAATCTGGGAATCACCGCAAAACGGCGTTATATTTAAACTTAAACGGTCTTTAAAAACGAACGGTCTTAACAACCTTAAGAAAGAGTAAAGAAATAGGATCCCGATATTCCGATACGATTCTGATTAATCGTCCCATCACTAATTAACGCACAACACGTACATAAAGAAATTTCAAGCGCATGTTAATATTTTGCCGCCATATTGGTTTTCGCTTTAACTCGATCATTGGTTATGTTGATGCCATGTTTCATACCACAACGCCGTCGACTTAAGCGGTTTCGACTGTACTTACATAAGATAGTTTGAACATTCATTCTTTGTTTTGTTTTCTAAGATCAACATGGATTAATTATTTACTTTGATGGCAATTAAACTGGGGTAAAACAATGTTTGTATTTTTAAATTGAATGCAAGGAAAACATTTCAAGGTCAATAAACTTAATTATCCTATCTCATCTTTCAAGCTTCCCTAAAAATGTTTGCTGCCCAAACATGTCTTTGCTGCCCAAACAGCTCTGTTTGCTACCCAAACAGCTCTCTTAGCTGCCCAAACTGCTCTAAGTCTAATTGAAGATGGAGAATGAGATACCCACACAAATAATTTAAAATCATGTTTTTCAATTTACAGAAAACAAATCTTGAAAAAAAATATGTATATATTTTTTTTATATTTTAAAATTTCATTTAGATTTTCAAACACATATTTTAGTATCCCTTAATATAATGAGATCGATGTATTATTTCAACCAAAAATATAAAATAAAATTTTCAAAATTGAAAATGTAAAACATATTGATAAAAATATAAATGCTCATCAGAATTTAATTTCATTTGGCAACAAAGTCACCACCAAACACTTTCAACAAAATGCGCCCATCAAAAAATATTTTGTTCAAATTTTGAAAGCCCTTTTAAGCTACCCAATAAATATCAAAGGAATATAGAAAATATGAAATTTAAAAAACTGTGCAACATTACAGAAGAAATAAGTCTAGCTTTTCTTCTCTTACCCCACACCACTTAAACAAACGGCAGTCAATGAAAGACAAAAATTTGAGTTATTTGTTGTTAATTTTCTCATCATACATGATGCATAAAGAAATTTTTGCATCAGGGACAACTATAAACCCAAAGCTTTGTGCAGCTACAGTGACATCCCCTGATATTGTTGTGGGAAGCATAGGAGGCAGCTCAGAGCCAGACATAAGCAGTATTTGATCATTTAGTTTCACAAACCTGGGGAAATTTAAAAAGATTTTAAGTCCCAAAAATTATCACAGTTAAAAGGATGAACAATACTTCTAATAGTCTAAAGTTTACAGTGTAGATAAATGCAGCAAAGTATTGATGTTCAACCCTTAGATCCTTTCATATAAGTAGGAAATACTTTGACTTTTAAACAAAAATTTCTCAAACTCAAATGAATAGACATTTTAGGAGCACAATTTTCAGTGTTAAAAATTTTCATTTTCCTGATGGACTTATTTATGTTTTCATTTTTTTTAAAGCAATAATTTTAATGATTTAATTTTCAAATTTTATCATGAGGTCTTTGTATAAAATCAGGAATAAAAATAAGTGAAAACATTCCAAGCCTACCTAGATTTTAGCCCATTAGCATCACCTGGTGTTAGCAAATAGACATCCTTATCTAAGCCTTGGAATTGTGGCAGTGATAAAATGGTTGTTGTGGTTCTGAGATTCATAAAATAAACAGCTAGGGCTCCAGGTGAGTATCTGAAATATATAAATATAAGAATGTTTCACATGCTTACAAACCATTGATATATATAAAGACTTAGCTTGAAAAAGGCAGGTTAAAAGACCTAAAGAACTAAAATGTGTATTACAAGTGAATTTCATATGACGCTATGACTAAGATTTTTTTTACTGCTTCAAATACTTGTAAATTCAGGAATCAAAGAGAATGATTCATAATATGGAGGGTGCTATACATTTTATTATGTCAAAAAGATGTTTTTTCTACAATGATTTCAATTACAAACTAATCATTGAAACTAGTCAAATATAAGTCTTTTTTTTTAATGACCCATGTAATTTATAGTAGTGTCAATAATCTCCACTTATTACAATTATTGTTTTATACTTACAAATTAATCCAAACATAATGGTATGAATCACACAAACACCTGGATTGAAGCAACAACTACTTGTATTTATCTCATTAACGGATCAGCTGTTTTAAATGGATCAAGCTTATTAAAACATTCATTTAAGTTAAGAGTTTTGAAGTCAATTAAGATCCTAAGAATTAAACTCACTGTTCATTTTTGGCACACTGTGCATAGACTCTCAGCTGCTCACTGCGTTTGCTAACATTAAACACTGGGCCCTCAATCAACCTTTTATACAACACTGATAAAAAAAAGTCCTGGGAAACAGAAATATTATTGCATAGATCAACCTTTAATACATTAGTTTCTCTAAATTTTCTATCAGGAAAAATGTTGCCAAGTTCAACAAATTCTTATTAGAATATTATAAAATCCTTGCTTACTTGCTTGTAGGATTATTAATTTAATATAACAGTTGATGCTATTCATCAAAAATTATAAGTTACAATTTGGTAATAAACTAAACAATTAAATTTATATGAAAGTTACTCATAAAAATACAAGAGGTTTACTAGGTAGGAAGAAACAAAAGACGGGCCAAAATAAGATATTATATCACTGTCACAGTCACAGCATAGTCTTGCATTCAAGTTTATAATCATGTTATCTGTTACAGATGCTCCTTCTATACAGAAGATTTATAATTATTTGCAACTTATGTTTTAGTCATAATTAATGTCACAGACCAACTGAGCAGTACTGTACTAGTACTTCACACACATGTCTCTCTGTTAAATGAATAAGTCTTCCCTTAATATCACATTTCTTTGTTTCATTCACCAATAAAACAATCAAACAATCTTCTATATGGCATGTTTATAGATTGTATCAATATTTTTCATTTTGTTAACTACATTGTTTCATAATAAATACTCAGACTGAATTATAATCTCATGACACTAAATTTCTTCTTTTACTTCACATCACAAATTTGAAGCTTAAATCGGGGTCATAGGCCCAAAAGGCAAGCACTCATTAATTGCCTATTAGGCTAACAATAATATTAATACATTTTTAAAAAGCTCCTTGCTTTAAGAATGTAAAAAAAATAATTTTTTTTAAAATATATAAAAAAACAAAAAAAAAACACGTTATTTAGATAGAGGGGTTTTGGTGTTTGTAACACATATTTTTTACAATAGCTTATTATAGACAAGTCAAATACTAACATACGTTTTACATTGACATAAAAACAACACTCGATATACCTACTGGAGCAGGATCAAGATTGTTGCTGACAAGCGCGTAATTTCCTCCAAAAAATGTCTGTCTGTAAACAGTTGCTATTCCATACTGAGCAGACAAACCCAATTTATCCAGCCATCTGGGGAATATAATTATCAAAATAACCCAATATATACAACTTATTTAATTGAAAAATACGTTTAAATATTTTACAAAATTAAATCAATATTCATAGATGTTTCTAAGGCCTAACAAAATAGATTTAAATAATAATATGAAATCTCCAACATGGCAGATTGATTTGACATGTTTTATTTTAAAGCAATAACATCACATTAACCTTTTAAATTTAACCCCATGTTTTGTGTTGGAAGCCTCACAGTAGAGACAGTTTAATTTAAAAACTCCATGTGTTTTTTAATAGACAATATATCTCTTCCATATACCTACAAGAAGCCAGCAACATAACGATCAGAGAGACCTGGCGCTCCACCACCATAACATGAAGAGGTCTCTGTTAGTGATAGAGCCAAGGGGCATGAACTCTCTTTCAGGGCTTCTCTCCCAGCCTCAAATGACTTTTTCAGTGAATCCATAACAGCTGGGTTCAAAAAATCATTGACACTTGTTTTTCTGCCATCTTTGTAGTATCTAAAGGATTTTTTTTTTCAAAGTATTAATAAATGATTTTGAAATGTCACAAACAGTTTAAACATTAAAGGAATATCTAAAAGAACTGATATTAGAATTGTGCCAACTTATTTCAAAGGCAGTTTTCTGGCATCAAGCTTAAAAATATTACACACACAAAAAGACAACTAAACAACAAAATTAAATAACATAGATAAACTGGAGACAGAAATATAAAGGCTAATCTTTTAGTGGCTACTTAAGCATCAATAGCAAAAATTTACATTACTAGATGGTCAGCAAGAAATAATGTTGATGAGTAAGTATTTATTGATGTTATTGTAAGTTTAGTTATTTAGTGTAGTAAACAGATAAAATGAATCTAGATGAAATCATTTGAATCTATGTCAAAATGAATATATCCCTTAACTTAAATAACTTTAACATTCCAAAATATTTTCAATTGCTTTAGTTGTATCAGCTAAAACAAAAGGTAGATAGTTTACATTTTGATATTTTCAAAGCAGTGATTGTCATTTCTGTCAATGTCATTAACATGATGATGTGTTATTAAACAGTTTGTAGATTATTCCTATTACAATTATTGCAATATGCACAGCTATGAATTGAATGTCTTTAAAAATATTTAATTAAAAACTGTCCAAAAAAAATTATTTTAACTGCACCCTGTTGTACAATTTAAGAATACCAAAGCATAGTTGATAAAATTATAATTTTAAATAATAGTTTGAGTGCTGTTAAATTTGAGAATGTAATTTTTTTTTTATATCTAAGACAACTGAAATTTATATAAGAAGGTCAATACATTCAATAAACATTAAAATAAATGATAAGAAAATTGTGCATGTTGCATTACCATTTAAAATTCATTTTTTTAACTTATCAGTTTGCTGTTTGCATTACTAAGTATGAATTTTAACAAACTTACTGATGAAATGTTGCAGCATTAACAATAGAGCAGGCTCCAGATTTTAAAAATCTGAAATTACATTCATGTTCTATTACAGAAGAAAGTAAAGAATTAAGAATTTTAAAAAAATGTGTGTCTCTCTCCTATATGTTCAAACTATTTTCTTGAAATTAAATTAGGTCCATGCATTAATGAAATACTAGATTATATAAATATAATTTGACTTTTCATTTTGTTTTTATTTACCCCATTTTATATTTTCCCTATTTTGATTTGAATTTTTTCATTCCAAAGCCGTACATTTTCTACCCCCTTCTCTTTTCATAATCCTATCATCAGTGATATTCTTATTTAATTTGCTGTCACTACATTTTAATTGTTAAGCCCCCATTTCTTTTAATCCAACTACTACATTTTTTCAATTCAGTCATGAATCAAGTGTAGAAAACTTAATCCATTGTTTCAAATGAAATTAATAAGACAATAAATTAATGACATTCTAATTGTTATTATTGTGCTTTTATTTACTCTTTAAAATACTCAGCAGAAGCAGAATGTGCAGACATGCTCGTTACATCAGGCCCATACAAACCACTTTGTCTGTACTGTGAATAGTTTGACAAAAGTTGCTTCAGTACAATGAAATCTCTGGCAAGAGTTGATGGTGGTATTGAAATGTTGAAATTGTGCAAAAATGCATTTGGTTCTGAAATTTAAAAAAAAACTTTTTAGTATACAATTTAGCAAATTATTTAATTTATAAAAAAATTTATATTTTATTTAATTAATAAAATTTAAGGAACTATTTTCAAAACAAACTGAATTTATGTAAGTAATTATTTATGGTATTCTACTGATGAAGGCATTAGCCGAAATGTCTACTGTTATCAGTATTAGTTCATAAATAAAGCTTAAATTTATTGTCTTCTTACACAAATAGTTTGTGTAATTTGTTTTAATTAAAAAGCTTTATGCAGTCCCATTCTGTATGAAATGCCTTTCCTTTTTTGTCAAATGTTTGTATTTCTGGATATCAAATTAAGATATACATGCTTCCAATTGTAAAAATAGGAAAGGGATCCGGCATCCTTCCGTCTCGCGAGACGATGGTGCATCACCGTTGGGTTGGGTTGCATTTCCTCAAGTGACTGTGCAGTCCTATCCTTGAGTGACAGTCTTTGCCACAGTTTTTACACACGAGTTCTGTGCTTCCAAATGTTTTGGCCTTTCTCCTAGCTCTTCTGTCTGCAGCCTCCTCCATTCTTCGCTCCTCGGCTACTATGACGCCCTCTTTGACAACTGTGCGCCACGTAGATCGGTCTTCTGCCTTACACTCCCAGTCACTTGTATGTATTTTGGCTGCTTTCATGTCCCTTTGACAGACATCTTTAAATCGCAAGCGTGGGCGACCTGTTTTCCTCTTTCCTGAAGCAAGTTCACCATATAGGAGGTCCTTCGGGATGCGGCCGGGGCTCATTCTTTTGACATGTCCTAGCCACCTCAGGCGTCTTTCACTAAGAATTGAGAACATGCTTTGGGTATTGGCACGCGTTAGTACCTCACTATTAGGCACTTTTTCTTGCCATTTAATACCAAGGATGCGGCGCAAGCATCTCAAATGGAAGCTGTTAAGCTTACGCTCTTGTGATGTATAAGTGGTCCATGTCTCGCTCCCATATAGTAGTGTACTGATGACACAGGCTCGATAGACGCACAGTTTGGTTTTCTCCGTTAGCTTGGTGTTTTGCCAGACCCGCTTATTTAGTTTAGCCATTGTTGCGGCTGCCTTGCCAATTCTGCTGTTTATTTCTTCTTCAATGGACAGTGTATTGGAGACCTTGGATCCCAAGTAGGTGAAGCTGTCCACAACCTCCAAGTTTTCATTATCGATATTTATGGTAGGAGGAGGTCGAGTGTCTTGGGCCATGATGTTTGTCTTTTTCAAGCTGATTTGCAGACCAAATTCTTTGCAGGCATTGGAGAAGCTTGACACGAGTTGTTGCAAACCAGATTCTGTATGTGCTGTTAGTGCCGCATCATCCGCAAATAGTAGCTCTCGAATTAGGACATCCGTCGTTTTGGTCTTGGCTCGGAGGCGGGCAGTGTTGAAAAGTCCTCCATCAGCTCTGGTATGTAACCAGATTCCCTCACTGCTATCCTTGAATGCGTATCGAAGAAGTACAGAGAAGAATATTGCGAAGAGTGTTGGTGCGAGTACACAACCTTGTTTAACTCCGCTGCTGACAGGGAAGGCCTCTGACTTAGCTCCATCGAACTGTACTGTGCCAAGCATATTTTCATGGAACTGTCTGATGATGGCAAGTAGGTGAGGGGGACATCCAATTTTTGCCAGTATTTGGAATAGCCCGTTGCGACTGACTAAGTCGAAGGCTTTTGTAAGGTCCACAAATGCAATGTATAGTGGCATCTGCTGCTCTCTGCATTTTTCCTGGAGCTGTCGTATGGAGAACACCATGTCTATGGTAGACCGACCGGACCGGAAACCACACTGAGATTCTGGATAGACGCGGGATGCTAGGCTTTGTAAACGTTTTAGTATAACGCGGGCAAAGGTCTTTCCTACAATACTAAGGAGTGAAATGCCGCGATAATTATTGCAATCACTCCTATCACCTTTGTTTTTATATAGTGTCACTATATTTGCATCCTTTAGGTCTTGGGGGATGTAGCCCTGTTCCCAGCAGAGGGACAGAATCTCGTGCAATGGTTGGAGTAAAGCTGTCTTGCCACTCTTTAGAACCTCTGGTGGTATTCCATCATTCCCAGGCGCTTTTCCACAAGCTAGACTGTCAATTGCTTTGCTCAGCTCTTCCTGTGTGGGCACGACATCAAGTTCTTCCATGAGTGGCATATCTGGGATGTCATCTAGAGCGGTGCTGGAGACTGTGGTAACTGTTGAATACAATTCCAGATAATGCTCAACCCACCGTTTTAGCTGTGCTGCCTGGTCTTGAATAATTTCTCCATTTTTGGACTTTAGGGGAGCAGCTTTTGACGTCAAGGGGCCCGTTGCCTTTTTGATGTTTTCGTACATGACTTTTGCATTGCCCATGTCTGCAGCTGATTGTATACTGGAACAGAGCTTAAGCCAGTAGGTATTGACACATTTACGTGCAACCTTTTGGGCAAGTGACTTAGCTGTTTTTAAAGCATGCAAATTGTCAGGTGTAGGCTTTTCCTNACCATGCTGTCTAGGTTCGTCTTTCGGTCTGCCTTGCCAGAAGAAGGTGTAATTGGCCTCTTTGAGTGAACCGTTGTCTGGGAGCCTGGTCTCCTGAAGGCATGCTATGTCAATCTTTAGCCTTTTAAGTTCTCTATCGATTATTCCTGTCTTCCGTGTGTCGTTTATGGACTGCAGATCATCAGTGATGCCGGGACACATAGTCCTCACGTTCCAGCTAGCGATTCGAAGAGCTGGGGTCTTCTTTTTCTTTTTTGTATTTCTTGGTGCAGGGCTTAGTGGCCCACTTGTTGAGTGGTACTCTAATCTCCACGCACCCAGTGGAGAAGGCAGGCCATGACGGGATAGCACCTATTTGACTGGGGGCTGCCCAGTTTGAGGCGGGCGGTAGCTGTCCAGTGAGACATTGGTAGTCTCTCCCACCGTCGGAAGCAGCCCCTGGCGCCTAGCTCTACGTCAATTGAGCTTTGGCTTATAACCGGTAACTGCTGCTTCCCGTGTTTTATCGACACCTTGCGGCGACGCTGGAGTGTCCTCTCCAGAGGTGATGCAAGCCTGGGCGGGTATTATGGAGAATTAGCTGCTGCCCATACAGCATATCCCCCCTCTCCACGTCAATGGTGTAACCAAGGGAACGACTTGCGTCGATGCAGCTTGGCTGCCATTGGCGTCGCAGGAGCTGCCGGTATGTACATAAGTCTTATGTATAGACCGCCTGTAGGTGCTCCAATTCCTGATTTTCTTTCAGGGTTTACTCCCTTAGCCTTTCCCGCAAGGCAGGTATAGCCGCAAGGCAGCGGAGGATTTGTACTCGGAGTTTCCTTCTCCTAGATGAACTACCAGCCAAGGTTTTAACGAGCATCATCTACCCGTAGGGGTGCCAGAACCGGGATTTGAACCCGTGACCGATTTTTATTTTTATTTTAGAATTGTTTTTGTACCGCAGCGCACTAACACTTTGACCACCGCGCCCCACTAATACTACTAAACTAAAATTAATAACTAATACTAATATTATAAAGTATAAAAATAAAATCAAAATTAAGATCCTTTTGTTGTGTGAAAAGTTGAATCCCCTTCCCAGCTTATTTATAACTTAATCTATAGTTTGAGCTTTTGTGTAAGAGTGAGCATAGTCAGATAGTATTTCATCTCATACAATTCAGACTTAAAGAAGCTCCTTCCATACAGAAGAATATTGTGTCCACATTTATTCATGGCAACCATGGTTAGTGTCGTGTGTTAAATTTGTATCAGTTTTGAATTTTGATAGTAATAGTGTGTCCTGGTTTATTCAGACAACCAATTCCATACCCTAGACAAAAAGGAAGAGGAGTTGTATAAATAAGGGTATATTTTTGCAAATGGAACAAGGAAATTGTTTTTATTCCAATCTGAGTATTGTATTATATTATTTGTGTGATGCATTTCCAAGTTGAAATTTAACGCATTAAAGCCATATCTGTTGTAAGTATTTGGCTCTTCTAGCCTGTTGTGTTTCTAATTCTAGGCTTAATGTCAGTTATGTAAATTCACCAGTAATGAATCTTGCTGCTCTTTATAAACTTGTTTGAATATTTAATAGATAAACTATGTTTTCTTGAATATTTGGGAGTGGGTCCCATGAAGAAAATGAATATTCTTAGAGGCGTCACCAATTGACTGAGGTGGGGGGGGGTTGCAGAGGGCCCCAGGGGACACCATCACAAGGGATGAAACCAAAGGATAATATTATCTATTCTCTCATTATTTGGCACTGACAGACTCAGAGGAGGTCTATGTCTATGGGCATGGGGTAAGTAGTGAAGGGGTGGGTGACACCATGAGCTACTGCACTGGGTGACATGCTGTTGAGGCCCCTGCATATATATATATATGCTAATAATATCAGTGTATGTCTAATTCACTGCATTCATTGGTACTTGAGTATTAATTTTACTATGCTATGCAGACTATGCTTAATTACTGCCACCTGACTTATACTTCTATAGTTCCAAAAATGCCAAGGCCAAGTTGTAATTGCAAGGCTAAAATACAAAATTTATAGTCATAGTACTCATAGCTGGTGTACTGAGGGTGACAGTGTAGGAAACAAAGGATATTTTAATTTTACAATAAATGAAATTGAAAAATTATCAGGAATCCACATTTGACTCATATTATGATTTTGAGTGTCATCATATGTCATAATCATATGTTAACAAAGAAACTAATTACTAAACTTTGACTTAAGACTTTATAAAAAATAAACTCTTACTGACTAAATAAGAACATGATTAGAAATTTAGAAATGAATCATGAAATTAAAATGCTACCTTGCATATTTGTAACATTAACTAGGAAAGGGATATAGCAATCTAAATTAATATCTTATGAGTGAACAATTTATCATTAGCAAACAAACAGAACAAAACAGAAAACATTTTTTTTTTGACAAACAGGATATTCTTAACGTTTTATTGTATTTTCTTCATGTTCTAAGTTTGAATGCAACTAGAAAAATAGTAACTTCCTTTCAAATTTAAACTAATATTTTGTATAGTTAGAATTGAAGAGAAAAAGGGGGTTGCTTTACTAAGTTTTTCTTTTTATTATTTTTTTAAAGGTAAAAACAATAATACAGTGGTACCTTGTTATACATCCTATACCCTTTCCACACTCTTGAACATATACCAAATTGGATGTATACCAATAATGATTATTCCATTCCCATAAAAAAAAGCATATTGTTATTTACATATTATACACTTATTGACGTGGTTGTATAAAATAATTTAAACACTGCTTAAAATAAAACTTCCACTGAAATATTTCATTGCTTACAATTTATTTATGATATTTTAAATGGCTTCACATGTCATATGATATTAGAGTGCAGCTCACATTTAAATACAAACTTAAAATAGAGTGATTTGACACATGCTCATTTTCAAATAGCAAATATAGATTTTATTGTGTGTGGGGGGGGGGGGGGTGNGGGGGATGTGAGGCGTGCCAATTTGTGACATTTGAGGGGGGTCTTTTTGTGATGACTTTTGACAAGGGAGGAGGGGGGAAATCTGTCACATCACGTGAAGCATGCAGATTGTATTCCAAACAAAGGAAGTATGCAATGTCTCACATCCAAACAGGACACATACAAAGTACGACTTATTTTAAAGAAGACGTATACCTAGGTATGACTGTATTTTATTGTTATTAAAATTTCTAAAATTTTCTAAAACCTACCATTTCCCAGCTGAAATGCTGGAATTCCTATTCCCCTTGCTGCAGAATAGTCTAAAAGACTTTGAGCATTCAAAGGATCCCAGAGACCATCTCTGCGAAGGAAGACATTAAAATCAAACATGAGGTCCCATCTCACCCAGTTGAAAAAACTTGTCATGTTGTCCCATTGTTTACCTGAAGGATATAGCAGCTATTGTAATACAAAATCAAGGGCTTATTATTTATTAAACATTGAGCCAGCAGTTTAAAATTCAAAAGTACTGTGCATTGCCTTTAATATATGTATACACAAAGGCTTACTCATTTAAGACTATAGACCATACTAGCGCAGTTTAAATTATAGACTTTTGAATAATACTTTTGCTTGTTGCTAATTTATTGTGGCTTCTGGAAAAGATATGCGATACAATTATTTATAGTTTTAGGATTTTAAAATAAGAAAAGGTAAAAGGAAATTATTTAGTTATAGCTTTATTGAATGTAATAATTTATAACTAATTCAAGAGTCAGCAAAATATTTCAATAAATAATTATTTTTCTTCTTCAATATGCAGCAGGCATGGGCACAGGGTTTAAACGTTGATACACATGGAAAAGACATATCATTTTTTTTAATGAAAACAAAATAAAGATTCATACATAGATGGGGATGTTTAATTAAAAAGATTAAATTGTGTCAGGAAATATAATTATAAGTTGAATAAATTTTCATTGTAATAAATTGTAATTTTGATATATCACATTAGGAAGAGAAAATGTTTGTTTAACAGTTTTCATGTAATAGGTTGTTAATTTCTAAGTAAAACTATAGGACAAAGTGAGTTCATTTAGATTCAACTCACCAGTCATGGTGAAGTTCTGTAGATTTTCTGGTGCCTTGAGAGCTCCAAAGTCAAAATATCCATAGTCATAAAGTGAAGAAGACTTAGGCAGTAACTCATCACCGTTTGGTTCAAATATAAGAAAATCAGCATTTGTTCCACCTATACGAATGTTAGCTGGAGATAACGCAGATGCCATATTCCTCAACTTTGATGAGCTAAATATAAACACATAAAATATCAATATGTTATTGTAAAAAAAGATTATTTTTAAGAAAGTTACATATTCAGAGTTATCACCTTTTCCCACATTTTTCTCGATACAGCTACTTTATTTGATCTTTTCACATATTCATATTTAACCATAGATCTTGAAAGTTTGTTCTAGATAATTAAAATTTGGCTTCTGTTAGATCATGTTAGGTAGGTAGTAGGTATATAGATTTTTAAAACAATCTCACCTAAAATCAAATCCTTTCCATTTTGCCATGATTTCACTAGAGTCTATTGTGAGACTCAGATATTTTTTATCACAAGTATGGAGGCTAGTGTTCAAATCAATGTATATATCATCTGCTTCATTAGCTGATCTCAAAAATGATTTATCCGTACTGACAAAACTTTTATTATTTTTTGTTCCATTGGCAGCATTATTTATAAGTAAACCAATTAAACAAAGAGCTTGAATTATTTGCATCTTGCGCTTCATTGTGAACTCAATGCATCTGAAATAATAAAAATTATGTTAAAGGTGATTGCATTAGTTAGGATTACATTTAATACTGGAAAAATTAACTGTTCAACTGTTGGTAGCAAAATAAACTTGGATCAAAAACAATGATATCAGTTTCTGTTGTTTAAACTAGTTCTCAGCGCATAATTTAAGTTTTATCATGAATTTGTGACTAACTTTTAGCACAGATGCACAATTTTATGAAAAAAAAAAAGAAATATTTCAACATGTTATTGTTATTTTAATAGAATATGGAATGCAAATTTTGAACTCTTTAGAGATGGGGCTGATCTGCTGAACTTGAAGTGTGGGTGAGATAGATGAAAGGCCAATCTGTCTACCAATTCAAGCCTCTAAATTTGACAGTGGATCATACTACGAGCTAATCAGATTGCTTTTTAATTACTCATAAATATGGTTAGGAAATAAGAAAATACTACAGACATTTTAAAAAAATTCTCATGTCATGTTAAGGAATATGAACTGTTAAAAATATTTGAAAAATAGAAGATCTTGATGCCTTTCAAGATTCAGAATCAACATTCAGTGACAGTCATATGCTCTGGCTCTAATAGGCTTAAATCATACTAATATGTTAACAATATTGATATAAAAGTAATACTAAACTAAAATGTCTAAAGCTAATTAAAGTAAGTAGGCCTACTTAATAAGACATTACCTTTTTAATCTTAAGGTCTACAAGGTATTATTATTAACCCATAGTATTGTGAGGATCCGTTGGTTGTTCTATTAGTTATCTTTCCTTATCTACTCTCACTGTTATTCTGCTCTTCACACACTTTGTTAATTACTCTTTAAACACTAAACACCAAGGCAGAATGTACACTTCATTACTTTTAATCTCTTAACTTCAGTACATTCATTATTCGTGCATCTCTCTACATATGCTTCTATCTACCTCTCCTTCTTCTCCCTGCGTGTCTCTCTCTCCATGTGTCCCTCAGTCAGTCTCGCTCCGAGCGTTAGTCCATTCCGGGCTCCGCCCCCCAGACTTTCCTGTCCGAAGTCAACCGTCAATCAATTTGTACCTCCCCTTAGATAAGACGGGGGTAGGTGGGTGTACCCTGTCATGGTCAGTAATCCCCCCCCTTTCCTTGTCTCTGACCCGCTCTACATTGTCGGCAGCTTTCATCTACCGTTCGGCCAACGGTCTGCCATACCTGACACCTGGGCTAGACTATTGCCCGTGGTCAGTCCTCGTCTTTTGATTCCCAATTCAAGCGAGGTAACAACTAAACGTCACAGTTCGCACCTCCGGTCACCTGGGCTCACCCGTTAGTCCAGCGGCACATCAAAGGCCAAACATACGCAGCGCCCTAACCGCCCTAAATTCCCCACAGTATTAGTATTAGCAAGTGCGTTCTGGCATCTTTTTTTCCCGCCACATTCTAATTTTTATTACTGCCTGGAATGTTTTTTTCAGGCTGCAATGTTCAGGGACCTTTTTTGCATGTGTTCCAGAACCTTTTTAATTAATTAATTTTTTTTTAGAAAAAAGTAATGCTTTTTGCTACACTCTATTCCTAGAAGTCTTAGCCTACACTTAACTTTCATAGTGATTCATACAATGAATAACTTTTGTATGTAGCCTATACCAGTAGTAATGGCAAACCTTTTTTTGGGGCCACGTGCCCAAAATTTAGCCAAAACCCACTTACTTATAGCTTAAGTGCCAACAGGCCAATGAAACCCAAAACTGGGGTTTTTGCTTAGCTGTACTGAGTCAAAGCCGTTCTGATTAAGGAAGTAATTTTTTAGTTGCGTGCCAGCTGATGATGCTCTGCATGATGACTGGCACGCGCGCCATAGTTACTGAGTCACTGTATTGTATTAGTAATTAGTAAGTTTAGTAAAATTAGTAAAAATACTAATAGTATTAATATTACAAATAAATAAAACATAAAATTTACAGTACAGACTAGTGCAGTACTAGTACAGTCAGTGTCAGTATAGACTATAGTACAGTACAGTTTAGTTAGTACAATACACTGTACTGAGTACAGCAGTGCAGTGGCAGTTCAGTAACTTCTCAGTAGTCTTGTATTCTACAGTGTATTTACAGTAAATTTTAAATAGCTAATAGAAATAGTAATAGACTTAAAAAGAAATGATAGTTTTAAGCATTTATTATAATATTTATATTAATTATCATTAAAATTATGAACCTATTGAGTTTATTGACAATTGACTATTATTGAATTAATTAATTAATAATAACAATAACAGTAACAGTATTTAAATTGGATGTGGCTAGCGCTACGACAATTTTGTCGTAGCAGCAGACGACCCGGTCGGATGTTGCTAGCGTTACGACATGTTCATAACGCTAGTCAGGAAACTAGTGCTACGACATGTCGTAACAGCAGACGAACCGGTCGGATGTTGCTAGCGTTACGACATGTCGTAGCGCTAGTCAGGAAAGTAGTGCTACGACATACGCAACTTCTGCTACGACTAGTTTTAGTCACTCTTTGCAGTATCGGATGTTGCTAGCGTTACAAGATTGTCGTAACAGCAGACGAACCGGTCGGATGTTGCAAGCGTTACGACATGTCGTAGCGCTAGTCAGGAAACTAGTGCTACGACATACACAACTTCTGCTACGACTAGTTTTAGTCACTCTTTGCAGTAGACACCTGGAAAGAATTAAATCTTAACAAACTCTTCTTTATATTGTATACCCATATATAATATTTGTGTGTGCATTAATTTTAAAATTTATTTAAATAAATTATTTAAATAGATTTAATTTTAATATAATATTGGTCTACCGATTGTAAATTTATCAGCCGTTTTTGCTATAGGCTATACTATAGGTATAGTATACTTGTGTAAGTGATGCCGATCCATTAAAATTTAGTATACCGTAGAGCCTAAAGCCGTAAATGAAAATCCTCAAGCAACGATTCGCGCACAATCGCAAGAATGTAGGCCTAAAATAATTCGTTTCGTGTGGAATAATAAAATGTGCCGTGTGTAGACTTGTCACAGGAAACCATT
>MUZC01004767.1:772174-812937 GCA_002072015.1 Radix auricularia
AACAAACAAACTTGTGAGCTTCGGAGTTAAAAGTTATGATAATGTTGGATATTTTAATAATGTCATAGTATTTCAGTCCTCTACTTGCAAGAATTACTGTATTTTGCGACGCACAAGATGACACCCTACTTTCCTGCACAAATGTGGGGTTCATACAGAATGGGCCATTTTCCTCTTCCAGCGCATACCTAATAATTTTTAGAAAACATGAGATGTGATATCAATGTGATAATTTTAGATCAAATGCCTTTGATGTGCATATACTTAGCAGGGAAACTGTCATTAGAATATCGAAATCAATTTGAGGAATTGTCTTGTATCTATATTATATTCTTGGTCTATAAACAATGCAATTATCCTTGTAATATCAATAGTAATTTTCGCGAGCTTAATCGCGAAGGTTAATCACATCAATGGTTTTTGACATTACCGCTGCATTGTTCGTTAGCTGTCTTGCTATGCCATGGCAACTAAACATTTTTTTAAAAAATGTAATATATAAAACAAGCCGAATTCATACTTAATCTTATAGGGCTTTAAGCTGTGTAGAGGCTCATTATGCTATCAAATAAGTACAGAGAAAATATATCAAAACGGGAAAAGAATGCAGTGGTACCTGATGAAATGGAAAAATTCTTGCCGGTCGTCTGATACGAAAAAGTTTGAGAATCACTGGCTTACAATTTATTTATTTTATTTAATATCTTTTACAAAGCTTCACTCATGTTACGATAATACAATGTAGACCTACACTAAATAAATACTTAAATGACAAAAAAGTGATTTGAAACATTCTTATTTTCAAATAGAGAACATTTTTTTAGGGGGGGGGGTCAAAGTTTTGTGACGTACTTTTTGAGGGGGGTCGACGATTTTGCGACGACGCGTGACGTAGGGGGGGAGGGGGTAAAAAATCGGCAAAAATCGCGTGACGTCATTTATGGACGGCCCCTAAAGCCATTTTGAGGTTATAATTTAAGAATGAGTGAACTGCATATGTCAAACATCATAAGCGCCCGCCCAACGTTTGAATACCACGGCAATGTAGTCGCGGCGTGAACTCAGGTGACAAGTGAATGTCAACAGCACCAAGTAAATCTGTGCGTGTAAGCGTTATCGAGAAAAGACTCATCCAAACAATGTCAACAGCAGACGGATGCATATGCTATATATAGATAAACTCTTAAAAAATGCATTAATTTAATTTTTGTACATTCGATCGATCTGAAGTTTGAAATCATGCATTGTCATCAAAGATCTATCTGTGATAACATTTTGAGATCTCTAGGACCATCAGAGTTGGTTTAATTTTACGTAGGAAAATTTGAAATTTTGCGGACTGAATAATGTTAAAATCTCTTAAAAATCAAATACTATTGGGTTATAATATGCGAAATTGACATTGATTTAATAGGTATTTTAATATACCTTATATTTTTAAATACTTTTTAAAATATAAACTTAATACTTTTAACGTAAATTAATGCATACTTTATTTTACTTTTAAATGTAATCATATTACTACACTAACAATATCCTTTTATTGGGATAAGAGTATTTTTTCAACGATGCAAATCGATGGTTGCATGTTTCACCAGTGAAAAAGACTAATGTTCATGTTGTCTTTTCACATATAATATATAATTGTCACGCCCACCATCAACACATGACACGTGGATGAGCGCGCGGAAATCCAGCACACATACTATTTTTAGCAAGAGGTGAAAGGTTGGCGTACCGGCTGCTATGCGACGAGCTCAGAAACAATGTGTGCTTCGGTTATGTCGATTCGAAATGAAAAATAAAACTTCAGTTTCTTGCAATGTTTTCTTAAATGATACATAATTTTTAAATTATATTTTAGTACAAGAAAAGAAATATTTATTTTCTCAAGTTAGTAATTGCTGATTATACGTTAATAATAGTTTATTATGAAGGAAAATTCTAATAGAATAATAATAATAGTAGGTATCAATTCGCGAGAAATTTAGATGCAGGATTCAACAAGATGGCTGACCTCGGTTCAAGTCTTACGAAAATGGATTGGCTCCACCGATTAAAGGTTGGTGGCCCAATGGTTGGATCTGGGTTAAATGGATCTCAAGGAACTCCAGATGCACTAGGTAGGATGCCTGGTCAGTTAGGCGTTAGGGGTTCTCCTGATTTAACTGGACATTATGATCATTCTGGACAGTCATCGCAGAGAGATGGGAAACCACCTTACAGTTATGCGAACCTTATCATGCACGCCATAAATAGCACAAGTAAAAAGAGAATGACATTGAGTGAAATTTATGCCTGGATATGTGAAAATTTTCCATACTATAAAGAAGTAGGAAATGGCTGGAAGGTAAGAATGACATAAATATTTTAAATTTTATAAATAATTGGGTCTTCAATTTTAAAATATTTCAATTGTCAATTGGCATTGTTATTGTCATTGTTTGGTCTAGCCTAGCCTGACAGTGACACTGACTCAAAAACAGTCAACAGTCAGTTTATAATACTACATTCTACATCCCTTACTTAGTCCTCAGGCTTAGACTTAGCCTCATACTTATAATAAAAATACTAATATAAAATTTTTAAAAATCTATTTATGCGCTTAAGTAATTGTAATTGTTTTTTTTTGTACTTGAACTTGTACTGTAAATAATATGGTAAAAGTTTTAAAGAGTATAATTATAAAAATATAATAATTAATGAAAGTATGAGTTTGAAATTTTACTTTTGTGGTCCAAATAAACAGTAAACCCTCACTACTTCATGGTTCACTTTTTGTAGATTTTCTGCTTTGCAGGCTTTCAAATATAGTTAGTAATAGTAATAGTATTAGAGAGGTGCCCAGGAAATGGAACGGCCATGTGAAGAGACCTAAAATACAGTCATTGGCTGTGCATTAATGGTCATCTTCACCTTCATCGTCATCATTTTTACTGCACAGCATATTCATCACAATCATCACGTCATAAATAACTATGTCTACTTTACTTAGACTTAAATGGAAGAGATGTAAACAAGGTAAGGGTTAGCCTGACCGGACGTAACAAAACAGTGAACGTTTCGGCAAAGAGCCTTTTTCAACAAACATACAATACACAAATAAAATAAAAATAAAATTAAGAAACTTAGCTGTGGTGAAATCCAAAGAATCCAAGAAAGAAATCCACTTTCTTGGAATCTTTGGATTTCACCGCAGCTAAGTTTCTTAATTTTATTTTTTATTTTTATTTTCGTTTTATTTGTGTATTGTATGTTTGTTGAAAATTGTATGTTTGTTGAAAAAGGCTCTTTGCCGAAACGTTCGCTGTTTTGTTACGTCCGGTCAGGCTAACCCTTACCTTGTTTACATCTCTTCCATTTAATATTTTTAAAGCCTGATTGCAATCCTACCCCTCATTTTGTCTACTTTACTATGCTGTAACTGTAAACTTATCTACTTATTTTGTGTTGCTTAACAGTTGGTGTCCCTACCTTGTGGATTTTCACCATCGCTGGAGTCTCTGGTCCCTATTAACTTTAACCATGAAAAACAAGGGTTCACTGTATTTTAATTAGAAAATTTTATTTTACACACATACCAAAATGACTTTACTGAGTACCTATGACCCAACGATGCGATATAAAAGGGACTTCACCGGTGGAAATTAAATTGTCTCATGAGCCTGTCATCCAAATGAAAACAAAAAATTATACTATTTACATCTATTTATTTTGAAAATATTAAATTATTTCCAGGTTTTAAGTTACTGTCATTGTGGCAGGAACCAGAAGAAATAGCTTGTCAAAACTTTGGCTGACACTAATGAGTTGGAGAGTTGATATAATTCCAGAATACCATGTTGATAGTCTAATGTCCAGTAAATTCTTCTTTTTCTACTTAAATAAGGACTATAAGCAATACTCTAATCATTATGGCTATTATGGATGCTGAGTTTTTGTAAATATGTCAGTAAAGATGTTTCTTTGTTGGGCAGCTCATTGGAGATGGTTTTGGGACTTGTAGTTATAAATGAAAATGCTTTAATTGTTATTAACTTTATACATTCCTTTGGAAGCTTATTCCAGTCACATATGGCAGGTATGATCAGTCCCTGTATTGTTGAGCCTTCTTGTCCATGTGGGGCATCCACCGATCAAGGATGGCACCTGAGATTTCTCCAAGAGCATAGGCCACCTTCGAGAGACCTCCAGGTTTGCTTGTAATCCCTATCCTGGGCCAGTCTCTCCAGGATCTTCCAGTCATGGCCAATGCTCTTGATGTCTGCCACCAATTCTTGGTGCCAAGTGTTATATGAACATCCTCGTTTTTGCTTTCCCTGTGGTTCCATTTCAGGGCTTGTCTTGTTGTATTGTAAGCTGGTTTTCTTAGTGTATGATCAATCCTCCTGTACCACTTGTGGAGAATCTCTTCCTCAATTATTATTGGCTTCTGCTTTGTCTGCTGCCACGGTTCCAAGTTGCTGATTTTGTCCATCCACTGAATTCTGAGAAGGCCCTGTATTGAGTTTATGTAATTATAAATCTGAAATGCATATAATGGCCCTGTCCATGTCTGGGCAGAGAGGGATGAGTTTTTGCCCTATGCCTAAAGTTAAGATAGCTTAGTTCATCTTGAATAAAGAAAGAATTTATTGCATATACATAACTCAGTTTAAACTTATAACTGATAACAAAAATAGTAAAACTAGATTGGAAGAAATATTACCCATAAGATTCATTGGTATGTGTGGTAAAAGAAAACTTGTGTGCAAAGTTGCACAGCATCCATTTGTATGCAATTATGTTACACCTTTAAACACAGATTATATATAACCCTTATAAAATTTAGAGGATGCAGTGGTGGACCATCAGAATGCTTGAATAGTGTACAGAGAGTTACGGGTTTGAATCTCTGAAAGACAGGGGTTGTACTGTGGCCAAAGGCATCCCTGAGTCCACCCAGCTCTGACTTAAGTTGGTGTAAAGTTTGGTTAATTCTAAACTGCCGTGCTGCACAGCTTAAAAGGAACACTGATTGGAATGTATTGTACTTATTTCCTAGTTTTGATATTACTGATATAGTTACAGTACAGAGAATTCATTACTGTTGTGACCTGATAAATATATCTCAATTTATGGAATTTGACCTTACATCTGGACTTATTGCAGGAACTTAGTTAAAAAGTTCAGCATTCACTCTTGAATATTTTGTTTTACATTTAAAGAAACCATTTTAATCACAGTGTTGAATGGAATTAAATGCTAAAAAATGCACCTTATCTCGGTAATAATAGTAGTATAGTTCTTAAGTAAAAAAAACATAACCATGTTACTCCGCTACTTTACTCACTTCATTGGTTACCTGTACAAGCCCGAATTGATTACGAACTGCCCGTTCTCTGTCGCATGCTCTTCTTATCTTACTGAAATTTTGTTGGTCTACTTACCCACTCATCAGCTACCCTTTTCTGCAGACACACGCATTCTCTCTGTTCCTAAGTAATGCACTAGGACATTTGGTGGAAGGTTGTTCTATTTTTGTGCAGCCAAACAATGGAATTCTCTACCATTACAAATCCGTAGCATTTAAACAACCAAGTCCTTCAAGACTGCACTTATGACACATCTTTGCAAAATTTATTTTCAAAATGAATGAAATGCTATTTCTTTTAATGATTAACGTAGCTTTTGCTTTATGTACTGTAATTAACTCTTAAAGTCGCAGAAGGGTTTGCAATAAACTTCCGCCTCAGTCCCGTAAGGATATCCCGTATTACGATCAATCGGTTATGAAATTAAAAATTTTGCGTAAAATCCATTTATAATATTATTGTCATACTGACACTTCATTTTTTAGGCTAAGAATGGTTATTTTACGCATCCAAAAGATCGTACTGAGTTTAAAACAATATTTACCTGTAGTTTAGTACTATTATTTTAGTAATAAAGTAAAGCGAAAACGTATCTTCAAAATAAAACTTGTAAAACTACAAAAAAACATCACCAATCGAGCGATAACTCTAGCGCGGGCAACGGCCGCTATTGCCGGAAGTGGAATACATCATTTTTCAAGCATTGAAGAGTTTATACTTTCTAAGATCTCATTTCTAACGAGATTTTGTATCTAGGGACGCATTACGACGCTTTACGGATAGCGGGAAGAGACGCATTACGACGCTTTGCGACTTTAAGAGTTAATGTGGTTGTTATGGTATGAATGCTAATTTATTATTTATAAGTATGTTACTACCTTCACGGAAAGCGTTGTGAGCCCAGTTCTTTACTGGGATACAGCGCTATATAAATTATCTATTTATATTATTATTATTAAAATGATAATATGAGAATTGATAAGTAATATGGACCTGGGGCTGGGCTCATTGAGATAAACATAGAAAACTAGGGGAAAAAATACATTACAAATGAAACATTCTTGACTCAACCAAACATACAATGTCATGAGTTTCACACATCAGCTACATTTTTCGGTCTAAGAAAGGTCAAATAGTCAATACAGAAAGTATAATTTGAAAAGATGTTTTTGAATGCAGTGTTGAAGGCCTGAATATTAAGAATGTAATTAATGGGAGAGGATTCTACCATTTTTAAAGGGGACAGAAATAGAAAAAAAATTGTTTCCAGAATCTTTTAGTGCATGTCTAAGGAACAGAAAAATTATGTTTGTCTGCAGAAGAATGTAGTTGATAATAGAGTGAGGAGAGTTGTGGCAGAAAATTGATAATTTTTTAGTGTATGCATGTTTGTACAGGGAACCAAAATGTGTTTGGGACTGCAATCAGGCGTATAGATTAGTAGATAGATAACATGAAAACAGGGTATTTACTTTGCAAATGGAGTCAATGAAGTAGTGGGGAGAAATATTTGGATTTTTTTGCCTTTAGAACTTGCCTTTTCATAAAAGCATTCTGGTGATAAAATAATCCTCCACACTTCTAACAGATAAAATTAAGTGATTAAATTGGGTAACATTTTAACTGTAATTCGTTTAAAACTTGTCTTAGAAACATTCTCTAACATTTAAGAGTTTTGTGGGTCAGAACATTGTAAGTGAATGTAATTTTCTTGGAATTTGTATAATATATGAAGATTTTCATAGATTTTATAAGTTGTGCAGCTTGTAAGATTGATTAAATTTGTAAGAGAAAAATAGATCAGAGCTCTTCTGAGAAGAGATAATCAAGGTATTCACAATAATGTTTTTTCATTGAATATCACCAGAATTCAATAAGACACAATCTATCTTTGAACAAATGTTTCCAAAAAGTTCCTCGATCTAAAGATGATCCTGGCAAGGTGAGTTTTTTTTTGTTTATTGAAAAAAGCATATTTGACTATTTAATTTATGTATTCATTAACAATGGTAAATAATAAGAGTAATTTATTTAATTTGATATAATTACCTAAGTTATTTTTGGTCTAGCGGTAGCGCGCTAGACTGCCGAACCGAGGCAAAAGAGAGTCACAGGTTTGATCCTCGGCGCTGTAATTTTTTTTGTGAAATCTAAACCCCCTATCAGCTTGCATATAAAAATTTACGCTGGTTTGTATATGCATACAGATATAAATCCATTTTAATAATCAAACTAATATATCATACATAATGGCCTGCTAGAAAGCCTTTAAATAAAGTACAAAATACACAAACAAAATGTCTAATTAAAACAATAAATTTGATCTTCATTTTTAACCTAACACGACAGTAAACGTTTCAGGTAATGCCTTCATCAGTACAATTAACATAAATACGTACTGACATAAGTAATAAAATAATATTTAAATTCTTAAAACATACTATATCATAAGATGTTTATGTAAAATAAAAATAATTTTTTTCCCTTGCTTTTTATTTTACATAATTTGTTTTTTTTTTTATTTTAATAATAAAACTATCAAATTAAAAAACAACAACAATAATTTGAGAATATTTCATTCCCATGTTAACTTATTGTCAGTGAATCATACCCAAAAAACAAATGAAACATTTTAATCTCCAGCACCTTTGCATGTATAGATTTTCATATTGTATTTACCTGTCCCCACATCAACCTCAAAATTCAAAGAAAGAGTTTCAAGTCATGTTTAACTTATTTTGAAAAATTAATCACACATTTCCTAGTGTCAGAACATGCTTAAAATCTGTATTTCATGTATTCATTATAAGAAATCATTTTTAACACATTTTTTACTTTAAAAAAAAACAACAAAACTTTCAGCTAAATAAGTAAAAGATTTAGACTAACAATAATAATTTTTATGACATAAAATGAATGTGTTATGTTAATAAAGATTTAAGTTTTTTTAAAAAAAAAAGTGAGAAAAATTAATGCTAGAAATCAAAATCAAAATACAAGAATTTCTTTGTCAATAAAATGTTACTGAAATGAAAGTGAAATTAAATTTCCACATTCAAATAATCATCATTATTTGAAATAAACATGCAACATGTCTAAGGGAGAGAAAGATCTGCTATCAACATTTTTAGTAAAAATTTTACCATCAGTTTTGCTTGTAATCTAATAATATGCAAAGCTGAATTAGAGAAAGTTAGACCTCTGTTAAGGATTTAAATTTTATGAATGTAAACCTGCAATGCTTCTAATATAATCTGTCATTAAGAATGCATGAAAGAATATAAGATTTGTGTATTAAATAAATAAAATTAAATTATTAATTTATAGGGCTCCTATTGGGCGATCCAAACACCACCTCCTGATGACCCACTTCCACCAGCAAGGCACCGCAAAAAGCGTCCAAGTGACCGGGTAATCTATAAAGTCCTTCACTGGTTTAAAAACTCAATAAGTAGAACTTGAAAAATTGATCTATGACGCCTATAAAAATATTTTGAGATCCTTGCTAAACTCAGTATTTTTTCTTTCAGCATTCTCCTTACAGTCCTGAGAGTGGTTTAAGTCCAGGCTCTCAAACAATTATAACCAATGTAATCACCATGCAGCCATTACAGATAAAGTCAGAATCAAGCAATAGTCAGGTAAGACCCATGTGTTGATTGATGCTAGTTTGCTATATGAAACAATTATCTTTAACTCTTAAAGACGCATAAGGGTTTTCAATAAACTTCCGCCTCATTCCCGTAAGGATTTCCCGTATTACAATCAACTGGTTATGAATTTAAAATTTTTTCATAAAATCCATTTATAATATTATTGTCATACTGACTTCGTTTTTTGGCTAAGAATGGTTATTTTACGCATCCAAAAGATTGTACTATGTTTAAAACAATATTTACCTGTAGTTTAGTACTATTATTTTAGTAATAAAGAGTAGCCAATAAAAAGTATCTTAGAAAAAAACCTGTTAAAACTACCAAAAAAACAAAGCGAATCGAGTGATAACACTAGCGAGGGCAACGGCCGCCATTGCCGGAAGTGGAATACATCATTTTTTCAAGCATTGAAGAGTTTTTACTTTCTGAGATCTCATTTCTAACGAGAGTGGTATCTAGGGACGTTTTAGGACGCTTTAAGGATAGCGGGGGGAGACGCATTACAACGCTTTGCGACTTTAAGAGTTAATGGAGATAGAAATGACTGAACTTCCAAACTTCCAGGTTTTTTTGCATTTGTATTAGTACTACAAGTAGTACTATAATTTTAGAATTTATATCATAAGAACTAATCAAGTCACAACATTCTCTTTATATTAAGAATATTATTTTTTATGTAGAAGGGCAATATTTTGTTTGAGTAGTTGGAAAAATTAATATTTTATGAAATCATACATTGGAATGTCATTTTTTTCCCCATTCAGTCGTCGCCATTCAGTCCAAGCAGTATGGGCATGAGTCCATTATCCAGTCATCAAATGTCTCCACATTCAGCTCCATCACCCACTAACAGTAATCATAACCCTTCGTTCTCAGCAAATAGAATTTCACATGATTTAGAACAGTCACATTTAAAAACAGAAAATGTAAGTTGATATTTATGAGATAACTAACTAGTTTATGTACCCAAAGTTCTACCCACATTTCACATCCACAAAACCCTTACATTTACCAAACCTGTATATACAACCATATTAACAGTCAACATCATCAATGTCAAGACTTAATCAAAGAGTGTGGTGCAATGTGCAGCTCATGCATAGGATGAAAATCACTGTGTACCAGGCCCGCGTGCTCAGCACACTTCTTTAAGGCGGCAAGTGCTGGATGACCTGACGCCAAGCAAATAAAGCAGCTTAAAAGTTTCCACTTGCGATGTTTGCCCAGGATCCTACATATCAGATGGCAGTATAAAATCACTCTTGTTGAGGTGCTCAGGAGAAGCCATATGTTTTTTGTGTATTCCAAGAGCCCTGCTGTATGGATTGCTAGAAACTGGACATAGAAAAAGAGGTCGCCATTTGCCTGCGCTAATAGGATGTCTGTAAGAAAGACATGCTACTCACACTTGACCACAAAACATGGGAGTGCCTTGCTCCCAAGGTAAGAAAGGACACTCAAGCCACCCTCACAGCTAGGAGTGAAGAGAAATAAGCTAGAGGAAGGCGGGTGGCAAAGGAGAATGAGACAATGCAATGGTCCCTTGAGGAGAGGAGGATGCCATATATACAGATACATTAATAGTCACCCATCTCTCAATTCACCAAGCATACACATCATTCTAATAATTTTTACATATTTTACACCTACTTCTTTAATTATTTTTAAATTTTATTAAGTCTCTATATTTTAAAAATTATTTAATATTAACTTATAATGTCTTATCACACAGTCCCAATAAGATTTAAGTATATATTGCTATGAATTGGGTTATGAAGTTTAAAAAATCGCTGCAAAAGTATTTATTGTTTTACTGACTTTACTTTTAGGATAAGCTGATAGAATGGTTATTTTACTTATTCAAAAGACTATTTTGAGTTTATTACTATTTTTATCTGTAATTTATTACTATTTTTTGGACAAAATGGTTAGTAAAATCACATTTTCCAAAAAAAGAAAGATAAAAGCTACCACAAAACTCTGCGAAACGAGCAAAAGCACAAGCAGAAAGTAAACACAGACTCTTCCGGAAGTTGACTAAACCTTTTATCACGCAATGAAGAGTTTTTACTTTGTATTATTTCATTACTAAAGAGAGATATATTGAACCGCGCTTTACCACAGTTCAGGATTAGAGGCGAGGCGCGCATTACCATGCTTTGTGACATTTTCTTATTTAAATTGTAAAAACCATTCTAAAAAAAACTGGTAAACTTTCTCATATATTGTAATGGTGTATTAGTTATTTATCCTGACTATTCCTTTCTGTTTTAGTCACCTAGACTGCCAGTGACCTGTGGAAGTGATTCCCAACCTAATCCAGAAGAACTGGGCAATTCATTGTGTAGTTTTTACAAAAGTATTTTTGAAAATTCTTCTGGTGAGATTCTTTGAAATTTTTTTTGATACCATCATTGTGTCTATATGAACTATTGTTTATAAATTTTATATCTATCACAAAGTATAATTTTAATGTCAAGTAATATATATCATCAAGAAATCTTTGTTAAATTGGGACTAAGCTCCATTGGAGATTTAGTTTTAAAAAAAAACAACTAGTTAATAAATTAGGCACATGTTTTTGAATATATACATAAATAAATAACTAACTCATATAAGTATGTTGGAAATGCACCTTTTGAGATCATTAAAATGAATAATAAGAAAAAAAATATAAAAAATTGAAAAACAAAGACCTCTATTTGTTACAAGTCAGTCATGGTATATTTTAGTGCATCTATGGCAAGGTGTCAAGTTAATTAAGTCCTTATGATTCCTTTATTAAAGGAAATCACCCTTATAAAATTGTTTACTAAGGTTTCATGCTTGAATGCAAATCAATAGCTATAGTATGGAAAATGGAATTGCCCAAGTCCTATTGAAAGAAAAAAAAACCCAACTTAAATCAAAGTAGGTCACAGTTCTTCAGATTACCTGTGCCTTAGTAAATGAATAATTCACAGATAAATGTTGCAATATTATTTTTTATATCAAGAAATAAACCATTTATAGTGTCCAAGCAAAAAAATATTTGTGCACTTATGAATTGTATCGTATATAATTTAGATTTTATTTCAACAAAATTTTCTTCAGTATTTTATCCACATGCTTAATTTTTAAAGAATTTTAAAAAAAGAATAATATAAATTATTGATTGCTGTTGTCAGTTTGCTATTAGTATTCCAACTTTTAATTTTTACATAATTTAAATGTAGGGCTTTGTTTTGCCTGTTTTGCAAAATAAACTTTTTAAAAATAGAAAATTGTTAACATAATATATTACGATATTGTTTATCGCCTCCAAATAACGAATCATTTAGTTATTCCTTTTATTGTTTTTTTAAAAAATAAACCATTAAATAATATGTTTGCATACTTCCTTAACATTTTTCTTAACATAACTTGAATCTATTGTCTTAATTCATTTATGAAGTTTATATATTTTTGGCTAATCAGATAAAACTTTCTTCAGTGTCATCTTAATAGAAAATTTTGTTAAAAAACTTTGTTCTATTTTTTAGGTGTTCCAAATTTTGCAAGCACAGATTGGCTCCAGAACCTTGACTCACTCAAAGAGAGTATGAGGTCCAGTGGGAATGACTGGCAGAATATTGACATGTCACAGTTCCAGGGTAAGATTTAATCTTTCCCATTGTTCACATAAGTTAATTTTGACTGACTTCACTTGTTTTGATCTGACTCCAACAGTATCTTAAGTTTACATGCAAACTTCTAACACTCTTGACACTAAATTATGTTTCACAGAGTTACCAAAGAGCATTATCAATGCCTTTTGAGTTTCTTTCACTAAGCTTCTCATTTATTTAAACTATTACCTTATTTTGTTTTTTAAATAGTTACAAAATAATTTGCCAGTTTACTACTGAAGGTTATTTATATGTAAATATAGAATATTAAAGTTTTAATGCAACATTATAAGGATTTACCAGTCAGTCAGTAATTTTAAATAACATCATCTTAGAAGAAAGCTATATACAGTAAAACCTCTCATAACGAGCATAAGTCATTACATACTTAAAATTTTACTAGTTAAACGTAACAATTTTACTCATACAAATCAATTTAAAATACACTAATGCGTTCCATTGTGAAAAAAATAATCATTTAAAAAAATTTAATTAACACTAATTCAAATAAAATTATTTATGAATTGTTTAGGAGTGTAACAACTTGGAATACAATCTAGATTTGAAACAAAAAAAAACGTAAATAAAAATATGAATATGAATATAAAAATATGAAAAAAAAAATTTATGAACAATAATTAATACTTTTTCACTTGAAAACTGTCTAAAGAAATGTGTTTTTGTCGATGCTTCCAAATTTGACAAAAATGTGTTGTAACAATTTCGTAGACATTCTTGACACTTCTTTTGAAGCATCAATATCCTAAATTTTGTTTTTGTTCTTCAAAATATTGCGGATCGTTGTTATTGACCGATTGTATGTGCGCACTAGATTAGCCACGATCACCCCTTGCTCTCGCTTTTTAATGATTTCACATTTCATTTCAACAGTTTTTTTTTCTCATATGATTTTCTTCAAAGACGTTTTGGAGCTTTAAAAAATTACAAATACTGTCTGAATACAAAATTTGAAAAAATGGTGTTCACACACAAAAACCATACGCTAACAGACTGAGTGCTAAACACAGACTAATGCATCAGTGCAGAAGTCCTGACTCACAAATAATGTTGAGAAAAGGGGACTGCCCCTGTCTACGTATCTCGTTATCAAAATATTGTTTGTTAAGGGAGCAACTTCTTCACCTTTGTTTTGCTCATTATACGAACTACTTATTATGAGAGGTGCTCGTTATGGGAGGATTCACTGTAGTTGTATAAAAACAACTCTACTGTAACAATTCTTCCAATCTAAAAATATTACATTTATCTCTCTAACTGTGAAACAAAAGAAAGTCAAACCTTGATTGGTAGGAATTACTGTTGTATTTAACTTTCACAAATGAACTCTGATAGTACTCAGCATTATTACTTTTTAGTTTTGGCCAAATTATTTCAATTCCCAATGCCAAGGCCAATAAATTTAAAGAAAACACTACAGAATAGGTAATATAAGTCTAATATTTATGAGGACCAGCAATCATCATCCATCTGTAAACTTCAAAGAGTAGTTTCTCACCTTCTAGATGTCACAAGGTTTTAAGTAAAAATGGAATTTAGAAAATTGTATTATGATTAGCAACTTCTGATTTAGAAAGTAAGAGAAACCACAGATGGACTATTATAATGATTTTATTTGATGTTGGGAGTCTTATTTAAAAATGATGTAATATTTCATGGTTTAAATCACTATTAATTTATAATCAGAAGGCAATTTTATGCCTAGGCACCCATTTTCATGGTTCTGCCTGAGAGCATATGGCACTGGGCAAACTCTATCAGCCCATGGTGAAACCAGTGACTTTTTCTTTTGGTGTCATAATTCTATATTAACTTTTTATTAATTTAATTATTTTTTAAATCATAATTAGAAAAACTTACCTGTAGGCTGTCAGAAAAGTATGCCATCCACAAATGAAGCGTAAAGGTGTTAAAATTTATCCTTATTTAAATTTGTACTCTCTACTCTCAAAACTATTTTCACTTTAGTGCCTACCTGATCATGGCTGGTTCCAACATTATGTGTAAAAATTTTTTTAAAAACCTATGTAAATTGTTCATGCATTATGCGAAAGATAAAACCCAATGCAATATAAAAAATGAAACTTTCTTAATCTGAAATGTATTCAGATCTTATAAGACACTTGCTTGAAGCTAATTTTTTAATCTAATTTTTTAATTAATTATTATTATTAAAGCTTTAGCTTAATCTATATCTAAACTTAAGCTAAAAAAATAATTATAATCCTAAGTTTTAATTTAAAAAATACTTTATAGCTTATTAGTGCAGTTATGCAACATTTTAGGTACATACATTTATTCCGTCATTTATTGGCACTGCAATATGTAATTAGTCTTAGATAAATTTTAATCCCATCACAAAAAAGTAAAACTACCCATTATCAATCATGTTGTAGGTATAATTGACTTTAATAAACCTGGTGAGGGCCTACGACAAGGTCAGTCAAGTTTTCATCAGTTATCTCCCTACAAATGTTATCTACATTTCTATGATGTTCAATGTTATCCATGACACTCATTTTTTGTTATGCTCAATCTTTTTTACATACTTTTTTGATTAGGATATGCATCATTTTCATAACAAAGAGAATTTTTTCACAGTTTTAATGACATTTTACTCTTTCTAAAATATGTGTAAAGTGAAGCATTTAAAAACATACAAATGTCAAATTTAGATCATTTTTGTTCAAGTCCAACAGTGGTAATTTTGTTATTATTTAAAAAAGCATACATTATTTTTTGGTTCAAAATGTTTTTTTTTTCCACACATAATGGAAAGCTTTGGAGAATTTTTCTTAGATTATTTAATCGTATGTTGCTTTTACCCAAACAATTGATGTTGTCTCTTAGTGTAGCTGAACTCTTTTCAATAGTAATTGCCATTTAATTTTTGGCTTATGAAGCAATTCTTACTTTGCATGAATGTGCCTAAAATATGATTAACTCTTAAAGCCCCAGAAGGTTTTCAATAAACTTCCGCCTCAGTCCCGTAAGGATTTCCCATATTATGATCAACCGGTTATGAAATTAAAAAAATTTGCGTAAAATCCATTTATAATATTATTGTCATACTGACTTCATTTTTAAGGCTAAGAATGGTTATTTTACGCATCCAAAAGACCGTACTGAGTTTGAAACAATATTTACCTGTAGTTTAGTACTATTATTTTAGTAATAAAGTATAACAAAAACGTATCTTTGAAAAAAACCCAGTTAAAACTACCAAAAAACATCGCGAATTGAGCGATAACACTAGTGCCTGCAACGGCCGCCATTGCCAGAAGTCGAATACATCATTTTTCAAGCATTGAAGAGTTTTTATTTTCCGAGATCTCATTTCTAACGAGATGTGGTATCTAGGGACGCATTATGACGCTTTAGGGATAGCGGGAAGAGACGCATTACGACGCTTTGCGACTTTAAGAGTTTATAAATATTTCCATTGCTATAGATAGACCAATCCAGCTTAATTTTCCAATATAAAAATTTCAAACTAAAAGAATGCTTGTCTTGCATGAGCCAAAGTATCGTGTTTATTTCATTGACATGATCATTTTGTTCAAGTCATTACATTGTATCTAGGGATTTTCAAATAACAAATACCACCAGAGAAATATTCACTTCTTCCTTAGGCTTTAATTACAGATATAATAAAGGAACTTTAAGGCGTTATCCATATCTGCTTTTGTGTTATTTTAAATCATTTAAAAAGTTTTATCCTTTCTTATGTTTTGTAAATTTTCCCCCCCATATTAAATGTGTGCATATATGTTCTTATTTTATTATTGATAATTTATCACATCCTTTTTCATTAGGAATAGATAATGAAGATAATATTATATGTATCTGTTCCTATTTAATTTGGCATGTGATTCAAGTTTTATGACAGATAGTAAAGGATATCTGAATCTTGTCATTTGTATGAAAATCTTTAAATAAATGGGCCTAGAATGTCTTAACCTTGTTTTGCTGGTGGATAAGGTTTTTGTGCTAAGTGGCTTGATAATTATTATGCTGTTTAAAGTTAAATAATTTTTTCACATTATACATAGGCTTTAAGGTGAAAGGGGCATACAATTTATAGACTGCTTCTTAAGCAATTAATGCAAAAGTCATATTCCAAGAATCTTAATTCTTTAAAAAAAAAAAATATGTCACCCAATATGCAGCCCATATTGATAAATTTTCTGTAGCAATTTTGTACATTAATTTTTTTTCTTCTAGAAGAGAGTATTAAATGTTTAAAAATGTACCAATTTCTCAAACACTTTTCTCACTTGCTCACACATTTATATAGAAATTTCAAAACCCTTTATTTAACTACTTATTAACAGCAAGTATTTTTCTGATGGAAGCAGAACCAATTGAAATTTTTGCTTTTTATTGCTATTTTAATTAACCACCATTTGGCCTGAATAAAGCATGGCTTTATATATAACATAGCTCCTCAATTTTTCAAAATCATTTCCAGAAAAATAAAAGAATTACAATTAAAATATAGGCTACTAGCCGACCCGTGTCGTAGCATACACCGCTAATGTTTTAGTGACGGGTGAAGACTTCCTGAAAAACACAGTTGTCTGAATGGGGTGGGTTTGGCCAAACGACTGTGAGTGAATGAAATGAAGGAACTCTGGAGAGAGCAACATACAATTGTCCATGACTGAAAACAGGTTTTGGAAGATACAGACATATCTTTTTGAATGTTTGGCCCTCTGCGTTATTTATTGTCATGGCAAATTGGGAATTGTGTGCGCGTGAAGGTAAAGGGCAAATTTGAATCTGATGGAGTTAGGGATATCTGGGGTATAAGGACATTTTGTGAGGTAGCAGCTGCGATACACACATTTGTGCATGGCTGGAGAGTGAGGGAGGGCACCTAAAGTATTCATTTTATGAAAGTAGTTGTTGAGGAGAGTGTATGACTACTTTTATGTCACTGAGCACAACGGAGAGCACGAATTTATTGTGCCGATGTCGAGAAACAAAGCTTATGGCAGTTTTGCGAAGTCATGTTCAAAAAGAAAGTGGAAAATGAACGGGCACAATCACAAACATTTTTAAAAATTAAAAAAGTAATGTCTTAGCTGGGACTTGAACCTAAACCTTCCGCGTGTTAGGCCAATGTAATAACCAGTACACTACGAAATACATGCTATTCTGTTGTTCTGAAAGAACAAATTAATTGACCTCAATTGAACGCATTGTTGGTCTCGATGACCCCCCACCCTCTGCACTAACTTTTCTTGCCAGCTTTATTGGTCGGTGGGGCTAGACAGCTTGCTTGGTGTCCTGTATGATTGAACCATGAGGATATTATATATATAGATTAGCAATTTTTATTTACAATACAATCAATGTATAACCTATAACTTTACAGTTACAATAAAACATGTTAAATAATGTTTGGGCCTATGAGTTGTATTGCATGTTGTCTATGTTCAGGGGATATTTAAAAATACAAGTCTCTGATAATAGCAGAAAGAACCTTTTTGAGATGTATTTTTGGAAAAAAAATAACTTCACACTCTATTTATTTTAGTCATGCTGTGTATTAGGTAATGGATTAAAGAAATTCTTATAAACTTTATTAACTCTCTGTAACTCACTATTCATTTATCTTCTAGGCCTTTTAGAAACAGTAAAACAATCAGATACAACCAACTGGTCATTAAACACAGACAATTTTGGTGACTTGGCCTCATCTCTAAATAACTACTTCAACCAAGCAGCACTGACACAAAGCAGAGGAGGTGAAACTGGTGAGAAATGCCCCTAAGTTATTCTGTTTGTTGACCCTATATTGTTACAATCTTATATCTATGAACATTTTTTTTTTTTGAAGTGTACATAGATATATTGAAATAAAAAAGATTGATGGGGGACATGTATTGTCAAAAAAAAAAAACACTGGGAAAGTCATTTTCCACAATTTCTTTGTAAATATTTGATGTGAACAAAAAAATGGGCATGAGTCACTGTTGATATAAGGAAATGACTTTTATTCAAAGCTTATCCATGCATTTTACCCTTCATGGTACTTATACTTTTTACTGATTTGATACATTTATTAAGGTGTGAATCTTATCATTGGATTCAGGAATTTGTTTTGAAAACTTCACTTTCAGTGCAATAAATTATACAACAGACATCTGAACCCGATTGGACTGTGCAAAGTCTAAAATTAAGAGGTTTTTTAGAGTTGAAAACGAGGAATTCCTTGCAACCTTTATCTTTATAATAAATGTAGTAACATTATAAAAATTGCCTCCTCATTGTTTTGTATAGCAACACATCATACCAGCTGAGGACAATTTTTTAAAAGAAAAGAATACATACAAAAAATTAGAATACATTTTTTAAAAAGTTATTATTTTTTCCCCACAATAAACTTTAAAATTTAATAAACCAAATATAGTTATTATTATTTTTACTTAAATTGATTTTTTTTAAACAAACAAAATTAAAATATGTCTAATCGAAACAGTTATTAACTCTTAATGTGTTAAAGCGCGATAATGCGTGCCTAGTCTCTATTGCCAAAGTGCGGTAAAGTGTGCCTCAATAGTACTATTTTTAGAGACAAAATCACAATAAAATAAAAACTCTTCATAGCGTAAAATAACATCTATTAAACTTCTGGAGTGCCTTTGCTCGTGTTTATGCTTGGTGCACGAAGTTTCGCGGTAGTATTTACTTTTATATTTTGATGATGTGATTTTACTTTACTTTTTTGTAAAAATAATAGTATTGAACTATTGGTAAAAATAGTTTTAAACTCAAGACGGTTTTTGGATATGTAAAACAACCATTTTTATCCTAAAAGATGAAGTCAGTATGACAATAATATTATAAATGCATTTTCAGTAAATTTAAAAATTCCATGTCTAATTGATCGCAATTCCGGAAATTCTTATGGGACTGAGGCGAAAGTTTTCCAAAAACCTTATGGCACAATAAGAGTTAAATTCACTCCTATTTATTTCCCCCCCAAAAAATTACTGCTAAAAAAAGTATAATTTTGTGAATTAAAAGATCTGATGAACCAAAATGTAACAATGCTAAATTAATGATGCAGATCATATTTGAATAGTATACCTTTTAAAGAAAATGAAGTTTGTTGGGAATTAAAATATTATGTTAAAAAGTTAATATGTTATGCTATCATTTTTATTATTATTTTCTGCATGTTTTTTTTATGCTTATGTGCATTTTCTAAGAGACGACAGCGCAGTTGTTGTTTTTTCATCCAAACATAATAAACTTGATCACAGTGGGCATTTTTTACTGTAATTCTTTCTTGTCCTTTAGGTGGTTTTATATCTAGCACTATCAACAATGTTCCCTCCCCTGGTGCTCCTGTTACAGTAAGTTGAGTTGCATTACTTCCCTTTCCTTTATACCAATGAATGCATGTTATACAAATGATGCTTAATCATACTGAGAAGGAGCAATATACTTTTTCATGCTCAACATTTATCGGAAAGTATAAAAACATAAAAATAAATTCAACAGATTTTTCAGCATCAAAAGCAAGACATTGATATTCATTCATTTAGTTTATTTGTTTTCACACTTACAGCTTGCCAACTGGATTTAATTTAAATAGCCCTAAATAAAATGAAGACTCAGGTGATTTATTTTCCACAGTCAGACAGTTACTTCTGATAAGACTGTGTGTGGATTGTGTCATAAAAATGTTTTAAAATATTTTTTACTCCTAATAATTATATATTTTTTTAAAAAGGCATATATGCATCAAATAAACAGTCTTAATTGTATTGTACCTAAATTAGATTTCATTAGAAGAAAAATCATTTTGAAGTTGCTTAAATGTTTTTACTGTATTTTCTTATTGATAAGGTAGAGAGAGTGCCATCACATATGCCAGAAAATCCCAACTTTTTACAAACAGATGAACTTGATGATGATTTTGAATGGGACAAGCTGCTTTGATTGATCCAAGAGCTTTGTAAATGACAAAAATATAACATTGATATCAGTATGATATGGAACTATTCTAGCAAGTACAAAGTTATAACACTGAAAAGCTCCATTGTGCATTCTCCTGGGGCAATCTGTACATACAATGTTTTAGGGTTCTCTTATGAAAAAAATAGATATGTGAATAAAGAGAGTAGAAATTTATAAATTGAATGTTACATGTTTTCTTGTAATATTAATTCTAACTGTAGGGTAAGTAAGATAAATAGTTGCTACATAACAAGAAATTAATTTGTTTTCCTATTATTTTTACTATTGCAAGACATTATTCCCTGTTAATAATTTTCATGAAACCAAAAACATTTTCTTTAAAAGTCCACAGCTTAATTAAAGTAGTTTAGTTATAAAGTTAGTTATTAATAGTCTGGATAGTTTTCTGTTGCTTAAATTTTACACTTGTTGTTTGAAATTTTGTTGTTCATAATAATATTATGCAGCATCCATTCAAGTTTAATAAAATTAACAGCTTTTGTAATTATCAGCTTTTCAAATTGTAACAATCAACAGCAGCCTTTTGGTCTGCAGTGTGGACTTTGACAAGACAAAATACTAAATTGTATTTAATGAAACAATGGCTTCTGTAAATAAGAGCTTATATAACACTATAGTTTGGATGGGGGTTTTGGGATGTTTTTAAAAAAATAATTTTTTCTGTAACCAATGTAAATATGTGGAGTTATGAATACACTCTATATTTTATTCCCACCAAGATGTGCAATCCCATTGTTAAATCATTCATGGAAGTTCAGTTGCCTGTTTGGCTGTGTGTGTTTGCATCAAATAATCAAAATAGAGACTGACCTTTTTAGATGCAAAACATACTTCAATATCTTTAGCATATTCAAGTGAATTCAAAGTGTTGTTTGCAAGATTGGTGTATAGTTTTTTTACAAAGGGAACTACATGTTATAATTATCAATGGTCTGCAATTATTGAAATTTCCAATTATAAAACACGAATTTGTATGTTAGATAATTAAGTTGTCCCTTTTTATCATTATATTTTAAATATTGTTTTTGGATTATAGTCAAAACAAAAAATTTCTGAGAAATGTAGATTGTAAGAGTGTATCAAGCCTTTTGGCTTTAGTTAATATCTCAGACTTCATTTTCATTTTTTGAAAGTCACGTTAGTCAAATTAAAATTTATAGGTATAGTATTACACAGCAGTAAAAAATATTTACATTTGTATACTTTATAAGTAATAACATAAACTACTGCATTTGTTGTCTTACATACAAGTTCCACAAGATGAACCTAATTTAAAACTATAAAAATAATATAACTCTACATTCCGTTGCAGTGATAATGCTGTCACTAAAGCATTATGGAAATTGTTCCAAGTCATGCTAGATTCCTAGAAATAGTTGCAAATATTTTTGGGGGCTCATTTTTTAGTCTTTTTAATATTTAAAAAAACCCATAAAACATAGATTTATTTTGAGCATTAACTGTAATAAAATTGCTAGCAAGTTCATCTGTTCAACTTAGAAAACATTGTTAACACATTTTTTATTGTATTCTAGATCAGAAAAAGGGTTAGTGGTTTGGTCCACAAAATGCTTTACTGATGATAGACATTGGTTTCTGATATAATTAGTCTTGAAAGTCTTCACTTCATACCCCAGAACTCTCAGTTCTTTGTTGTAAATAGTCACCCATGTTACTCTATAACTTTGTATGCAATGAAATTACTCTTAATCGACTTATGTGTCCGTCCATTAATTTGTGGTAAATAACTTAAATGCACTGTGTGCAGTTCTCATCACCTTTCCTTTTTTTGTTTTTATAAACCCAGAAATAGATTCCCTCGCCGCGGCAATCATTTTATTGTTATATCTACTAATTTCAGAAGAGTTCTTTCAGTTACATATATAAACAACTTTCACTTTACATGTTCATTTATCTTTCTTTGTAAAAATGTTGAAAAAATATATGCTTTAGCGCACCCAGATTTGGGATAAGCTTATGAGAAAGTAGATCATAATATAAAAGTATTGTGGTGGCCTATGCTTTGTATATATATTTATACTTTATAAATTGCATTCCATTCCGATCAAATGTGTAACCATTTCACATATGATCTGCTTCTTTATTTGACAACTTATGAAAATTGATAAAAGAAAATATGTTTTCTTACTTTTGTTATTTAGTGTTTACCCATACATGTTTTTTGTAAAGATTTTTACAAGGTACTGTTCAAGATAATTAATTGTGAAGGATGCCTCTGTGATGTCTTTGTTATTGTTAAACTCAAGTTTAAAATGGTCTATTCACAAATTTTAAAAAAGTTTTTATTATCATTTAATTTAAGCAATGGGATCAACACAAAAAAATAGATAGTGTAAAGTAAAAAAAAAAATAAATTATAAATAGTAATTTAATTTTTTTTTGTTAATACATTTTCCCCCCAATAAAGTCAGTCTTTAATAAAAAAAAAAAAAAAGCATTTTTCTATAGTTTTATTTAGATTAAAGATTTGTTTCTTGTAATTTACCTTGACTGAAACACATTTTTTTTGCCAGTAAATTTTTTGTAGAAACTATTTGTAACAAGTTAAATTAGTATGGCAAAGTGTTAAGATTAAGGTAAAATATAAATTATTTTGGAATTCAGATGAGATGTTTGTAATAAATATTTTAACATGGGTTAATTTGATCATTTCTGGTGATAGGGGGTATTATGGTGTCTAGTTTTTTTTTCTTTAGTTTTATTATTTTTATTTTTTACAGATTCCTCCCAAAAAGGACATTTTCTTAGCCCCATCTGTTTGGCTTAAAATTGTTTATCTTACCATGTATAAGTTTTAACCTTGAGTTTACAATGCCGTGTGCAATGGTGAATTGCAAAAAATTTATCGTCTTTATACCGGTACTTAAAACCTTTTTTAAAATTTAATGTACCTCTTCATTAATGGGAAAAAAAATTGTATTTTATGTCTATATTTGGCACATTCTTGCACCCAGTCCCCAAGACCTGAAAACTTAGAGTTGTACTTCATACTTTAGAAATGGAAAAAAATTAGCTTTATGAAAATGCAATTTCAAGCAGACAGTTTTATTTTGAGAAGCGGGGGGGGGGGGGGGGGGGCNNNGGGGACCTTTAAGATTGTATGTCCCCTGACCTCCACCAAAAAATAACAAAAAAATTCAAAGTTTTAACGTTTGTTTCCTAATTTTACAGGCACTCTCCACCATACATCACTACACGAAGCTTTTACCTAGCGCCCCCCCCTCCCACCTGCAGTTCAAAATAAAAACAGCACACAATAAGTAAATAATGTGTTATGTATTTTTGTGGCTCAGCTCGGTTAGTTAAAAATGTTCACCCCCACTTGATTGGCTGCTGCAATGACCTTAGGCGGGGCCACAGAGCTGGGATAATACTGTACGTTACCCTTGGAACAAGTGCTTGATGTGTGGTTGTGTAGGGATTTGATGTGGGGAAAGTTTGCCAAGTAAAATTATTTAAATATGACATACATACAATTAAAAGATACCAATGTGCATCCCATCAATGATGATGGGTTCTTTAAATTCTCACCACTACCTTGTCATGAGTTAGTGCCCATTGACATACATGTACGCCAGTTCAATTTAAATTTATTAAAAATCCTTTACACTTGAGTTCCTGCAGATGACAACTAGTGACAATAAGAAAACCATGAATAACCTGATATTTTTACATGCGCGAGATATGAATAGACTATAAATAAACAGTGAGATATAGTTAGTGCAGAATCAATTTTCATTTGAATAATTTCCAATCATTCTGTCTACATCATCCTCCCCCACCCTCTCACTATTCCATGTGTTTGCTACGTCTCCACCAGCCACAACCTTTCCCTGACTTAAGTGAGCATAAAGTTAGACCCTAACTGAAGAAATCTTCAGTTCATTCAACAAAATTTTAAAAGTCACGTCTCCAATAATAAATTTGTTTTTGGAAGAGAAGTACCTGAACTGATAATAGATCATTACCATGATTTTTCCAATCCTTTTCATGTAGCCTGCAACATATTAATATCCAGTCCATTCTAATTCAAACTCTTCTTGTGATTAGATTTTATTTGTTTAAGAAAATAAATTTTTTTAATTGTCTTATTTTTTTATGTTGCCTAAAGTTGCTGTTTAAATTTGAACAGTAATTAAAACATTGAAAAATAATTTTAAAGTGAAAAAAAAAATGGGCATCATTGCTCCTGACCTATTTAATTAAACAAAAAAAGTTTTGGAAGAATTTCACAGTTTACTATTTATAACCCAATTTATTTATTTTGTCCAAATAGGATTAAACATTCTCATTATTTACATCTAGTGTTTACAAGTGAAAAGAATAAAAAAATAAATTTATCAATTTATGTACACATTAAACAAAGAAAATAATTGCCATACTTCAAAAGGCAAGTTTTTAAAAAAATTGCTTGATTAAGAATTTTTCACAAAAAGCATCCACCAAACAAATAAAGTCTGCTTTTATTTAATTTATAAATTATTTAATTATGCTTATATTTATATTATTCTTTTAAAATAAAACAAAAACCCTTAAAAAATTTTTTATACCTCATGCTCATGACATATTTTGCTTAATGATATTTTTGTATTGTATTATGTGGATACAGAAATATTGTTTAAAAGAATTTAATTTCTAAATATGTCGCTGCTGCCAAAGCAGTTTCAAAACTAATAGATAACAATGCATTTTTTTTTCCTAACTGGACTAATGCAAAGATTAGTGGACAATACAAGGATAACAAAATATTAGGGACTGCATTTACTCCTTGGATAGTAATTAACAGTGGACTCAAATTTTATTTAGGTTTGAGAATAAAAGATAAGATTTTTGAAGAGGATCTTTTGACTTCGTGATCAATGTTTTCTTCAGCTGCATGTACAATATAATAAACAAGAGACAGGTTAACAAATAAAGATCTCAATGTTTTTAATATTTCTTGTCTTTCTTTTTCAAAGCCTAAATAATATTTAGTTCCTCTATTTATTAATTATAGACTCAGATCTGTTTTCATTCTATCACCTGTGGTCTCAACTCATTACAATGTAAAGCTATTGTCATGAAAAAGAGATCAATTTTTATACATTCATGTTTGTGTAAATTTAGATCTTTTGGAAGATAAATTGATAGTTAATAAAAATAAATTTAATTTAATAATATCCCCCACCTCACCCGAAAATCTCATTTTCTTCAGATTTACTTTTCTTTGTTTTGAAATAAGATATTTTGAAAGAAATAAAAAAAGAATGTGTTCATGTGCCATTGTAGAAGTATAGAAATAAAACTTTACTTCATTACTTTCTCATTTTGTGTTTTGTTCTCATTGTAAGATTTCATAGACTCAGAAAGGCTAGATTTGTGGATGGAGGGGGGGGGGAATGGGATAGGGATAAAATTTTCAAGTAGAATGAAGAGATCCAACTTGATTAATTTGATTGAGAAAAAAACATTAAACAAGGACTGTCGTCAATTTTTAAGAAGTATTACCTCCCCCTCATTTTTTATTTTGCTCATTCAGATGATTGATGTCCATTTTTATTGCTGCTACTGCCTGAAACAGGATGGCCCTGAGCCCCTAGTTTTGGACATCAGGTTGAGGTTTTAACCAGATATTATCATATATATATATGACACAATAGTGTAAGTGAAGAAGCTACTAATTCTTTTCATTTGCTTCACATTACAGTTACGGATCATTAATTAGCGCTATGAGCCCCTATTCAGAATCAGAAATTAAACAATTTACTTGATTTACTGAACTTTCTTTTCAATGACTTCGTTTGTTTCAAAATTAAAATCTTTACACCACTCCAGGGACTGATCGTCGGTAGGAGTATACAATAAGTTTTGCAATTGCTTAAAATTAAAAGTGTTAAATGCAAGTAAATTTTTTTTCCAACTGAAAGTTCTTTTCTGTTGAAAATACACATACAATGTGAATAAATTTCTGCTCACCCCCCTCCTAAAGCCCCCCCCCTCCAAAAGCCNCCCCCCGCACTTCCTACTCAGCCTTCCCTATAACTCTGTGAATTCATGCACTATGACTCCTTAGTTGTTTGTTTTCTAAATAAAAGAACGTAACAATGGAACTTCAAATGTTTAGAAGAACACAACAATGGAACTTCAAATGTTTAGAAGAACACCACAATGGAACTCATAATGGTTACAAGAACACAACAATGGAACTCATAATGGTTACAAGAACAAAATAATGGAACTCATAATGGTTACAAGAACACAACAATGGAACTCACAATGGTTACAAGAACACAACAATTGAACTCATAATGGTTACAAGAACACAAAAATAGAACTCACAATGGTTACAAGAACACAACAATGGAACTCAAAATGGTTACAATCACACAAGAATGGAACTCATAATGGTTACAAGAATGTATTTATTTAGTTATAATGTTAAAGTTAAAGACAAAAGACTTAAACTGACGTCAGCAATGGCGACCATTTAGGCGAATCTGGTGACAAAATGTATTCGATTACAATTACTGTTAGCGAATTTGATGTTTGGCGTCTTGGTACATGAATTATAACGACAGGAGAGTTGCTGATATTATTAGTTTATAACATGAAGACATAATGAGCTTGAAGGAATGAAACAATTATAATTAATGGTATCACTCTTCGGATTTAATATAATTCAAATAATATAAAATACCATTTAAAAATGAACAGAACATCAGCAAAAAGCAGAATAATAAACTCATTTAAGCAGTAATTGTTTTTTTTTTAAATAGAGGGTCTTCAGTATAATATGTTTATGTCAAAGTTTAGCAGCATTTATGTTAGGGGACAAATTAAAATATTAAATGCACACTATTAACTAAATCAGGAGCACATGTGTATGCGAGCATATCAATAACCGTTAGATCAGGGGGGCTTCAATTAGATCTTTTGGTCCATGATAGATGTTCCGTCTAGGATGGACGGGCCGCAACAACTATTACATTAAAGAAATAATTAAATGATTTGAAAATTAGAAAAAGAAAGTAATATTTGACTGGTGCAATGAGGCCAAACTCTACTAATACCAATTTTAAAAATTATCAATTTCTCAAAAACGTTGTCTCCTATTCGTCCGTTCCATATCCGCGTGACAGATACCTGGCACCGCTTTCTAATACACAGCTCTTCAACATTTAATTTAAATGAGGAAGCAACTGAGACTTGAATAGGTCATGAGTATGCTGATCATTAAAAGATTGGCCTTAAATTCAAAGAGTAGAGATTTTCACTGAAAAAGTTGCTCCAACAAGGTACAATGTCGGTTTGAACATCGTGAAAACATCGGGGAAGTTGAAGAGCGTTTCTCTAACACATTGTCCAAACTTTTATGGGTTTCCTTCAATTCTCAACTCGTACTAAGGTTGGGGACGTGAACTGAAAACAGAAGAGCTTGAACAATCTATAAAAAGTTTCAAGGTCAGGGTCATTTTCAACAAAGCTTGCGTTATGGAAATCCTGGATGTTTAACTCAGACCGATGACATTTCCTAAAAATTGAAATACTTATGGACTAGGTCAAACCACTGAATATACTGATGCTGTACTGATGTCATTCATTTTTTACATGAAAAAATTTCTATTAACATGTTATAAGACTTCAAGAGACACAGAGGTACAGCCAATATTTTGCTGAACCACCCTCTTTCATCGTGGAATATGACCCTATTAAATCCAAAGGGATATTTTTCACTGTAAATAAAAATTGTTGTCTCTACCACACAGATATTAAATCTATAGTTTACAGTTGCGCTGTGTCACCAAGTTGGCTGAGAAAGTCTATGATACCAAATGGAAATTATTTTATTGACTCAATAAATTTTATTTTGTTCGGTTAACTTAATTCTGAGTTTTGATATCTGTGTGATAAGATGATTTCATCAATTTTCTGGAACTCAGTCAATATTCTTTGCTGGTACTGGGAGACTCAGGAACAAACATAATGAATGACCCTATTGTTGTTCAAGAGAATTTCACAAATCTAAAATCTTACCTTAAGTGTAAAAATATATTATCCCATAATTTTAAATAGCGCAGTGGTATTGAGTTTGATACGAGATAAGGGTCGAGTTAATCAAAGGCTTGGGCCTTATTGTTGCTGTCATGTAACGGGCCGAAAAATGCCGCCTCGCTGGCCGTGAATTTGAGCAGCCTTTGTTAGTCTTACACTTACACATCCTGCGATGTTCTAAGTAGACATTTCTTTAACGGAAATACTAAGCAACTAGCGGGTATTATTTCTACATTACATATTGTAGTAATGCTTCAACCAGAAGTGAATCAACAATAAAAACAAGACATGGGTGAAATGACAAATTAAGTACCGTAGTAAAATTGTACGGCTGCCATCACAACAGATCTTTAACATAATCTCTGAGCATGATACCTGACACACTATTTATTGTTAATCACCATAACAAAGCGACTCTCCACACTTACAATTATAAAGTTAAATTGTTTAGCATTATGTCTGTGTGTGAGTGTTTGCAAATATAGTACATAGATACATTATTTACAATATCAAAATTATAAAGTTACGAAGAGGATTTCATAGCTTATGTCGAAAAATGTTTTGAGCATATAAATTCAAACAAAGAAAAGACACGAAAAGATCTAAATCTCATGATCTTTAGGTGCTTACACCAATGAACACATTTCTTTGTTTTCGTATTTAACTTTTTAATTTAAAAAAAAAATCAGTTTTGTCCCAATTGCATTTTGAAAATATGTTAAAATTAAAATGACATTGTCCAAACTTTTATTTATTTATTTGGAAAAAAAAAAGAATTATATTAAATCAAATCCTTACTGTTAAGCACTTTAACATCAGCCAAGTTGTGTTTGTCACGATATGATTAATTTGATCTCTTAAATGACATAAGACGTTCTACAAATTACATGGGATATTGACAAACAGAAAATAGATTTGTTAAATATACAAAGCTTTTAAACACACAAGGAAAATAAATTCAACTGAAAAATGTTTAACTCCTATTGTTGAAGACAGTTTTAAAAAATTTCATGAAACCAATCCTCAAAGGCAAAGGACAAACATTAAAATAATTACCAGTAAAAGCGAAACTTCTTAATTAAAAAAAAAGAAAAAGAAAAGAAAACGCAAAAAATTGTATTAAAACATCATTGAAATCCCCAAATTTATTATATTACCATATTTAAAAGACCTATCTTGAATAAAACGCTCCTTTAGGAAACGCCATACAAATAAAATACAACACCAAAAAAAATGTGTATGGCACTGGGTCACTGGGCGAACCGATGAAGCACACGTCCACGTATTAGCCATGTATTAACCAGGTATTGGCCAGGTATCAGACAGGTATTGGCCAGATATTAGACAGGTATTAGCCAGGTATTGTCCAGATATTAGCCAGGTATTGGTCAGATATTAGCCAGGTATTGGCCAGATATTAGCAAGGTATTGGCCAGGTATTAGCCAGGTTTTGTCCAGATATTAGCCAGGTATTGTCCAGAGATTAGCCAGGTATTGGCCAGATATTAGCCAGGTATTGTCCAGATATTAGCCAGGTATTAGCCAGGTATTGTCCAGATATTAGCCAGGTATTGGCCAGATATTAGCCAGGTATTGGCTAGATATTAGCTAGGTATTGGCCAGATATTATTCAGGTATTGGCCAGATATTAGCCAGGTATTGGCCAAATATTATTCAGGTATTGGCCAGATATTAGCCAGGTATTGGCCATATATTAGCCAGGTATTGGCCATATATTAGCCAGGTATTGGCCAGATATTAGCCAGGTATTGGCCAGATATTAGCCAGGTATTGGCCAGATATTAGCCAGGTATTGGCCAATTGGCCAGATATTAGCCAGGTATTGGCCAGATATTAGCCAGGTATTGGCCAGATATTCTCCAGGTATTGTCCAGATATTAGCCAGGTATTGTCCAGATATTAGCCAGGTATTGTCCAGATATTAGCCAGGTATTGGCCAGATATTAGCCAGGTATTGGCCAGATATTAGGCAGGTATTAGCTAGATATGGGCCAGATATTAGTCAGGTATTGGCCAGATATTAAAAAGTCACCTATTAGCTAGATATTAGCCAGGTATTGGCCAGATATTAGCCAGGGCCTTATGACCTTCAGCACAACCCATCAATAGGTCATTTACTTAACCTTAGCTTTTCAATAACACGAAACTAAGTAAAACTAAAAAAAAAAAACCTTTGATACTCATATGTAACGGAAAATCCTGTATAGAAAAATTAAGACTAAATCAAATAGGGATTAAGGACTTGATGGATACGCTTTGTACAACAACAACAACATCAATAACCAATAAAGGTAATCGTAGGACTTGGCATCGGATCAGATCCCAAAGGGCGCCGAGGGCTAATCCTTCAAAAATCAATTTATTCTGTACAGTTTAGTATTTCCCACATTTCTCAAGGACGTCAAAAATGAATTAGCCAAAGGCGCGGAAAACCCAGTTACCCATCTGGTGACACTTGTTAAACACCGTTCCAATCTGAAGCTAATGGTTTGTATGTCACTCTAATAAAACACAGTTACAATCTGTAAATAATATGTTTTTATCGCTCTAGTGAATGGTTCAATGTATAAGGAAATAATGGGAGCACAAACAAAAATGTCAATTAAAATTGATGTACGTAAACAGAAATAAAAAAACTGCTCTCAACAAGTTAAAGAAAAAAACACTTTTTATGCTACATTAGTTTTCATTTTGTCTTCCACTCAAACATAAACCATCAACAAAGTGGCGTTAAGCTATGGTAACATCGTTCTGTCCGTCCTTGGATTATTCAATATTACAAACTTCGTCCTATTTCAATGTCAAGCTTGAATATATTTTTTAAAAATAAATTGCTGACGTTACTTTTATATTGGAGATTATATCGTCATAGATTTTTAAAAATTCAAACGCACAAACCGTGCTGTTTGATTGGACAAGTGAAGCGTTTGAGCGTTATAAGGCCACGCTATATAAAAGAAATGTGTTGCACAATGGCCAGCCCCTAGGTCAGCTTCTTATGTTTTCCCCGACATCTAGCTCAGTGCTTCTCAAACTTTTTATTTCTGCGGACTGGCAGGCATTTTTCCATTACGTCAGGGACCAATGCGCTTTATTACATATACTGACGTGGGAACACAATCAAATTTATTTTTATTTTATTTGTTTCATATTATGTGTTTATTTCTGAAAAATTAACATAATCTCTAGGGCTTGTCATTGCTAGGACCAGAAAACATCAAAACACATTGTGTAATGTTCAATTTTTAGACAGCATAACAGTTGTACAGTGTTTTTAAGCACATATAAAGAAGAATTAATAAGTTCTCAAATTGGTTTTGGGGCATGGTGAAATTACAAAACTAAACTGTTTTTTCTTTTTCAACTCCAATAAGCTGTCTTATATTAACAAAAAATTAACAAGTAGCTGATAAGATATTTGCTTCTCAAAATATACATTTACATATGGACTCGTCTCTTATGTTAAATTTGTCCACCTAAAACCCCCGGATATTTCTATTAATAGATTTCCCCCATTACAAGACAAAGCATATGGGGCTATTATTAATGGTGGCGGATGGCCCACGTAACGGCCCTGTTCCGGGGACTATCACTTTGAGTAGCACTGGACTATATCTCAGAAGGGACTCATCCTTAAACTTTTCTTTTGTATTACTTGAGATTTATTTTAACGCCCTATCCCAAATTGATTATTACCCCCCCCCCCCAATATTTCATAGATTATCAAATTATTAATTACTATTATAAGTGAAATTATTATTGTAAATAACAGTTAAAGATTTTCACTTGAAAAATATTTTGAAAAATTTAATTTTAAAAGTATTTAGTCCTTTATATTGTAGCGTTATCATTCTTAATAGAATAAAATGTCATAGTCTCTCATATAGTAAATTTTAAAAAAATCAGTCATGATTTTCAATTATTATATTGTACACACATATCATATCATATCATCAATTTAAATAAAATATTTTACTGAACATTGAAAAGCCTAAATGTACACCCAATCAAGGATAAAAGTGTCAGATTGGTTATTCCAAAACAAGACGTTTATGACGCAACTTCCGCCTTTGTTTAGTGACGTATTCATATTAAAATTTGCTATTCTTGGCATTTCAAATGTCAAGAAAAGAGTCGAGTTGCCCCTGTATATTCTGGTTGCCTCTGCATTTTGTTTTTGTGATTTTGTACTCCTTTTAGAATTCGAGCGTTAACATTTGTTTGTCTATCAAAACCTCTGTGACATCCTCAGAGTTTTTCCCAAGTGGTGGCAGTGAAAAGTCTCACGAGATTGCTCTGGAAATTAAGTAAACTCAAAATGAGCTACCATAATGAAACCATTTTTTTGTTCATCCTGTTCAGTGAAAGAACAAACATTCAGTCTAAGCTTTTAATAAAGTCACATATTCAAAGACGATTACATGAGCAGAAGCCAACTGCAACCGACGGATGTATTTTGAGATGAGGATCTCATTCTACAACGTTTTATATTTTCATAGAATCAATTTATTTTCTTTTTTTCAAGCTGGAAATCTTTAAATTGTATATTACTACCAAGAAGGAGCTAAATTGTCTCATGTAATTAGATCAAATCACTTCAAACATCCATGGAAAATTTAGCTGGTCTGTATTTAACGATTAAATTTGTGCTTGGAATCTGACCATTATTGTAGTGTGGGAGTATGAAATACCCCAAGTTAGGGCCATGTTACAGTCACTGTAAGAAACTTTTTATGGGTACGTATGGCTCTTCTCGTTACATTCAGCTTATTAAAGTTGTTAAGCTTGAGAAAGACATAGCGTAACTCATTGTACATAGCCTCTAGCCTCCAGTGCCTGGTTAAACTGAATGTGATCGTCATCTTTGTCAGACCGAATTGTGTTACGTTTGAAAAACAAATACGTGATATTTAAAAATACGTGTTGGCGGTCTTCGATGCCATTATTAACAATATTATTCGTACACGTTCTTAAAACAACTCCATCAGCGGTCAATGAAGACTTGACCAATGATATTAGTGGTGGACTATGACGATTTGCGGCCACCTAACCAAGAATCCTTGCGACTTACACCGAAATGGTTTCAATCTTATGAGCAGCAGTGTTCCAACTCCTGATCATGAAACACTCGAGTTAAACAGAGTTCTGTTACACACAATCCTACTAAAGAATCTCCAGTGATGAAGATGTTCAAAATTAAAGTATTGTTTAACAAACATTGACAGTTGGCAAGATGTTATATTCTATATATGTTGACAGTTTGCTGAACTTATTTGAATGAATCCATGATTTTACCTGTTTTGTTTATATTAATTAAAAACACAAAAACTTGTTGTAACATTTGGGTGTTGCTGCACGCAACACTGATGGCCGTTGTGCTGTGACGAGTTCGATATCATTTTGTCCTTGCCACCTTACTGAATGTAAAAGTATTAGATCTTTGTTAGGTTCTTTTAGATTTTGATGGTTTCCATTCTTAGCTCAGTAATTCGACTTCAAACTAGCCCGACAGAAGTAGAGATTGTGTTCCTTGACAAAGTACTGTTGTTAAATTTGTCGCGAAAACGTCATTGTTTCCCACAGCGAAGAATTCGCTGAAGTTCCGTTTTGAAATTCTGGTTCAAGAAAGCGTAGATGAAAGGGTTGGCAACATTGTAGACGAAGTGCATGTAGAAGATGATGACCTTCATGTCGATGACGTTGAGAGCCATCAACCAGGAAGGCAAGAAGGCCAGGATGAACACCAAGGTCACAATAAACAAGGTGAAGGCCGTCTTTATGTTGGCCACGCGCATGCGTTCGATGCGGGCCTTGGAGAGTGAACACTTGCGGACCGCCCCGTTGTTGTGGGGCTCCAGCTCCTCCATGGTGCCTGAGTTGTGGCGTGCGGTCAGACGCTCCTCGCCGTTGACGTGGCTCAGTTCTATGTCCTGGGTCATCTCCGCCGCCTCGTGAGGTGTGTCCACACTGGTGGCGTTCCACAGCAGGCAACACTGGGCGGACTTGATGTGGAGTTTCTTCTTCCGTTGGGCAATCACAGACCTGCAAATAGAAATATATTCTTGAATAAACTTGGAAATAAAATCTAAACTTATCTTGACATCTAAGCCACTTGCTTTATTTTTGTGTTTCGATGCATCAACAGCTTCTTAGATTTTAAGATTAAAAACATAATTTCTGTAGGAAGTATATTGTTTTAACTTGCTAATTAACCCAAATTTAAATAAATAAGAAAAAAAAATGCCTAATTTTTTAAATTTCATCATTGGAGCAACGGTTTAAAACTCTCCCTGCACGTGGAACTTGAGTCAGTGGTGTAGCGAGAGGTTTTACTCTAAATGAGATGCATACAAAACACTACGTTCATTATCAGAACGCAATAATTTGTAAGCTATGTATTAATATTAGTACTTAATAGGGGAACGCTTGTGTTTATATATTTTCTTTTTTAAAGGAGTCGCGAAACCTAAAAATGGATGTAGAATAATGTGAACAATAAGTAAGGTGCCATACCTAGGGGTCAGCATTAGTTTGGACTTATTAAAGTGGGTCTTTTAAAATGTAATTAAAGTAGATGGGCGATTTCTGAATGATTACCGCCAATATTTGGGGTATTAGAGTAGCCCCCTTATATCGAAGGTTATTTATTCAAAAAAAGTAAAAAGTGAAGGAAATGTAATTACTTTAAAAAAAATAAAAAAAATAAAGATCTTATATTTTTCGAGCCCGCTTATTTCTGTCTGTCTTGAAGGAATATTTAAAGAGAAAATCTCCGAAAACTGTGTTAGAATGTGTCCATTATTGGCAGTAAGATCCATCAATTAAATATTATTAACGGTCATCTGTTTGTAAATATTATCTAGAAAATACGTTTTACTCATTTTAATGGCAGGAGTTTTATCATGAACAATCTTAAACTATGAAATAATCGAATGAATAAATATGTTAAAATTGAATACATTTTAAGAGGCGTAAGTTATCCGCATACGCCAGTCTATGCACATTAACTAGAAATTTTCGTCTAATAGCAGACTGAACCTATTCATAATGAAAAGCGGCCAAGCACCCTCTTTACACGCTAGAGGAGAGTGGACTTGCTGACCTGTAGATGAGGCTGTAGAGAGCAAAGACGATGATGCAGCTGACAAAGAAGATGCCGACGTAGAGCTGCCGAAAGGCGTGGTAGAAGCGCTTGTCTATCAAATCCTCCTGAATGTCACAGGTCGTCTTCATGTACGTGTATGTGGACACGGTGCGCGCGTCACGGACAGTGCTCGTCTCGTTAGCGTTGACCGCTGGCAGACTCGGCGCAGACGTGTTGGCAGACGTCGTTTTGGCCTCCGCGGTGGAGTAGCTGGGTCCCGGGGAGATGGGGTCAGGGGTGAAGGTCATCCCTCCCACCGTGATGTTGTAGTGGCTCAGGCTGAAAGGCCCAGAAGGTCCCAACCCAACATCCGTTTTCTTGTAGATGGTGTAGTGGGCGCACACCAGGCCGCCGAAAGCGAATATGACCACAACAAGGACTCCGATGATGATGCGGGCCCTCTGGATGGTCATCCAGTGATGGAATGGATGACAAATACACATGTACCTGTAGGTGAAAGGCAATGGATGAAGTTATTTTTTTTAAAAAATGCGTACAATAATTAAATTCCTTCCGTCTCAAGAATCGAAGCTTACAAATATCTTAATGTGTCCCAGTATTTGTGCCCATTTGATACTACTCAATATCAAATTAGAAAACAAATATGAGCTTAAAATATAAATAAAGCAAAATTAATGATTTCGTCTTAATTTGTAATCAAATCCAGATTCGGGGGTGGGGTGTTGGGATGTGAAAAAGGGGGGGGGGCGTGTGACAAGCCAGTCTAAGTAAGGGAATCTGTAAGGATTGAGCACTTGAATAAATGGCTACTTTTTGTTTGTATCTTTGGTTTTTCCAAAAAACGTTGTTCTGTGACGTCATGTCAAGCCCATACCCATACATATATTTTTTTAATAACACATATTTATTTATCTATTTCCATAAGCCTGATTGCAGTCCCACCCATAGTTTGATCATCAACCATGACAGCCAGTTACCGACCTGTCCACAGCGATGGCCACAATGACCACACACGAGAAGGGTACGGTGGTGGTGATCAGGAAGTGGTAGATCTTGCAGACCTCGTCACTGCCGACCTTGAACTCGAAGAACTCGATGAGGATGGTGAACGGGATGGTGATGAGGCAGGTGATGAAGTCCGTGCCGGCCAAGGTCAGGATGAAGATGGTGGATGTCAGCTGGAATGATAAGGGCTAAGAAATAATAGTTTACACTTGAGACTGCCAGTCACACTTCTGGAACATAGTCATACGTATGTTAAATAATAACACTGATAGTAATATTGGAATAGTAGTACTACCAACAATAGTAGTAGTAGTAGTAGTAGTAGTATTAGTAGTAGTAGTAGTAGTAGTAGTAGCAGTAATAGTAGTGGTAGTGGCTTTTGTAAAATTTAATATTAAAACAATCTTAATACAAAAAATAATAGTAATAATAAGTAAAAATAACAACAATATGCTTTTATCATAATTATAGCAAAAACTGACAATGATTTTTAAAAAAAGTATAATGATAATAACATTTTTATTTATGATATCTCAAATTGATGTATCCGAATATAAAGTAAATGGCATTTTTCTTGTTCGGATCTCAACGACTATTTTAAAAATATATAATGTAAGAAAAATATCCTCTTTATCGAAAGGTTTGTATTGTTATTACTGATATGATATTTATCGGAATGCTAAATTTAGATTTGAATTTGGTATTTGATTATATAAATAAAACATTTGAAGAAACGTAGGCCCTATTTTACTTACCTACATTATTAAAAAAAATCATGTTAAGCCTGGTCCCTTTTGGAACTCAGGACGTGTTAGCGCATTTTCGTATTATGTATCAGTACTTATGTTAGATATCAGCATTATGTAGTTATCAGTAATTGTGTTTAGATTTTAGACATATTTTTATGAATTTTCTTGTGTAATGAATATACCTGACATTTTTTTAATTTAAAAGTCATTTCTTTACATTTTAAAAAAAATTATTTTCTCTTTAATCTAACTACAAGTCACCACAAATGATGACGTAAAACTCTCTAAACTTTTACACACATTCTAATGACGTCAACAAAAAAAAAAAAAAAAAAAAAAAAAAAAACTAATTATTTTGCACGCCTTCGCACCACTCTTGAAAGCTTGAAATACTATGTATTCGACTTCCGGCAATGGCGGCCGTTCCCTGCGCTAGTGTTACCTCTCGATTCGAAATATTTTTTGGTAGTTTTAACGGGGTTTTTTAACGGATCGAGTAACTGAGTTTTGATGCACAAATGGCAGGTCAGGACATACAAAATACATATATACCTCATGGGTCTAGGACTTATGGATGCTGAGATCAAAGGTGATGACAGACGGACGGACGGACGGACGGACAAAACGGGTGCAATAGCGCATTCGACTTCTCGAAAATGCGCTAAAAATGTATGTGGTACTTATAAAATAGCACGAATTACAAAATTAATTCTTATTTGAAATAAAGAAAAGATTTCCCTTTAAACACCAAATTAGAACACCAGACAACAGTGGCAATTTGGTTGGGAGATTGTTAAGGTGGGGGTCAGGGTCGGTGGGTATGGTGATGGTATAGAATGGTTTGATGCATGTATCACTTATGTGGGCTATTTCTTCTATTATTGTGACATTTTGAAATAAAGAGTGATAATTTCATTGTCTATGTCACTAAACAACGTGGCAGAACTTTCTCAAATAAAATATTTAAATTGTAGTGACTACGAGGAATAAACTTTTGTTTTATTAAAGAATCCAAAAGCAGTCTATATTATTTGCACACAATATATATGCAAATGATTGTTTATGAAATCCATTAACATAACTAGGACGGCTTCTGTCAAAAGGATTGTGTTAATAATTTGACAACTTTATTTGCAACTGGTCACATTAATGACATAATTATCCCACGGATTTGCTTTAATTTGCATGTTTGGAAGTCAAGAATCTTAATAATATTTAAATATTTATGTTCAAATTAGAGGAATTTGGTAACAAAATATCTTTAGCTGGCAAGAGATTATCCGTTGTGTGTAAACCCGTTTCCTGGATAGTCAAAGTCTAAAACGGAAAGTCGGAAACGAGAAAGTCTATTAAAAAAATGTTAGGTTTTCGTACATCTGGAACGGTCGGCTTATAGCAGTCATAGTGGATCAGCACTGTCAGAAGGTCTATAGCTTTTGATGGTTCTGTAGTCATTATACAACGGAAATAGAGAAGGTCGGGCCTCTGGTAGGACTACACGCTGAGAGTGGTACACGAGAAGAGGCGGAAGTCCAGACTGACACACGGAATGTTAAATTAAAGTAGTAATCCATGGATGTATGGATGGGACTCGAGGATATGAAGACACGCATAAGACGCCTGAGATTTTTATTTGCAATAATCGTTGACATTTTTATTTGGATTGTTTGGAATCAACACCCTTCGAACCAAACGCGTTAGAGAAAAGAAATAGGTTATGTCAATGGAAGACATTTATTCAGATAACATAATAAGTCTTTTAAACTGAACAACATAACATGTCTATCAAATAAGTTAGATAAATCACAACTATTGGACTATGTTGTGGACAATGTATTCTTGTTTTTGTTTTAATTAGTAAAATATCGGATCCCATATAATAATAAAAAATATTTTAAAAATTATATTTTGTTTCAATTAATTTATAAAAATCAACTAATTGATATATTGCATAGATCACATAATAAAGACTTTTATTACTTAAAGATAAAATAAAGAATAATAACGATGCCCTTCTGTCACAGACAGTATGATATCTAGTGATATTGTTTGAAAAGGTTGTCAAAGAAGAATAGCGATGTCCGTCTGTCACAGACAGTATGATATCTAGTGATGTTGTTTGAAAAGGTTGTCAAAGAAGAATAGCGATGTCCGTCTGTCACAGACAGTATGATGTCTAGTGATGTTTGAAAAGGTTGTCAAAGAAGAGTAACGATGTCCTTCTGTCACATACAGTATGATATCTAGTGATGTTGTTTGAAAAGGTTGTCAAAGAAGAATAGCGATGTCCTTCTGTCACAGACGGTATGATATCTAGTGATGTTGTTTGAAAAGGTTGTCAAAGAAGAATAGCGATGTCCGTCTGTCACATACAGTATGATATCTAGTGATGTTGTTTGAAAAGGTTGTCAAAGAAGAATAGCAATGCCCTTCTGTCACAGACAGTATGATGTCTAGTGATGTTTGAAAAGGTTGTCAAAGAAGAGTAACGATGTCCTTTTGTCAGAGACAGTATGATATCTAGGGATGTTGTTTGAAAATGTTGTTCAGTGAATGAGGAGGTTTGTTTACCTTCTGTTTGAGGCTGGCAAAGACGTAGATGGCCAGGGCGTTGCCGATGGTCCCAGTGACAGAGAAGACGGACAGCATGGTGGACACGACGATCCACTCTGTGGGGGTCAAGGACGGCTTGGTCGCTGGGGGCGGAGTCAGGTTGCTGGGCGTGGTCGAGCTCAAAGTAAACGTCGAGAAGTTGCTCAGGTTCATGGTTGGCGTCAATGTAAGGGGCGGCAACTAGTCTAGTGATAGATGTACACGTTTTTTAGGTTGGCATCAATGTAAGGGGCGGCAACTAGTCTAGTGATAGATGTACAAGTTTTTTAGGTTGGCATCAATGTAAGGGGCGGCAACTAGTCTAGTGATAGATGTAAAAGTTTTTTAGGTTGGCATCAATGTAAGGGGCGGCAACTAGTCTAGTGATAGATGTACAAGTTTTTTAGGTTGGCATCAATGTAAGAGGCGGCAACTAGTCTAGTCATAGATGTACAAGTTTTTTAGGTTGGCATCAATGTAAGGGGCGGCAACTAGTCTAGTGATAGATGTACAAGTTTTTTAGGTTGGCATCAATGTAAGGGGCGGCAACTAGTCTAGTGATAGATGTA
>MUZC01004767.1:820060-879259 GCA_002072015.1 Radix auricularia
ATATATATATATACATAAAAATGTATTGTATATTATTGATAATCATCAAATACTTCTAATAATGCTATTTATAAAAATACTTTTTAATTTTTTTACAGATCATAAATTTGATAATTTTATAAAAGTATAAAAGGATAACATTATAAATATTAGATATTTAAAAATATTTTATGAATAAAACAATTGTAGCGCTTATAAAGATTTATTCTTTAGTAAGTTGTCATATTCCAACAAGAATAACTACAGGAAAAAAATCAACCACATAGACGCACTGTAACCATATGGTAACATACCATTTTTTTCCTATATTATCAAACGATGATGACAAATGTCAAATTTAAGCTTACATTATTACTGTCTAAACATTAGTTTTATCATTTATATTTTTTTAGAACAGAAATTTTCATTATTTGATACAAAAATAAACACTTGTACTTACTAGATTCAGTAGACAGTAATTTAGCCCACTGTGATTTTCTAAAAGTCGTTCTTACAAAAATACAAAACGGTCTAAGAGAAGAGTTCTCCGGGATAAAAGTTCAAAACATGTTAAAATAAAAGGGGAATCACTTTAAAAAATTTAAAACTAAGAAATTAGTAGTGAAATAATAATTATTTCGCTTTGTAACCAAACGGTCACATTGTGTAATTTAGGGTTTAAAAAACTAATTAGTAGAATAAAAAAAAACATTTCAGAGCCACAAATATTCAATTGTAGTGAATGCGATAACCTATTGTTTAGGTTGGGGGGGGGGAGGGGTTAATGGCTCTATTCTTACCGGACCGGGGTTAAATTTAACGACAGAACATTCCCGAAATGATGCAGATTATTGCCCTTCCCAGGGGATTTGAAATACGTCACTTCCTGTCAGTCTACTGCCCACACAGTTTACAGCTACTGCAGTTATCGTCCATCTCGGCATCGACGCGAGAAAACCCGAGACTTTCGGGTGTCCGGGATGAAAGCAATGATTTATGTCAATATGGCGAAGCTGTTGTTAAGGTAATGGATGTTATAACTCTTGCTTGGGAACTGAGAAACTTTGGCGTCAAAGTGTAGAAGTATGTTTGGGGGAGGGGGGAGATTAATGTTAATGTCAGGGCGGGAAGACACAGAGAGAGAGAGAGAGAGAGAGAAAGACAGAGCGAGAGAGAGAGACAGAGAGAGAGAGAGAGCAATTAAGGCATCTACTATAATCAACAGTCATTATGTTTAGCGGAATAGGCCGGCTGAGACCCAGGAGAGAGTTATTTTCTCAACTCTAACGGTCTCTTTAACCATCTCGCCAGTGATTCCCTATGTCAACCGACCTGTTTCATGCCCCCATTAGCCTGATTAATATCGTCATATCTATAGTACCCCCTCACCCCTCCCCATAGGGCTCTAGAGTAGAAGGGAATCAGAGTTTATTCGTTGAAAGGTTCACCTTATGGAGCTTATGAAACACACTTTGAAGGGATTATTGTGGTGCAAACCTGACAAAGATATTTCCAATTTCATCAGTTTGAACACATCTTAAGGAAGGGCATATTTCATTAATAATAATTAGAATTGTGCTTTCAATTGATTACCTTCCAAGAATTACATTGTATTTAAAAAGTTGAGATTCGTATTGTATTTATGTATAAAATTTTGTCTCTTTATATATACTTATGAACAAACAAGACAAACGTACGTTGTTCACTAAATATCATCGACTTGACTCTTGACACGTTGTCAGATTTTAGATCATTATTAGGTAGTTCAGGACATTTACTAATAACACAGGAGACCTTATATTTATAACCACACACACACACACACACATATGTATATAGCCTATATATATATATATTATGGACTCATTCATTTTTATGCAATTTTAAGGGTCCTTCAAAATAATTCAAAATTCGATTAAAAGACAAATGCATTGTAAACATTCACTGTAAGTCGTCCGAACTGTTGTGTAAGGAGGCGGGAATATGAGAAGCAATCTGATTTGCTGTTACAATAACAGGCTTCTATTCATTTTCCAGTTTTCGACTCGGCCGTTTAATTACGTCGATGGTCTCGAAATACCCTCCCCCCACGCACACACAAACAATTTGAATTTGTAAGAAGCTCACCAACAAAGCGTGCCTGAGACATGTGTGTCTTTAGTACTTCAAGTGTTTGTTTCTGTATTTAAAAACAACAACAAAGGCAACCCTTTTATTATAGTTTTCCTTTGTTTTTATTTTTTTTTTACTGGGCAATTGAGCGAAACTGCCGGCTTTGTGGTTCCTTTTAAAACCGTTAACCCTTTTAGCGGTGAATTTTGATTAGCTTCCTGTGGCGCCGGTGGTATTGTCTGTCTATCGAGAAGGTCAAGGCTTTTCAAAAAAAAAGTTATAAAACAAAATAATAAAATTTAAAAAATTATATTTAATTTTTGTTGTTGTTGAGATAGCGGATTTTTCCAACCAATTTGGGATGGAATCCAGGCAAGAAATTATTTGTGTTCAATTTTCTTTTCCAACAAGCACATATTACTGTGATATTAATACTTTTTAAAACGATCTTGCTAAAGTTGTTCAAACTACAAGTTAGCGTCATTGTACCCAGTGCTCATGTCTTGTGAAAGGGTCATTTTGAAAATTTCTTAATTTATTACCAACACAAGGAGTAATAAATCCACATAGAAAATGTAGACGTGAAGTAATGCATACCCCGCAACGATTAAGAAATACTTGAAAAATAGCATAAAAGGGTATCGACAATAAATAAAGATATTGAAATGTCTAACATAAAAATAGAGAGTAATATAGATCTATGTGTCATTTCGACCGACGCCATTCCCCTCTATGCCTATTGTTGTTTATGGTAACAGCTTGGCAATGGCATTTAATACAATCATTACACTCACTTTGGATCCGGCCCATTTTGAAGATCAACTACTTTCATCTGGTTCTCGACCAATTTAGTCCTTAATAGTTTTCGTATTGTATGGCTGTATCAGGTCGTTGTACGTATTCACGCAAGATACGATGGATTTCTTCACCCTAAAAACTCTTTTCTTAATTATAGGGAACCGAATGGATCAACCGACATTGAAGGGGGTCTTTTAAAATGTTTTGAGAAGACCAAAGCAAGAATAGCCTTTATATTATCTTATACATACCAGCGTTTAAATAAATACATATTAGGGATGCTGAGATTAACGTTTAATATTTAAAAGTCTTAATCAAATCAAAATAATTTTATCTATTAAATTCTATTAAAATGTAAGAAATATTGCTAATATTTTTTCTCCAATTTATTCATCCTTTTAAAAATTTTTCAAGGTATCCAGAAATGAACGATTAATTTCCCGATTAATCATAAAAAATTTAACGATTAATAGAGCCATCACTTACAGATTTTTGGAAGTCAGAAATAAAAAAATATTGTCGATAAATAATAAATTTTCTTACGATTACACGAAGATTTTGTTTTTTAACTATTGACTGACGGGGATGTTCAAAATGTTGATAAAGTTTGCCTGCCATGGTTCTAAAACTTCGTCTACTTATCAAACCAAATGAAAAGCGTATTTAGCTAATGGCAGTAATAGCGTCTGACTCAGAGACAGAAAATGACGACAGCCCTTCTGATGAATTATTGCGATACAAAATGGAGATGAAAGTTCCTGAACACATTAACCCTCTACAATGGTGTAAACTTATTGAGCACCGATATTCGATAATTCATTCCTTGTCAAGAACGTTTTGTGCATACAAGTTACCTCTGTTACATGTGAATGATTTTTGTTCTTGGCTGGTTATATTGTCAATTAGACCTACCCATCACTTGAACAAAATAATGTCAACACACTTGTCTTTTTGCGTAGTTGCTTAAAACACGACCTATAAAGGAGCCATCACAGTGTTATTTAGATTTTCAACAACAACGTTTAATAAGTATTACTTATGACATCATAAATTTTAATTTTTGGCTTTAATAAAAATTGACGATTAATTAATCGTTAATTTTTCAAAAGTTAAGAATTAAATTAAAAATTAATCCTTCAGAGCCCCTAATATATATCAATATATGATAGAAAAAAATCAGAATACCTTATCCTTGCAGCACAGAGATATAAAAAAATTATCATAATCAACTTTTCCCACGTGTTTTATAACCCGTGTATGCAGTATTAAGATCCTACGAGTTTAATTTACAAAATACGTCAATTGCTATGCCATTAAGATGGTGAATTGTATAATGCTAACAGGTTTTTGGATGTGCACCGTGAAATTATTGCTCACTGGTGACAGATGGTGGTGTGGAAATCCCCAAACGAGTGCAAATAAATCCATCTTTAATGATTAACTTTTTAGCTTCGTGTTTGTCACTGATACCCTTAAGTTGTAAAGTACATTTTATCTTAGATATACAGACGCTCCTTCTATGCAGAAGATAATTGCGTCCACAGACCATGAGAGATGATCTGTTGGCAAGTGATGCAGCGGTCACAGGCCACGGCTATAGGGGTTCCACGCATTACCCCAGCCGCCTTACTATTGTCTAGTTAGGTACCCATTCGGAGCTGGGTGACTCGGGGACTCCTCAGGCCCCGAGAACAAATCCTCACCTTCGTGTGGATTCGAACTCGTGACCATCGGTATGACAGTCGAGAGCGCTACCTCTCGACCACCACGTCCCACGTCACATCATCATAAAAAAAAAAAACATACACTTTCGTTAGATTTGCATTTCCTGCTTGTTTTTTTCGTGTATACAAGCAATGTTATTTTAAATTATTTTTTTAAATAATAATAATAATTGTTGTTATTATTATACATTTAATTATGTCCTTGATATTCCTGCGTGCTTAGTTCACCACGCTAATATTAATCTCTCAAGACTTTTCAAAAACGGAGTTAAAGCATCGTTTTGCCCATCGTTTTTGTTTAGTAAAACATTTTAGGGAATACCAGCTTTAAAAAAAATGATTTTTTTTTTTTACCAAGGTAGAGTTAATTTTAAGTATTAAGAATATTGAAAAATAATATTTACACTTATTTTACACTTTCTCAGTGGTTTAATTTTTCAAAAAATTCCGAAATTACTTTAACAAAAAAAAAAAAAAAAAAAATATTTTCAAACAGTTGTCGGGACGAACAGATATATGTATAACATATGTACATTTTATTCTAATAAAATTCAGTAAACTAAGCACATGTGTTAAAAAATTAAATAATTCAAATTAATACAGTAGTTATTATTTAAAATTTCTCAGCAAACAGTTAAAACGCCGCGACTAAATGCACGCCTCTGTAGCATCTTCCCTTCCTTTAAAAAAAAAATCAATCTGTAAAAAAATTCTAAATTTTTGGCACATTTTTTTAGAAAGTTATAAAATAAAACTATGACATTTTAGTGAAGCAAAGAACACGTGTGTAACAGTGATGAGCTTTTACGATTGACTTTACGGTGTTTACTACAAACAGCTGCTGCGATCATTTGCAAGGTTGATGTTGAATGTGATATGAGTATTGATTATTATGGTAACAGCAACAATAGGAGGTATATCTGCGAGAGTTTGATATGAAAATCATGTCTTTTAACACAGTTAGCCACAATTTTAACAAACTGGGCACAATTGCAACGAGGGTATAAACTTACAAACACAATTTGTTGCTAGCTTTTCGCATGTCTCTAGTCTTTATTTTCTTGGGATAAAATACAATTCTATAAATAACTGTTGGGCTCTGTCAACATTGATGAGTCTTATCAGAAAATCTAAATTTATTGCAAGAAATTAAGTTAGTTCAGGGACATGAAAAGTGTTTGTTGTAGACCCGCCATGTCCAATTGGATTTGTTTGTATTATTGTTGTTTGGAAAATTTTAAGAGAAAAAATATGAGCTTCTTGAATGCTTCTTCCTCAAGTATTTTAAGTAAAGATCACTGTCAGAATCGTGGGCCTACGGGTCAGACATTGACCATAACGTTGGTCCGTTTTTGTCCGTTTTGTGTGCTGCTGTGTCAGAAAGGTAACGGGATGACCTTATGTGTAAGTGTAAAACTGTCAGTGTCTGTCATGTGTGACAGGTCTTAAAATAGCTCAAGCTGTGCTGAGGTGTCTTTATGTATCTGTGTGATGGGTTCTATACATAAGTATGTTGGGGTGCATGGGGTGCCAAGGAGGGGTAGTACCTCTGGTGGGGGGACACGTCGTACTCTCTAGGGGGTAGTTCTCCCACCCTTGGTCCCCACTTGACATTCTGCTCTCACCAGTGGCTCCTAGTAACTGTAGCGTGCGCAGTGGCCACACCCCGGACAACAGCTTCGACTGGCTGGCTAAACCTGGTGAGGGTAAGCGTCGGGTCTCAAACCCTCGGTGATCTAGGTATGTCTACCTGTGCACGTGAAGACTGGACTCGATGGACTGAGCGGAGGAACCACAAGATGGTCAACGGTCAAGAAGGCGAGTCTCAGCAAAGTGTGGTGGAACGCTAAGGGCATGACAAGACAGACAGGACATCATGGCCATCCACTGCACCCGTCTCCATCACCAGCCGTCTCGACTCTGTCGTGCCACTGGATCACGATGGTCTCAGGCGAGAGAGTGAGATCGACGAACTGCGCAACTCTTTCTCACTTAAATCCAAGTCACCGTGCAAGTCACTTTTTTCATCACCCAGAAAGCAATCTGTCTACTTTCAAGTGGCAAAGCACCTGGTTTAGATTCCATACCAGCTGAGGTATACAAGGAAGGGGGATCAGCCCTAACTGAAAGGCTCCACCAGCTATTTCTCTTGATATGGGAGCAAGAGAGGATCCCGCAGGATTTCAAAGATGCATCCATTGTACATCTTTATAAAGGAAAAGGAAATAGACTGGTTTGTGACAACCATAGAGGCATATCCCTGCTTTCTATCGCAGGAAAGATCCTAGCCAGAATCCTGCTAAACCGCCTCACAGCTCATCTTGACCAAGGACTCCTGCCTGAAAGTCAGTGTGGCTTCCGAAGAGGGCGAGGAACCATCGACATGGTTTTTGCTGCCAGGCAACTGCAAGAGAAATGCCAGGAGTAGAACTCTGACCTTTTCTCCACCTATGTTGACCTAACCAAGGCTTTCGACACAGTTGGCAGAGAGGGTTTGTGGAAGATAATGGCGAAGTATGGTTGCCCAAGCAAATTCATTTCCTTGGTTCAACCATTTCACGAAGGCATGCAGGCCAGAGTCCAGGACAGAGGAGAGTCATCTGACCCTTTTCCTGTCACAAACGGTGTCAAGCAGGGTTGCGTCCTGGCACCAACGCTATTTAGCATCATGTTTTCTGCCATGCTGACAGATGCCTTCAGAAATGAAGATGTTGGTGTTAAGCTGAGGTACCGTACGGATGGCAAACTGTTCAACGTTCGGAGGCTTCAGGCAAAAACCAAGGTCAGGACAGACACAATCAGGGACCTGCTTTTTGCAGACGACTGTGCCCTCAATGCTGCCTCAGAGGATGACATAAAACGCAGTGTTAGCCTGTTCTCCAGCGCCTGTACTAACTTTGGTCTGACAATTAACACAAATAAGACTGAAGTCCTTTATCAACCCGCGCCTGGAAGCCTTATGTTGAGCCCAACATCACTGTCAACAACCAGAAACTCAACGCAGTGAAACGCTTCACATACCTAGGCAGCACACTGTCACAAAATGTCACTATCGATGACGAAGTGAATGTCAGAATTGCCAGGGCCAGCTCCACTTTTGGCAGGTTGTACCCGAATGTCTGGAACAGAAGAGGCATTACCATCCAGACCAAAGTGAAAGTATATAGGGCAGTGGTGCTCCCTACACTGCTTTATGCATGCGAAACATGGACCGTATATCAACGCCATGCTAAAAAGCTGAACCACTTTCACACAACAAGCCTCAGGAAGATTCTGGGCATAAAGTGGCAGGACAAAACACCAGACACAATGGTACTAACCAAAGCTGGCCTCCCCAGCATCTTCACCCTCCTGATGCAGTCACAGCTTCGCTGGGCAGGGCACCTAACCCGAATGCCAAATGAGAGACTACCAAAGAGACTCTTCTATGGCGAGCTCCAGCATGGCCAGCGGTCCCATTGTGGACAAAAGAAACGCTTTAAAGACACATTGAAAGCGTCTCTGAAAGCGTTTGCAATAAACCCAGACACGTGGGAGGAAGCTGCATTGGACCGGTCCACCTGGCGCCAATCCGTCCACGAAGGTGCCAGGACATGCGAGGCAAACAGGATCAACGCCGCAGAAAAGAAGAGGCAAGCCCGAAAGGCCCGTGCTGTCAACCCTCCAGGAGACAACCCACTCATCCCATGTCCCTTCTGTTCCCGAACTTTCCGTGCCAGGATCGGTCTTGTCGCCATCTGCGCACACATAGGCAAAACCAGTCTCAGCAACCCTTGGATGACTAGAGTGGTCCTCGTCGATTCGACGGACGAACGAACTGATGTTGCGGAAATAAAAAGGAGTTCTTTATAGAAAACAAAACATAAATCAGTATTTCTATAACACAACTTGGCGTTTACTCGCAGATGAATATTCTCACAAGGATCCTAAAAACTAAGAAACATATCAGCTTTCCAGTAGACACTCACAAGCATTGTACTTTAAATTTTATTAAATAAATCAATGAGATGAGGAAGTACGCGGAGGATTAAGCGCTTGAAACCATTAATACAAAATGCAATTAAATGCCACTTTCCTATTCTGTATCATTTTGTTTACATAGATAAGTCAAGTATTGTTTTAAAAGTTCACGTTGAAAACAACACAAATTAAAAGCTAATGAATTCAATAGAAAGGCTCTCTTCCAATTGATATTAATAACTTTACACATTACACATGTGTCTATTGTATGATGAATGATCAAAAGAAGTTTACATACTATGCAAATATCTCATTTTTATTTTTAAAAAAACGCTGTGGTTACACTGCACGCGAATTCACCAATCTGAACGCGCATCTTAAATCTCTTGAAAAACCAATACAATAACATATTATAGTGCGTGGTTACATTGGCAGAGACAAAAACGCCAGTATACACCCATGTACGCGCGAATAATTTTATTTTTATCAGTGCATCGCGCGAATCTGCTTTCAAAAGTCAACAAAATTGCGGAAATGTTTGCCACTACGTCACATTTTATGTGTGTAAATGATCATTTAATAAATAAGACTTGGCTTTCATGCAGGATTTTTTAAAATTTAAAACATTATTAAGCGTCAAGTTTACTAAACTAGGGTGTAATCGAATTAATAATTTCGGGAAAAACTATAGTGATATAAACAGTGGCGTAGCTAGAACTTTTGCCGCCCGGGGCGGACTTTACATTCCCGCCCTTTTTAAAGGCCAGCCACAAAGAAGTAACGCGCCGGCGAGGGGGGGGGGGGATTCACACATTTGTTACGAGGGGAATTGTTTAATAAATGTGACGTCATATTAAAAACGCGCAACTTCAAATAAAAGTTCTACTTAAATATTTGATTTATGACACTTAATTTAAAGACGTTTTACACTGCTTCACGTGTGTTATGATATTGTAGTGCAGCCTTACACTAAACACATTCTTAAATGACAAAAATTGATTTGAAACATGCTCATTTACAAATAAAAAATATGGTTTATATAGGCGGGGACTGCAAAGATTTCTGACGTCATATGGAAAAAGGTGTCTAAGTTTTTATGACGGCGTGTGACGATGGGGAGAGGGTGAAAAATCATCCAAAATAGCTTGAAGTGATTATGGATGGCCCCTTAAGTCAAATATATGATGGATTTGTATAAATTGATGAACATGAATCAATAATTGTAATAGAAGCGAAGTAAAGGTGGGAAACATTTTAACCATTACATGCCATATTGATGTAAGCTGTACAAAAAAAAGGCCGCATAAAATGATACAACTACAAATACAAACATTTAAAATTACACGATTTTTTTAAGGCCACAAGAGAGTTACTGAGATCGCAGGTCCATCCCCCCCAACTCCACTCCCATGAGGCAACACATATTCCAAAAAACAATAACAATTAATATTCTTTTATTTTGTATATAGAGATAAATGATATTTTTAAAAAAGAAATTGGAAACATTAGTATGTAAACATATTTAAAGATTTACTTTACTAACTTTCTTGGTCGAAAAATCGTCTATAATGTTATCAATATTTCAATTCATTATTATGAATAATATTGCAAGATTTTATGGTCCTAAATCACTCATTGTGGAACGAAGATCTTGTTTTTTTTAAAATCAACTTCAGTTTTGAAAAGCTCCTTTCACAATTAGCAACAGTGAACAATAATAAAAATTCTTAGCAAACTATACCGTTGAATACATTTTAATAGATAAAAGCCCCCCCCCCCTTTTTTTTCTAACGAAATGCCTCTTCTAGTCTTCTAGTAGTGAAGGTACAGATATGAAAACCAGGATCCTCTTTCTTTCAATATTGAAATTTTCTTTATCAATGTCAAAACAGTAATTTATTTGATGTGCAAATTCTTGATTTTGTAGATATCATGGTATTATATAATCGAATATTTTCTTGCAAGAATAGACACCTGGTCAAAGCGTTCTTTTATTTTCATTTAAATTCTATCCATTGGTAAAAACAATTCTCGTTGCACTTCTTGTTCTAAAGATATAACCACGTCTTCTGAATATTCACCATTCACATTGCTTCACAAAATGTTTTGGCAGATATAACAGCGTTTTGTAATAGCAACAAACCTTTTTCCTTGAAATGGGTTTGCATTAATTAATTTTAAAAAAATAAATAAAAAATAAAATTAAATAAATAAATAAATTAAAAAAAACCACGAGTTTCTATAAATTGAGATAACATAAAACATACAAAAGAAAAAAGCTCCATTGAATCCTGTAGAGCTCCAGCATCTGATCTCGTTTTACTAATTACTTCTTCAGATGTTAATTTTAATTATTTATGCCTATTGTGCTGTTAATTATAGGAGAAATTTGAATATTTTCATATTCTTGTCATAATTCAAATTAATTTCACATTACTTTAATTGGATAGGCGTAACATTTTATTACTTAACCGTATTTTAATTTGTGCTACATTAATGAAATAAAAAGAAAGAAATTTAATTTTTAATAATTTCGTTACAATACTATTATGAAAACTGAAGCAGTAACATAAATTTCTAATTGCAAGTTGAACACAATATTTGAACCACCATACGAATCATTCTGCGCCTGTGGAAATTCCACGCAGAAACTGCTGTGGCGAAAATTAAAAGCACATATTTTTCGGCCCAGCGGTGACGCGTTTTTGTGTGTAGTTTTCATATAAAAGCGTGTGACGTATACTGATTGATTTTCCAAACAAATCGATACCATTTTTGGGCGATATTAAATTTTTTAACGTGTTTGCATTAGTTATAACAACAAATATGTAATCAAATAAATGTTGTACGACCCGTTAATTAAGACTCGAAATTATGAATATTTTTTTTACCTTCGTTTTACCCCTTCAAAAAATTAAAGGGGGGTTGTAGGAAATGAATGTAATTTTCAACTGCCCGCAAATGCCGCCCTCAAAATGTGTGCCTTCCGGGGCGGACCTCCCACACAGCCCCCCTCTAGCTACGTCACTAGATATAAAGACAAAATAAGAACAAACAATATATATCAAATGAAAAGGTAAAATTAATTATGGCAAAATTTACCAATTTTGGTAAATGAAACATGTAGACTATAGTTAACAGAGAACATAGGAAGGGACGAAAAATAAAATAAAGACGTTTACTTAGACAATATACGCAATATTTTAACAGGCATGAGACTGTATTGAAAGACGAGATGGTTAAAAGTAGTTTTTTTTAAGATCTAATTAAAATGGAATAATTACAGTTATTTATTCACTTATTATCGTTTATTAAAAAAAGGTATTCTGATATTATATGGGTAGTAAGTAGGGCCTATTTACAGACCCTACAGCAGACTCAATATAAGATACAATTTACCCATAGGAACAGTGTCAAATGACTTATTCTATAATGTTTATACACAATTTTTTTTATAGAATCTTAAGACATAAGAGAATAAAAAACTCGCTCACCATTCAACAATACGAGACTCACTCAAAATTTAACAATTCGAGACTGAGTTATTTACCATACAACAATACTATACTCACTCATCATACAACAATACTATACTAACTCAACATAAAACACTACTAGACTCACTCACCCTTCAACAATACTATACTCACTCATCATACAACAATACTATAATAACTCAACATAAAACACTACTAGACTCACTCATCATACAACAATACTAGACTCACTCATCATACAACAATACTAGACTCACTCATCATACAACAATTCTAGACTCCCTCACCCTACAACACTACTAGACTCACTCATCATACAACAATACTAGACTCACTCACCCTTCAACACTACTAGACTCACTCATCATACAACAATACTAGACTCACTCACCCTTCAACAATACTAGACTCACTCATCATACAACAATACTAGACTCACTCATCATACAACAATACTAGACTCACTCATCATACAACAATACTAGCCTCACTCATCATACAACAATACTAGACTCACTCATCATACAACAATACTAGACTCACTCATCATACAACAATACTAGACTCACTCATCATACAACAATACTAGACCCACTCATCATAATTTTAATCTTGCTTCTCTCCGGCGACATAGAACTTAACCCTGGCCCAGTATCATCTAAATGCCAAATTTGTACAAAAACAAGCACAAGTAAACAAGGAGCAATTCAGTGTGACACCTGCAATGAATGGTACCACACAGTTTGCCTGCATGTTAATACACCCAAGTACATATCAATGGGCCTAAGAAATAAATATACATCTTGGCACTGCACACATTGTGGAGTTCCCCAAATCAATTCAGACCTGTTTAATTATAGGGACCTGATCACCACAAACTTTTACAGTGTTTTGGCTAATTCTAATATAAAAAGCACCCTAGATAAAATCAGACCCGCCACACAAACCCATGAAAATAAAAAAAATCTAATAATACTGACAATCAAAACACTCTTAAAACTCTAATAATTAATTTTCAAAGTATAAAAATAAAATTCCAGATTTAGAACTTCTTTTATAAAAACAGAAGAACCAGACATAATTGCTGGTTCTGAAACTTGGTTCAACCCCAACATATATAACTCTGAAATTTTTAGCAGCAATTATAATATATTTAGAAAAGATAGAACAGACAACCATGGTGGCGTCCTACTTGCAATAAAATCAACTCTCATAGCCGAAGAAATTAACACACAACCAAACTCTAATATAGAATCTGTTTTTTGCAAAACAGTTACACCAAACTCATCACCCTTTATTGTAGGCAGTATATATAGGCCACCATATACAAAAATAGAATACATGAGGAATCTTTGCAGTCAACTAATTTCTATTAAAGAAAATCATAAAAATGCTGTAATTTGGACTATGGGGGACTTAATCTTCCAGATATAAATTGGAAAAACTATACAATTGATAGCCACTAAAATAATAAAGAAATTAATGAACATTTCTTAGACACTATAAACAACATAAACCTAGAACAGATAGTAAAAAAAGCAACTAGGAAAAACACAATTCTAGAATTTTCCTAACAAACAGACCAGGACTAGTACTAGACTGCACAATAATTCCTGGGCTGTCTGACCATGATATTGTTAGGGTAACGAACACAATAAAAACTAAAATAAATAAGATGCCTAGAAGAACAATATATATTTGGAATAAATGCAACTTAATAAAAATTACACCAATCAGCTTCTAATTTCCAACAAAATTTCCTAAGTAAATTCAGCATAGTTAGCCTCGTAGAAGAATTATGGAAGGAAATAAAAACAAATCTAAAAACCATAATGGATCAGAATGTTCCAACAAAAATAACTTCAAATAGAATTAATAAATGCTGGTTCAATTTTAAATTAAAAAAGTATTGCAAACTAAAGGAGAATTTATTTAAGAAATTTAAGGCTACCAATTTAAAAAGGATACACAAAAAATACTTAAAAATTAGACACTTGACACAAAAACTTAGCCGTAACCTCCAAAATAATTATATAAACAATGTGATAACTAAAGATAACAATAAAAACTTATGGTCCTATATCAAATCCAAAAAAAATGGAGCCTTCAGGTATAGTCACACTAAATGGCTCAAATAATAAAACCTATAATGATAATGAGACTAAAGCTAATATCCTTAACACATATTTTGCATCATCATTTTCTGACTCAGGTGACAAGGAAATTTCAATAAATTTAAATAAATTGGAAGAAATAGGTAACATAACTGTAGATGAGATAGGTATACATTCACTCCTAAAAAACTTAAAAATAAACAAAGCTACTGGCCCAGATGAATTGCCTGCCAGGTTATTAAAAGAATTAAGCAATGAACTGTCCCCAATCCTTGTAGTTCTTTTTCAAGCCTCTCTAAACCAGGGTAAAGTGCCCCAGGATTGGAAATTAGCCAATGTTACGCCACTCTTTAAGAAAGGTGATAAGTCCGACCCTGGTAATTTCAGACCTGTATCACTTACTAGTATCACCTGTAAATTACTGGAACACATAATATATAGCATAATAGTTAACCACCTTGACAAATATAATGCCCTATGCCCACACCAACATGGCTTTAGAAAGAACAGATCATGTGAAACACAATTGATAGGTCTAATAGATGATCTATCAAAAGGCTTAGATAATAATGATCAAATAGATACAATATTACTAGACTTCTCAAAAGCATTTGACAAAGTTCACCACCTTAGTTTACTTAAAAAACTTAAATACTTTGGAATCTCAGGTCCTTTACATCACTGGATCCAAGATTTCCTATTGGGTAAGGAGCAAACTGTAATAATTAATTGATCTAAATCTACACCAATAAAGGTTAACTCAGGAACTGTCCTAGGTCCCTTACTATTTTTAATTTATATAAATGACTTACCCAACAATATCTCAACAGGAACTAAAGTTAGGTTATTTGCTGATGATTGTATAATCTATAGAACAATCAAGTCAGAACAAGATAGCAAAATTTTACAAAAAGACTTAGATGAATTAATAAAATGGGAAACTAACTGGAGTATGTCCTTCCACCCAGAAAAATGTCAACTGCTAAGAGTAACAAAGAAAAAGAAACAAATAAATTCAAAATACTTCATTCATGGAAAAGAACTAACCCAAACTAAAGATGCAAAATACTTAGGAGTCATAATAAATGAGAAACTATCTTGGAATCCCCATGTTTAAAAAATCAAACAAAACCTTAGGCCTTATAAAAAGAAACTTTTACAAATGTAACAAAGATATAAAACTAAAATGCTACCTCACGTTGGTGAGACCTATACTAGAGTATGCATCTTCTGTATGGGACCCATCCACCAAAGAAAATATTGATAAGTTAGAACAAATCCAAAAAAGAGCTGCCAGATTCATTACTGGAGAATATTCAAAACTGACAAGAGTAACACCATTAGTTAAATCATTAAACCTTGAAACACTAGATGATAAAAGAACCAAGAGTAAATTAGTAATTATACATAAGGCAATTAATTCTAATTTAGAAATACAACACAAATATAACTTAATACAACCTTCAAATAGACATAAAGATAAAAACACCTTTCTTATTCCATATGCAAGAACAAACACATACAAGTTTTCTTTCTTTCAGTCCGGTATTCGGGCGTGGAATGGGTTGCCTGAAGAAACCAGGAAACCCAACACTTTATCATCATTTAAAACTCTAGTAAGAATACAGGACTAAACACAAACCATAGAAATACGTAGGACGCAATAATCTTCTGTACAGAAGGAGCGTCTGTAACATATAAGATAAGATAATACAGCAATACTAGACTCACTCACCATACAACAATACTAGACTTACTCATCATACAACAATACTAGACCCACTCACCATTAACAATACTAGACCCACTCACCATTAACAATACTAGACCCACTCACCATTAACAATACTATAGTCACTCACCATCAACAATACGAGACTCACTCACCATCAACAATACTAGACTGTGTCACTCACCATAAAAAATACTAGACCCATTCAACAAGAGAACGATGACTCACCAAAATACTGGAACTTGTTCTGATTCTTTATCACTCTTCAAACCCACGCCATGATACAACCAACCACAAGTAGCCTGTGGAGAAACAAACAAAAACATTAGTTCAATACTAAGCATTGGAGAAATCTCATAGACGTTGATTTAACAATGATCTCCAATGGTAGCCAATGCCAGTCGTGCGCATCTGGAGTAATTTCTTAACGTGTTTACCTGGCAATCTCTGTCAATTAATTTTTTCGGGTGGCTTTTAAAGACAAGATTAACAACCGAATATCGACATAACATCTAATCTATATATCATTATAGAGGTATACAGATTTAAGCTTCATTTGAATTGGAACACAAAGAATCCAACACAGACAGTGTATCTTCGCGCGGTCTTTGTGAAAAATTTTAGATAATTTTACAAAAGTCCTTACAATAATGTCTTTACACTTCGTTAAACTCAAAAGGTCCACAGTCCTTGAAAGAAGTCAATTATTACAATCAAGATATTGTAATCCAAATGAATTTTTTAATTTGCCTTATTTTTAATTTTAAAATCAATAAAAGAAATTTTTCATTAGATGAATGTGTATCAGGAAATGGCAACTTCAAACACTATCCATACGCCACGACAGTAATAATGAAATTTTACAAGATGGAAATTTTTAAAAAAAAAAATGATCCACAAAAGTTTGTGAAATGCCTTTAATTTCAAATCTCCCTCAACATTTAGTGCCCCCACTCCCCCCCCCCCCCCCCCCCCCGAGACAAAGACCTTTAAATAGACAAGAAGAGTCCAAAGCGTGAAAGAAATCCAAACACTTGCCTAAATCAACGTGAAATAGACCAGTTGTGGCAAAACACAGAATTCTCTGAGGTAACTAATCATAAAATATCTTGTTTACCACGACGTCATAAAAGCAATCTAAACCCGCGGACAATGGAAGCCGATGAAATAGACCTGAGCAGCGAAACACATGAAACAGAGATACAAAGAGATAAGCAACCTGTGACATTATTAAATGAGTTGAAATGATCTCTTGCTGAAAATATAGCAACAGAAAAAATTCAGTCGACTGAATAAACATAAAGTATTAAAAAATATTAAATGAAAAATTTAAATCGTTTTATTTTAAAAACTGTTTTAAAAACTTTCAGATTTTTCTCTGTTGCAGAACAATTTATTGAAAGTTGAGCGAATATTTTCTAACGTTAACTTTCCATAGATAGGACTTAAATTATTGTTTATCGGACAGGGTAATGGTAAGTTAGTCAACTGCAAGATAATGGATGCAGGCATTTAAGAGAAAAATGCCTATTTCATTTGCGCTTTAGTTTGTGACAGTTTGACTTTGTTAGTCCACATCCTGTCATTCGTCATCAGTGAACGCCCTGTGATTTGCAAGCTAACACTTCCTGACAGGACACTGTCTGTCCTCTTGACCATATTTTATGTCCAATCTATTTTAGCTTTCGGTAATTATAGGGCAAAAGTTTCAAAATAGGTTGACATGAGTTTTTGTCTTCATGTTTTTTTTTATTTATTTCGTTTTTGTGTACCGCCGTTGGTTGGTTTAGCTGACAAATCAGTTAAATGAGTTAAATTTAAAGAAAAGTTAAGAATACCTATTTACGTTTTTAAATTTTCTGTTTGACAAGAACATGACATATTTCATTTTGACAAGAACATGACATATTTCATTTATTATTTGGCAAACAAAGATTGTTAAAAAAAATTAAATAGATATTTGTTTTAAATTAGTGCTACTTATTTTGAAAAAAAAATGAACGTTGAAAGTAAACAGTTGCTATACAATGGTGGAATAAATCTATTGTCTTAAAAAAAAGTTAAGTCTAAATGATGGCTGGAAAGGTTTGAAATTAAGTACAGGATATCTGCACGTGTTCGAACGTGTTTTAATAATAATAATAATAATTTTTATTATTATTTTAATGATAATAATAATAATGATAATAATAATAATNTGTCAAGGTATGAGAATCACTGCGTTTTTAAGTTGTATTTTTGCCTGGTCACAAGCTCATGTTTTGAGCTTTGAACGAGTTTCACGGGGGAGCGGTGTTCAGTCCATGCAAGGTCTGTCCAGGCCCACGGTATATAACTCGGGTGTGTCTCGGCTGTAGGGGAGACAGGAGAGATAGGTTACGGAGACCAGTGGCGTAGCGACAGGTCGCCGGGTGTCCGGAACACGATAATACCCCAGCTGTTAGAGTTGCCATGTTAGTCTGTAGGACTGTACGGCGGGCTAGATTATAACTAAGAGACACGGAGATATGTGATAGTGAGAAGACCAGAAGTTGTACATAGTTGACAAGTGTCTATGAATATAATAAAGATTGCTGTTGAGAAAAGGACTTGAGTTGAATTATTGTACAGCAGTTGTTGGTGTGTGAGCCTCGGGACTGAATCCCTAGACAACGATACTCGACACTAATCAAAATAATAATATTTATAAAAATAATAAGTTTTTGGGTGATTGTCTATTATTAAGCTGTATGTGAACAGAAAAGTTCCCACAAGTTTGGCCTCGACTGAATTAGAAAAAAGACAAACTTTTAGTATCTTTAGTTAAACAATAACAACACTAAACTTAACCACCATACACGAATAAAACAAAGTACAATCTTATTACAACTATTGAGGGGGAAAACATTATTGAATCTCGTGCACCTACTTATCATGTTAATGAAACTGAAAAGATCGCTACTATAGTTTTTAAAAAAAAATTGATAGAACCACACGTGATGGTGTAGATAGGAAAAAAAACCCAACAACCTGAAAGAATAACCTCAGACTGAGGTCATTGTGGTTGTAATGATGCTACATTGACCTCTAGATACAAAGGCCGTGCAAAAACTGAAGAAAAAAATCTCTCAGAGTGCAGGGGAAAAAAAGTCACAAAGAAATTCATTAACGGTTTTAATAAAAGGTTAAAATGAGAAGAATGACGTTGTTCGTGATATTGAATTCTGGCTGCTGTAAAAGGTCACTAGTACATGATATGGGCGGCTTTTATAAAAGTTTAATGTATCTTAATATTTTCTTTAAAATTCTGTAAAATGTTTACATTTGTAACTGTTTTAAATCCCTACTATATTATTAATATTATTATTATTATTATTTTGAACTCATGTGTGAGTTTTACATCAATGATTTTGTGCCTGTAAAACACACACACAAACACACACATCCACAGACACACACACAATCAAACAGACACACACACACAAACACACGCACAAACACACACACACAAACACACACAAAAACAAACACACGCACACATAAACACACACACACACAAACACAAACGCACAAACTCACACACACACACAGACACACACACACATAAACACATGCACACACTATAAATATATATATATATACACACACACACACAAACATATATANATATATACTTTAAATCCTTTATAAACGAAACACAACTAAAAGAATGTTCATTATAATACGCATCGCACGACAATAAAATTATACACACTTTTATGTATGACTCATATGTCAAGGATTTATTGTAAAAAAACAAACAAACCCACTACAAATAAGATGTTTAAACACAATAGCAGCGTCTGATGAAATTTTTCTTAATTAAATCGTATCCCATTTAAGGTACATGCGTTTAACATGAGCTAAGAGAAATAACACATTTTACATTCAAAATTGCTTTTCTTTTATGATGAAGATTTGTAAAAACCAAAAAATATAAAATGTTGTATGTTGGCGATGCTCCCAATGGAACCGATCTAAAGGATTTTAAGCTCCCAATGAGACCACATTACCCCCAAGAGTTTCCTTTTTACCCCGATCAGGCTAATTTTCCACTGTTCACTGACCCCTGTTCACCGACCTCTGTTCATCGACCACTGTTCACCGACCCCTATTCACCGATCCATGTTCACCGACCCCTGTTCACCGAACCCTGCTATATAAAATGTCTATCTTTGAAATGTTGTATAGCAAAAAAAAAATTATTTATTATTAACCCATCTTTTTCATATCAAATTACAAGAAAAACATATTTTAAAATAAAATATCTATTGAGCTCTCACTTACCAAATTGATAATGATGATAAAGTAGAGAACTCTCAAAGTAAAAGAATGTTTGAAAAGCTTCTTGAGCAAACAAATACGTCGAGAGAGCCATGTAAAAAAACAAACTTTTTCCTTATTTACATAATCTAATTTTACATCTTTTCTTACAAAGCTTCAAATTTCCAATATTTGAACTATTGTTTTTAAGTTAGGAAGATAACATGCACTTCAACATGTCGGGATCTTTCACACTTGTTTGGCAGACACGCCTGAGTGAACATTGCATGCAATTTACTGTCAGCGCAAACAAGGACCAGATCGATATTTGATCTTAAAGCCGAATCAAGTTATACATATCGGATTCGTGGGGTCCTATTGGCCCCGGTTACATGGGCTTGACTCGTGGCCCTGCACGCGATGGGATCACGTGATAAGTCCCCATTGAAAGGGATGTAAGCAAGAACAAGCCGTCTTTGATTTCGTTATGACATCTGTCTGCCATGGACATCGTGTGACGTCTAGGATACCCTGACCTATGGTGCTTTGCGTGCCTGAACATGTAATTTGACGTTTGGGTTCGGGCACCTTTACGCACTAGGGCAGTGATGGTGAGCCTTTCTAAGGCCTCGTGTCCGAAACTAAACCTAAATCCACTTTTTATTATTATTATTATTATCATCATTATTTTAAGCAATTAGCCAACATTCCAGTTAAACAGGAATAAAAGGCTTTTTGGCTAACAAAACAATACACACTTATTTTAAGGCTTTAAGGGAAAAAACACGAACTAAGTTTAAAACTATAACAAACAATTTATTACATGAAATAGGTTGACTGATGGAAATAAATGGGAACATTTTTTTTTTGTAAAGATGCTAATAATTCGTTTAAATCTTTGCTCATACATGGTTAATTTTAGCATAAACACATGAAGCACTCGGGGTATCTGTCGGGGTTTCTTGTTTCAATGCTGAAAACAATCCATCCCACTAATAACAGATTGATCGAAACGTAATAAGAATTGCACGGTCGAGTGGTTTCTTTGATTTCAACCTGTTAGCCTGAGAATTCAACACTTTAACGACATCATTTTAATAACTAAAAGCTGTGTTGTCCCGTGGTATCTTTGTTCACTCCAATCCATCTTCTCAACTACTGCAAGCAGATCAGAGAATTTTCTTTTCCGTCAAAGGCTCTCTTGAAATTCAAATGACTCCATTTTGAGATCTTCAAGATCTAACTATTGTAAGGCAGAAAGATCACGTTTTTCAAACTTTGATTTGTCTGAACAATTAATAAGTAGGTAAAGACCAAACTTGGATTTATCTGAACAAGTAAGTAAAGACAAAACTTAGATTTATCTGAACACGTAATAAGTAAGTACATACCAAACTTAGATTTATCTGAACAAGTAAGTACAGACCAAACTTAGATTTATCTGAACAAGTAAGTACAGACCAAACTTAGATTTATCTGAACAAGTAATAAGTAAGTACAGACCAAACTTAGATTTATCTGAACAAGTAAGTACAGACCAAACTTAGATTTATCTGAACAAGTAATACGTAAGTACAGACCAAACTTAGATTTATCTGAACAAGTAACAAGTAAGTACAGACCAAACTTAGATTTATCTGAACAAGTGAGTACATACCAAACTTAGATTTATCTGAACAAGTAAGTACATACCAAACTTAGATTTATCTGAACAAGTTAGTACATACCAAACTTAGATTTATCTGAACAAGTAAGTACATACCAAACTTAGATTTATCTGAACAAGTGAGTACATACCAAACTTAGATTTATCTGAACAAGTAACAAGTAAGTACAGACCAAACTTAGATTTATCTGAACAAGTAACAAGTAAGTACATACCAAACTTAGATTTATCTGAACAAGTAAGTACAGACCAAACTTAGATTTATCTGAACAAGTAACAAGTAAGTACAGACCAAACTTAGATTTATCTGAACAAGTAATAAGTAAGTACAGACCAAACTTAGATTTATCTGAACAAGTAATAAGTAAGTACATACCAAACTTAGATTTATCTGAACAAGTAAGTACAGACCAAACTTAGATTTATCTGAACAAGTAACAAGTAAGTACAGACCAAACTTAGATTTATCTGAACAAGTAATAAGTAAGTACAGACCAAACTTAGATTTATCTGAACAAGTAAGTAAAGACATGTTTGATTTCAGCTGACAGAACTGTAGGCTACTATCTTTTATGAAATATCTTCTTTGAAGCTGGTACATTGCTGGAAAACACTTATTTAAATTGCTTAACATCAGTTTATATTGATTATTGATAACGAAAGTAGTACTTTAGTCGTGTGCTGGCTGATGACGCACTGCGTGTCGACTGTAGCACGCGTGTCATAGGTTCGCTATCACTGCACTAGAGCATATTTCTGTTGACGTGAATGGTATCTCCAAATGAAATCTTTTATCCTCTCGGATATCTAAATGCTATAAGTACCTAATTAAAAAAATTACCTATTAAAAATTCCAAATGAACTATGCTTACGGTCATTAAATCATTGCCCTTTTTAAATATGTGTATTGTGTATAAGATTTGAAGATGGATGAATTTTATCTTGTCAAAATCTATGCAGTAAAATCTGTCAAAATCTATTTAAAAAGAACGGCAAAGATTGATGTATATATTATTTGTTTAAAAGTGAGTCGATGTTTCTAAAGTTCTTTAGTTAGGAGCCCATGGCGTACATCTGTGCCACAAGACAGCTGGTAAAATCACCTGGCCGGCCTGAAGTTTGCATTTTGCCAATCTTTGGAGGGCTCAATTTTGAATAGGACATTAAAGATAAAATTTGAATTACAAAAAAAATTTTAAACTCAAAATAAAATATCAAATAACAAGCCCAACAAAGTAAACAACAACAAAATAACACTTTATAAATTTGCTGCTACAATGCTCATGTAAGACAATTCATTGGGTCTCGCCGTTAATATTTAACTTGTCATAACAACATCAAAAATCCCCAATCCACCTGAGCATCATATAGCGCTCAGTGATGTGACCCACATTTTACGACAACTCACACCATCATGTAGTGCTCAATGATGTGCCTCCAATTTTATGGCAACTCACACCTTCATTTAGTACTCAATGCAGTGACCCAAATTTTACGACAACTCACACCAAAATGTTAATTCTTCCAATGCATATTTGACATGAGATCGTGAATTAAAAGCCGCTTAATATGAACAATGGGTTTATGGATAATTGAAAGATTGACGCAGAGGTTAGCATTTTGATTATTTATGAAATATTGTTATCGAATCTGCTTTTTAAAAAAAAATAGTTTTTGCAAATATCACTTTAGTTCCCAAGAGTGGAAAGATTCTAAATTAACATGCTAACTACTCGCACTGGGAAAGTGGCATGCAGTAGACCGTGAAGCACTCGCCTCAAACAACTGATCTTAATCACGCCTCGATAGACTCCACGGTTGAATAAACTCACACCTGAGTTGAAAGGAATTTAACTAGGAAATATAGGAATTATTTCATAAATATTTCAGCTTCCTGTATCGTTCACTTGCAGTGGAAAAAAAAGCAGATCTATAGATCTAAACATTTTATTTGACTGCATTTAGAACGAAGCGTGATTTCGCTAATACAAGTTTTAATGCAGTTTTTATTGTTTTATATAGAATAGTCTATACCATGTCATAGTCTATATATTATCTATATATATATAAGACGCATTTGTTGTCCGTCTGTCTGTCTGTCTGTCTGTCTGTCTGTCTGTTCCCTAATAACTCAAGATCCAGAAAACCCAGTAAAGTGAAATTTGGTAAACGTACACATAATCATATGGGGAAGGTTCTTAAATAGGTTTCGTTCCATAAATTCACACTCATGGGCGCCGGGGGCCCAACAACTTTTTTTCCTTATTTAAGCTATATAAAAAATGAAAATCAACCATTTATCTATTTGCCGAGGAGGCAGAAGCATGAAATTTTAGGAAATTGTTTAGTATACTTCTTGCAATGGTAACAGGCAAAAATATATTTAAATTACCTCTTCCTGGGGGCTGGGGGCCTAAATTTAGTTTTTCCCCTTATATGAACTATATATAAAAACAAAAAATCACTAATTATCCTATTTTACGGATAGGTAGAAGCATGAAACTTTGGCAAGTTGTTAAGAACGCTACCTCCCCGACGATATTTTGCGAGAAACAATTTAAACTTCCCACTCATGGGGAGCCGGGTGGCCCAAATGTATTCTTTTTACTTATATACGCTATATAAATACTGAAAATCACCAATTCTACTATTTTTCGTGTATATAGAAGAATTAATGATTGGGAAGTTGTTAAGTACACTCTCCTAACGCTAATTTGCGAAAAAGAATTTCAAACTTCCCACTCATTGGGGGCCGGGGGCCCAAATGTTGTTTTTTCTTATATTAGAAACAAACTCATAACTAATTCTCCAATTTACCGTGTCGGTAAAAACATGAAACGTTTGGAAATTATTGAGCAGACTCTCCTTGCAATAATGGCTTTCTTTTTCATGGGGTGCCGGGGGCCCAAATTTACTTTTTTTTCTTAAATGAGCTATATTAACAAAATTCAGACAACGAAAATTGTGAAATTTTGTACACGTAAACGACATTACATGATGAAGTTTCTTAAGTAGATTTCGTTTAAATTTCCCGCTCATGTGGGGCCGGGGCCCAAAAACGTATTTTACTTAGATGGGCTATATAAAAATTGAAAATTACTAATTCTCCTATTTCTGATTAGGTGGCAGCATGAAATTTGAGGAAATTGTTGAGTACACGTGGTAACAGGTGAAAAAATATTTAAATTATCACTTACTGGGAGCCGGGGCCCAAATGTAATTTTCTTTCACTACTACACGCTATATAAATACTGAAAATCACACATTCTACTGTTCCCATGTAGGTAGAAGAATGAAACTTTGGGAAGTTGTTAAGTACACTCTCCTAACGCTAATTTGCGAAAAAGCATTGTGTACGCTTCTCCAGAAAACCCTATTTAAAACCCGTGCGAAGCCGGGTACTTGCCTCTAGTGTTTTATAAATCTTTAGAGAACTTATGATTTAGTTTTATTTGTAGCCCATTTGGCGCAGAGATTATGTGTGTACTTTGCCAACGTTAGGATTTGTGCACTTATTCGTGTGCAATTATTCCCTACAACTCCAAGACCGCTTGTAACAGTCTCCATACATATCAAAACATAAAACAATGTGTCACATTAGTTTCATCAAAATAATAAAGAACAAATTCGTAGTACTTTTCTTCGTCAGTTTTCTGGTCTCACGTTGCTCTATTTTGTAATTCTACACTGATTATAATAATGAAAACTAGGGCTGTTATCAATTAATTTAAATTTAATCGTTAACTTTTGAAAAATTACCGAATAATTAATGGATAATTTTGATTAAAGCTAAAAACAAAATGGTTGACGTCATCAAACTAAAACATTTCAAGGGAAGTAACAAAAAAAAGGCAATGGACCTTTTTAAAAAATTAGTTCAACATAATGTCAATAAATTTAAATTTTGTTATTGTTAATTGTTAATTAAGTAAAAACAATGTCTAATTTTTTATGTCATTTTCCTTATATAAACAGCTTTATTTTAAAGTTCATTTTTAAAAGTCTTTTTTTTTCAATGGAGAAGTTTGTAGTTAAATAAAGCTAACTATTGTTTATTATTAATTATTTATTAACAAATCGTACCAATTGTCAAACACATTTCCTTTCAATTTAATTGTTATTTTATCAATTAAAATAATTTTAATCGATAACAATTTTTACCGATTAATCGTGAAATTAATGAAAACATATGAAATTAATGTTGAACACTTTATCAGACCACTCCTCGGTGTGCTATTGGGTTTGAGGTTATCAGAAGCTCAATGAGATCTTTTATTGATCCAGTGTCTTTCTTTGAATCAATTTGGAGAATTGTTTCAGTAGGTGGCATAGACGATATTTCTTAAAATTCAATTTAAAATGAAATACAAATAAATGACAGATGGAGTATCATTACCTTAATCAATATGTGTTAGGGTTAAAATTACTCCTGGATGAAAAAAAAACACATCCGCTTCTGAGAAACTCCGTGAAAGTTTTAGTTTCACTACAGACAGACATAAAAGGTTATACCCAAATGCACTCACTAATGACAAGCTGTGTACATGACAAGCAGGCTCAGTGACAGCACAACACCATTAGGGGGCCGGGTTGAAATCGGCTGTGATCAAGACTCGATTTCATTGGCTGATTTCAAATTACAACAGCATGTGGTGGTCTCGCAAACATATCGAAGTCATTACTTTTTATGAAGGGTATTTAAAGGGTTAAAAATATTTAATATAAGACATTTAAAATAGACTTTTAGATTATTTGTAGGTTCTATTCAAACACATTGTTCCAAGAGTTCGAAGGCTAATGCGTGGTCCTTAAAAAATTTGTTTTGGTTAAAAAATCATTATTGAAAAAGTTATGTTTTTGATGTGGATATTGAGGGAATTAACCGAAATAAATGAGAAGATTAACCAGAAAGTCTAATATCCGAAAACTCCAATTTAATAGAAAATGACTAGCAAAATTTAGCGAGAAAAGAACTTTAATCATGAAACTTATAATGTGTCAGTGTTTTAAGTAATTATGCACAATAAATCATGAAATAGCTGCTGTGTACATATTATAACTTAAAGAATTTCTGTAAATAAAACTATTAAAACATGAATGACTTAGAGTCAATACTCTTTAAATAAACTAGAAAAAAATCACAAATCAGCTAATTTGCTGATATAGAAGAAACATTTAAATACACTCTCAATTCTTATCGCAGAAGAAAAAAAATGTAGAACATTTAGTACTTTTACCAATTAAAATGATTATTCTTATGGGAATTCATCATATTTATTTTAGAGAAATAGAAATGAAGCATCATCATTTGTAAACTGCTTAATCTCGGTGTAGTGGTTCAAATTTTGACATTTATAGTTTACAAGAGAACGGTAAATAAAAGCTTGCGTTAAATCACAGAATTTCAACAGAAATCTACAAAATAACAGAATGCCAAGGAAATAATGGATCTCTGAATTTGAGTCTTGAATTAAAACTACGGACAATGAAAGAAAAGCACTTCCCTTTAAAACTCTTCTCAGAACACCATCAATTATAGAAATAAAGAACAAAAATATTTTTTAACAAATTACAAATGTCAGGCGAAAGCAATTTTTAGAAATTTTCATTGGTGTAAGAATGTTTAAGGAAAAAAAACGCTTAAAAAACAAAATGCATTCAACTAAAGTAAAGCATATAATTAAAAAAACAGACACATGTTTTATGTTCGTCTTAATGCAGAATTTTGTTCGTTAAGCGGCCGAAGTAAAAAGATAGAAGAAATTGTCTACTTGTTACATTAAATCATTAGTCCAAAACGAAGCAACTTACATAGAAGAACGATAACAACGTTCAACGCTGTTTTGTTTCAAAATGTTCACTAGAGTTTGTTTAGTTTTTCAGTTCTCAATCATGAAATCGATTGTTCCGAAATCCCTGTTTTTATTTTGATATGTTACTGTGGCTCTTAGATGATCAGTCAATGTTCATTTGATATTCGATATTTTCATTAATTACTTTTATATATGAGCTGATAATACTGATATCTCATTGTCTCCCAGTTGCTATTGTTACGTTACTTCTATTCATATTATTCAATGCTAGGTAGTAATAAAAAACCCTTAAAAAACAAGTTTTAGACTATATTCCTTTATATACGAGACATAACTATAAGGATGTTCATTATACTACGCAAGGCAAAACAATCCGAAAATGCAAACTTCTAGTTATGTCTCGTAAAAAATGTTTAATGTAATGCGCACTGATTGTGAATATATTTTTAAAAAGTACTGTCAATGTAATGCGCACCTTATTTCGTGACATGAAAGGTTGTTGAACATAATACGCACCACGACACTATCTCAAAAATTAACGTGATAAATGGGGATAAATAAAATAATCTAAAAATTCACTGTAGCAGGTTGAGACGATTAAATCAATGATTTGATTACCAAACAATTCGATTCTATTTGAAAAATTCATATACAAAACTTTTGCATTAACAGATGAAGCATGAAACGTTATATGGTATTAATTATTCCCAGAGCGAGAAACAGAATTTAACACAGCATTGCATGAACACAATCAAATATTTATTTGTATTTTAGACGTGAAGCCAGAAAATTAATTTTCTTAACATGAAAAACAAAACCAACACAAAATCTAATAATTATGGATTCCTGGGAAGAGCAAAGTACTCATTATAAACTTTATATTAAATAAATCTGGTTTATATGGAAATGAAACGACAATCCTATAAAATATAGATTCACGTTTTAATGATACTTTCAAACAATTTATTCTTGAAAAGAAATTTCAATTTAAATTTGATGCCATTATGTCGTTGTCTGGAAACAATGTCTTCAGTGTCATGTTACAAAAGTTCTACTAGTTTAAATAATCGTTCATTATAACGGTGAGTGTCTTGAACGCCCGCTACAGTTATTCTATATTAAGATTTAACAGCTGTAATCATAGCAGGCCATAAACCATTTTGAGATGCTCTGTACTGTATTTCTTGACTACAGGTTTTTGTTGTGTACTACTGTTATTGCCTACAACTGTTTCTTGTGCACAACTTTTTCATGTGTACAACTGTTTCATGTGTAAAAAAGTTTTTTTTTGTGTACAACTGTTTCTTGTGTACAACTACTGTTTCATGAGTACAACTGTTTCATGAGTACAACTGTTTCTTGTGTACAACTGTTTCTTGTGTACAACATTTTCTTGTGTACAACTGTTTCTTGTGTACAACTGTTTCTTGTGTACGACTGTTTCTTGTATACAACGGTTTCTTGTGTACAACGGTTTCTTGTGTACAACTGTTTCTTGTGTACAACGGTTTCTTGTGTACAACGGTTTCTTGTGTACAACTGTTTCTTGTGTACAGCTATTTCTGTTGTACAGCTGTTTCTTGTGTACAACAGTTTCTTGTGTACAACTGTTTCTTGTGTACAACTGTTTCTTGTGCATTATAGTTTCATGTGTACAACTGTTTCTTGTGTACAACTGTTTCTTGTGTACAACTGTTTCTTGTGTACAACTGTTTCTTGTGTACAACGGTTTCTCATGCAAGTTTCCTGGTTGTTAACTTTGAAACGTTTAGATCACAAACATCTCAGTAACCTGGTTCAAAATCCGATTCTCTTAATTGCTAGAATAACACCGACCTTGACATTTAACCGGATGTGTACTTTTATCGTTGTTTATCCTGATCTCTTCCATGTTGAATATTAAATTGTTTTTTTTTTAAAATAATGTTTTTCATTTGATTCGTCTCTTTATGTGTGTGGGCGCTCTGGTAGGGGAGCAGGCGTGTAAGCTGGTTAGGAAACGCTTGCCATTATGGTTGAGTATGCGTTGAGATTTTATTGCTATAAAATTTAGTCATTTTAAATGTGAAGATCACTACCCATCGTGAAATTTAGAGGTTAGCGTCCCACGCATCGATACTTGCTTTATGGCAACACTGGTAGTGAATTTATTGATAGTTTGTTATTCTAATCGATAATGGTCGATACTCTGTTGCGATCAATTACCCCACATCAAATAAGCCGTTAGGATGAATAGAGTCAAGGGCTGATGTTTATTTCTATACACCATATCGTCTGAATACAAACGGAATATCTAATAAAAGTCAGCTTTGTGTACACATTACCACTAGGGCTGCGGATATTAACGATTAATTTCTCGATTAATCAGAGAAAATGTTATCGATTAAAATTATTTTAATCGATGTTATAGCAATTAAATTGACGAGGTTGTTTTAAATAATTTTTCCGATTTATTAATAAATGATTAATTATCAATAATTAATAATAGTTTGCTTTGTTTAAGTACAAACTTCTCCATTTAAGAAAAAAGATTTGTAAGAGTATACTTTAAAGTAAGCTGTTATATTTAAATTTAAAACAAATGTTAATGGCCTGTTTTTGTTACTATCCTTGCAATTTTAAGTTTATTGACGTCAAACATCTTATTTTTAGCTTAATCAAAATTATCGATTAATTATTCGGTAATTTTTCAAAAGTTAACGATTAAAATTAACTTAATCGATAACAGCCATAATTTTCACAGCAAATAACTACGATGCGGAAATGTAAGGGATTTGAGTTTTGAGGTAGGGCAGCTCTCTAGAATAGGAAATAACATCTAGTAAAAGCCAAACATGTAAATATGATTAAAAAGACGCTTCATTCCAATACATTAAACATTTGTGTGTGGTAGAAAGTTGGCATAAAAAGTTCTATAAAGTTATTGTACCATTTCGCTCAAACTGCATGAAAGGAGACATAAAAATATCAGCCAAATCGAATCACATAAAACCACGACTAAAAATAATATTAAATAATATTTTTACTATGAGACAAAATTAAATGACACTAGTATTGGAACCTAGCACAAAAAATCATTTATGAAATTTTTCAAATACATAGCTTGATGAAACTAATACATACCTTGATAGACGAAATATATATTTGATATCTAGCGCATATCTTTATCAGACAAGACATATAAAACGTCCATCCGCCTTCATGAGACTTAGATAGCGAAATGAGCTAAACAACAGCACAAGGAAAAAACAATTGAAAATTAGACTTAAAACATGTTACAATGTATCACAATCAAAAAAATATTAATGAAAATTTTATTCATTTTTATTTTGCATACAGTTCAGATATGTATAAATCACATGCGTATCCCGTCCATATACTTCCCTTTCAAATCTATGATCAAAACCTGTACGTGGTACATACGTAGAAGGAGCATCACAATTAAAAACGACTAATGTAAGCCGGGCACAAAAAATTTCACCTGTGACATCTGTTTATGTGACCCCTGAATGTGCGCAACCGTAACAATGAAACATATTCCAGGGATTATATATTCTATAATTCTATTTGAATCTTCTCTTCTTCTCGTTCTCAATATTGAATATTGAGTTTTGCGTGCCACGAGTTTTGCGCCAATTGGCCCGAGGTCGCCGACTTCAACCTGCTGTATTTTCTGGATTTGCTTCCATAGCCTTTGGTCAGCCAAGACCATCTGCAAGGCAGCAGCTTTTTTTTTTTGGCAAGTGATGCAGCGTTCACACGCCATGGCTAAGGGTTCCACGCATTACCCCGCCGCTTTTTACCCATTTTGAGCTGCGTGGAACTCGGGGACGCCATAGGACCCGGGAACAAGTCCTTGGCTTCCCATGGAATTGACCTCGTGACAATCGTAACGCCAGTCAAGCGTGCGGCCAATCGACCACCGCGAATATTCTAATAATAAACAACATTTTTCTACCAATTTTCCGATGCTTAATGCATTTTTACGTTCATAGTATTAATGAGATACGTGTTGGTGGAGCAGAAGTTTTGAACTGACTTCCAAATGAAATAATATTAACTCCAAATGCTCATGGTTAATAAGACATAAAAAAATCAGTCAACGTTTGAGCTTTCTAAGAATATAATGTCCTTTGAGATATAGCAGTTACTAGCATTCTCAATGCGAGCAATGCTCCGAATTTTATGTCTATGAAAAATGGATTTCTTAAATTAACTCGGCGGGTTGAACAGAGTTCACAATTTTAAGTCACTGTAGAAACTTTTTCAAGCTTTTTATTTTTTATTTGAAACCTGAGACACTTCCTTCCTCTATTTCAATATATATTTCTTTTATTTCCACTAATTTTTATTTCAAGGTATTAAAAGGATAAATATAATGAAAATTCAAATTAAATTCTTATGTACTTTTCTTTACAGGGATGAAGGCATTTGCCGGAAGGTTTTCATACATATTTGTCAATAAAAATAAAATCAACGAAATTTTAGGACCAACTGTCATAGAATGAGTATGTAGCACAAATAAAGTCAACGAATACTTGGGATCAACTGTCATAGAAAATGTTGTCGCACAAATACAATTTATGACATTGTGGGATCAGTTGTAACAGGAGAATCATTGCTCAACAGCAGATGTCTACATACATGGAAATTGAAGATCAGATTTCTTCTTTAAGATTAAAAAAGAAAGACGTTAAAGTAAACAAAAACAACTAAATTCAAATGAGAAAACCCAAACATTTTATATTATATTCGGGGAACCAGTTCTATTTAAAAGTTTAATTATGAGGAAGTATCTTGAGGTTAAACTTTCAGGCATTACGTCAGCTGATTTCAGGAACATGAAAATGTGAGCTTCTTATGTTACGCTCTTAAAATTTGGTGGAGAATTAAACAGACACTATGTCAAAAAAAAATAATAATAAAAATACGGATGGATATTACAATGAATCGCGGGGGAAAAGATAGCCAAATTGTATCATAAATGATTGTATACGAGATCCAAAGCCCGTCCAAGGACGCTCCACCGCCATATCGGTGGCATGCTGTACCTCCTTTCCAACAGCCGTCTACCGGACATAAATGTGCATCACGTCAAAAATACTATTCATTATAGTTATAATAGATAACCCGTAAAAACAAAATTTTTGACCATAAATCCCAACGCGTACCGCTCAAAATAAAATCTTTCAAAGAAATAGTGCACCAAAAATAACTCGCTTTGATCGCCCACGTAAACATGTTCAATATGTAAATGACATTTAATTTTTCTGATTGCCTGTGGGAGTCTGTAGGAGTTTGAGGGACCAATCGCTATCAATGGCCGGACAGAAAATTGCCTTTCATTATATAGGATACTACTATGAGGAAAAACATAGACTTTAAGACAACAGAAGAGCTGGAACTGTTTCATTCGGTACATCGGTACATTGACAGTTTTTAGAAATTATCATTTAAAATCCTACAACAATAATGATCATCTGAATGATGTAGAATATAAATGATAAACTATGCGCTTTTTTCAATTGATGGCTGAAGGGAAAGGGAAGGTAAATGGTAAATATAAATAGCTTTAAATGTTGACACATATTTATACCCGTCAGAACCTTTTAAATCACACATTATTTTTTTTGAGCAAATTATTATGAAGTAAAAGATTGAGATGCGTTGCTTTATTTCGCAGTATCTCTAATATTATCTAGATTCCAGTGGCGGCATCTCGCTCATACCTTGGCTATCTGCTCAATTGACTGGATATTTTTTGAAGTTACGACACGCCCCTGCCCCCCCCCCCCCCCCCCTGCCGCTATGTCCAATTTTGACCTACAAGGAAATGTATAAAAAATTGTTTAGCTTTCTTTAAAATTAAAGACAGTGAACTTCAAAACGCATAAAATATTGTTGAAAAGATAGAAGATACACGCAAAATGCTGATTCACTTGAAATTACTTCTCCTTCGGAAATGGCATTGGTATAAGTTTTAACTATCGAAAAATACGAGGACATAATATAATGGCATGCGGTGCAATTTCCAATGGAATGCTTGCCAACTTTGATTGTCTCTATAATCAGGAGATCGTGCAATCATTAAACTTATCTAGAAGGAGTCACTTTGGCGTTACTAAAGTTTGATAATTTGCCGAGCGGCTTCTTATTTCAGGAAAGTTAAACGTAATTTCTGCTTGGATCAGAAACTACAAGACTTGTTTGCGCTATTGATCTCTGCGGTGCCTCGGGGGACGTTGGAGAAACTGGTGTTGTCATTTTCTGATGGACGCAGAGACGGTTGCTTTTCAAAAAGATTCAAATTACAAGCGACAATCAGTTCTGTATTTTTATTTATTTTTTTAAAATATTTTTTTTTGTAAAAGAAAATTTGTTGAAGAACTCTGTTTGAAATGTTAATAAAAAAGATGTCGACGCAACTTAATGAATCTTATGAACTTCTACTGATGTTGTGTAGCTGGTCAGCTTGAAATTCTTTTTCATTTGAACATTTACTTGAAATCTTTAAAAGTTTCTTCTAATACAGGTGTCTTCAAACACTTAATACGGCAGGACGGATGATTGACGAAATGAGATGAACAACGCGATTCGGCTAAACGCTCAAGAGAAATCCTGAGGGAATGTTAGCCTTATCGGGGTCAGTGGAGGGCAATAAACAGAGGAAATAAAACAAACGAAGTGGACAAACAACATACACTGTTATTATGTTTACTTTTTAAAAAACTTATCATAGAAAGCGAATTTTAAAAAGAGTTCCATCAGACCAAAGAGTTCCATCAGACCAAAGAGTTCCATCAGACCAAAGAGTTCCATCAGACCAAACAGTTCCATCAGACCAAAGAGTTCCATCATACCAAATAGTTCCATCAGACCAAAGAGTTCCATCAGACCAAAGAGTTCCATCAGAGCAAGTGTTGGGATGTCGCAATATAAGCGGCACACAAGACATTGGACATTTGCAAAACTTGTATTTTTGGCTTTCGATATATCGTCCATGTTTGCTTTGAATTAGCTGCATACAATCAAAATATTTGCTTTCAAATGTCCACGGGGCGATATCATTAAATATATTTTCTTATCCTTATCAGTTATTGACGCTCCATCTATACAGAAGATTATTGCGTCCTACATCCCTTACTACATTATACCCCCTCCCCCTTTTAAAGTCATAAGTTATTGAAAACGCTCCATGAGCTCCAACCTCAGTTCAGCCATCTCATCGTCAAGGTTACAATTAAAGGAATTGGGAAGAAAAAAACAACTTTCAACTTATATTTTGTAAATGTCTTAAATTATCCAACAATCCAAAACATGATTCCCTAAGTAAATATAAGAATTTTTTTATATAAATGGAGAATCAAACATAAAGCACTCTGCGTTTATTTGGGGAAAAAAAACCAACAAACTAAAAAATAAAACCTCGTTGACACGATGAAAATGAGTACAAATTAAAAGATTAGTTTTAATAAAGATAAGTTTCTCTAAATTACTTTGCCTATTGTATCGAGATCATTGACGTATGACTATTGTGTAGAGATCATTGACGAGTGACTATTGTGTAGAGATGATTGACGAGTGAATATTGTGTAGAGATCATTGACGAGTGACTATTGTGTAGAGATCATTGACGAGTGACTATTGTGTAGAGATCATTGACAAGTGACTATTGTGTAGAGATCATTGATGAGTGACTATTGTGTAGAGATGATTGACGAGTGACTATTGTGTAGAGATCATTGACAAGTGACTATTGTGTAGAGATCATTGACGAGTGACTATTGTGTAGAGATCATTGTGACGAAATTTATGAACGCGCATTTCCTCACTGCACAGCAACAACTAAACGAAAAGGAAATATCTCTAAAGGCGCACCATTTCGCGCGATGAGGCGGAATAGTTGAATACGCATATTAACTGTTGATGTTTGATCATCCAATCAACGCAAATTAAATAAAACACGTCATCTAAGGAATGTGAGCGAGGAACCATTCTCCATATTGTCCTATTGAGGTGATGGAATCAACTGTTGTGTATTTACTCAGATTGTAATCATCAAGGAACCAAACATTCCGGAATCCAGATAAAGTAAGAACGACCTCAATTATCGACTAAATACACTGTCATAATATTGTTCTATGCCAAATTAATAATTTAATAATTAAATGCTTAATCAGTTATTATCTGTTGAATTTATTTGAATCGGTTAAATAACCATAAGAATGCCGTTAGGTATTCTGTATTTTATTATCGTTGTATATAACACGACACCAGTTTCCATTTGTCAATGGATTAACTCAATTAAAAGATTAACTATTGTTCAATATGTGTGCATCAGTAATGCATATATATGAACGTTGAGATTATTGCTATTTTATTATTAACAAGGGATAATATACGATCTTAATAATAATGATTTGATGTATTATTTACCATTATCTTGTACTATCTTATGAATACTTTGGTTCCCTTTTGACACCTTGCTCTGAAGGCTCGGATGTCAAATGAGGGACACCTAATAGTTTTTAACGGGTAAACTACTAAAGTTTATACCTTGTTTTATAGAATCTGGTCCCTGGTTACCGGAAAGCCAAGATTCACTCATCATCTACGACCGGTGCCAGATGAAAATATTGCAACAGTGTCCATCAGGCCAAGGACAAAACCACCCTGGTAAGCCCCGAGGATCACCCACCCAACAAGTCCAGAGACGGTCATCTACGGATAGACTCTCTACACCCAGCGGTGTACATACCCATACCCGGCTGATGCCGATCCGCCATTCCCAGGTGAGGATCGAAGCCGATTAGCCACGAGTACACTCGTGCTGATCGAAGCCTGAAAACTCCTCGTTTTCAGAAGTCACTTATAAACATATGTGAACATTCAAACTCTTCAAGAGGTTTATCTTGTGTTGATGCAGTGAAGTCCAGCAGGAAGTTATTTACACCGTCACTCAACAGGGGATCAGCCTGTTCCAAGGATCAGCACCACAAAGTCGTTTCAGTTACTCAACAGTGGAGTCAGCCTGCTCCAAAGGACCAGCACCACAGAGTCATCTGCAACCACTCAATAGTGAAATCAGCCTGACCCATGGTTCAGCACCACCGAGTACGGACCAGAACTACTCCTCAAGGACATCAGCTGAAGTATCAACTATAGCGCCTCGCAAGGACACGAGGATTTAACTTTAAGTACCATACCATTGAACATTAGTATAAGGGCAGAAGCCTAATGATGATTTCATTGTTATAGGGAATTGATAAAAGCTTTCTTTAGCACTTAGTCATGAGAGATTTTGATTAGTTTAAAATTCATTGTGTAGAATCAGAGTAAGTTTCGAATAAGTCTGATAACTTTAATATATATCAATTAATGATTATTTCTCAATACAATGTACATAGTGTAAATAAACTTATATTTCGTTTAACTTTACACTATTCTTGTTTGTTGTCATCAATTGTGAGGTCACTAAAGTTGTATCCTTGTAGGTGAGAAGGTATTTATTATAATCATTATCAATTATCCCTAAACCACGAACCAAAGTACAGGAAACACATCTTTTATCGCCACAATCATTGACGAGTGACTATTGTATAGAGATCATTGACGAGTGACTATTGTGTAGAGATTATTGACGAGTGACTATTGTGTAGAGATCATTGACCAGTGACTATTGTGTAGAGATCATTGGCGAGTGACTATTGTGTCGAGAATATTGACGAGTTTATACTTGCCCTGAAATTTCAAGTTTAGTTCATATATGTACTAAAAATAAGTGTTTAAAATCGTTCCCACGAAAGTCAGAGACTAAGCTATCAACAACCGTGGATGACTAGAAGTGGCGCTAAGTAGGCAAACAATATATTTGAATTAAAAAAAGTCAAAATGAAAATAATTTTTCTCCGCACTTTTAATTAACATCTGAAATTGTAAATTAAATATATAAATTGTATCAAAACGTCACTTCTGAAATATGTTCTAACCAGCACATTCATCATTCATGTACTGGGAGGGGACAGTATGGCATTGGGAGTGGGAGGGTTACGATGCTTGTCAATTTAGGAGGTTGTTTTGACTACAAGAAGGCTTAAAAAGAAACAGGCGCATCTTTTGTAATTTATTAAATTATCGATAACAAATTCTAAAATTAACGAGTAATCGTTCTATTCATCTATTTAAGTATCGGACGTTTTTATTCATGTCTTTGAATTTTTAAACAGTACAATTGGCAATAAGAAAATATGGGACTTGCCTCGGCAATGTAAATAATTATTTTAGCACGTGGAATAGTTTCCGATACATTCCGTGATGCAAATGTTCTTGAAAATTAAAATGTATAGAAATAAAAGAAATCACATTGTCTGAGACGGTAAGACATGTGATATCAGTTGAAACATGACAAGTTAAATTTCTCTTGTAAAGAAATGTTCGCGTTCATAATAGTTTGTTGATTCCAATTTGGAACGAAAAATAAGAGTAATATTTATAATGGGTATTAGTCTATATTGTTACCGTTTACACATACAAGCTGATAGCTTAGGATCATTTGACTGTGATAAATATTATAAGACCCAGATGAGGTAATATTAACTTGTGTCTTACATGAACTGTCGCTTCATTTTCAGGTTGTCATACTTATGACACTTACGATGAGATTTGTGAGTGTTAGTTAAAAGATGAGAGAAAGTTTAGGTGATATTTGTGAGTGTTAGTTAAAAGATGAGAGAAATTTAAACTATCGTTAAAAAAAGCTCGTAGCGGTTTATGTGTGTTTGAGTTTTCTGGTGTGTTTGTGTTTGTGCAATACTATAAAACTTAGTATCAAAATATTATTATGTGGAAATTAATTGGAAAAGATTAATAGAGACGATCAGAAAAAATGTATTCTTATAAGGTATTGAAGGCTAATGACATTGTGCATGACCCAGGGGAGGCAGCAGACACCATGAGTCACCTAGAACCTTATTATACGGAATCGCGCAGCAGCATGATAAGCAGACAGCAGGCTTCCAAGCCCAGAAGACATACCAACAAAGATCGTACGGGTAACTCTTTATAAAATTCCAACCGTTTCTTCACTGAAATATTGCGCGCACCTTTCTGGTAAGGATATGTCTTATAAGCCACCAAACTGCATCAACACATATCTAATATGGTGGGAATGGTGCTCGTCGCAGTAGCGTAGCTAGGAATCTTTAGGGGTTTGGGGGACCGATGGGCTTAACCTCTTTGGAAGGGGCAGGCACATAGATGGCGGTGGCATAATATTTAATATAGAAAATTCGTACACTAATTTGGGGGCCCCCTCAAGTTGGGGCCCGGGGGGGGACGTTCGAATACAAACTCCCCTCCCCTCCCATAGCTCCGTCACTGGCTCGCCCATAGAAACACACAATCAAGACCAGACGAAATATTAACTGTATCATTTTCATTAGCAAATACATTTCATAAAACATTGACTTTACCCATGGGTCATATCAGTTCTTTGCCTTTAAAACGAGTCATACGAGAAGCTATCATCATTTCAGGCTCAATGTTTGTTGACAATTTGAGCCGTGCAATGAGTGGGTGAAAGAAGATACAATTGTTGTTTTGCATCCTGTGTTGTAAAGAAAAATGACTTTATCCAATGTTGTAAAAAAGTTGTCTTTGATCTCAAGTTGTAACAAACGAAGGCATGTATCTGCTGTATAAACATTGGTTGTTGAGCCTTCTCGTCTATGAGGGGCATCTACTGATAATCGTCGGCGTTTGCTGCGATTCCTCCATGAACTTAGGCCACCTACATGAGACCTCCAGGGATAATTTAAACCTGGGCCAGCTTCTCCTGGATCTTCCATTCATGGCAAATTCTCTTGATGTCTGCCTCCAATTCAGGGCGCCAAGTGTGTCTTGTACGGCCTCTTTTCCGCTTACTCTGAGGGTTCCATTTTAGGGATTGTCTTGTTGTATTAGACGCAGGTTTTCTTAGTGTATGACCAATCCACCTCCCCTGTTTCTCTAGGATCACTTCCTCAATGAACTTCTGTTTTGTCCGCATCCAAATTTGTAACAAAAGTTGTCTGCCATCTTGCCTAGCTGACAGGAGCACTGTACATTCTGATCAAAACGCTTCCTCTGATCGTCTCTCAGCTCTCGTGGGAAAGTTAATACCTTAGAATGGTGTTTGCCCCTCTCTGTCTACTTGTGTAACGTTTAATGCGAGTGTCTGACTCATTCTGTGGTGACCAAAACCAGTGATTCTCAAAATAAGTCAAGCTATTAATTTTGAGATAATTTTTTTGTAAAAATTTGATACATTAAAAAAAAATTCTAGAAATTACCTTTGACATCGATTTTAACATTGTCTTTAAAAGCATGAAAACAAAAATCATTAAAAAATTAATTGAAAAAAAAAACGATAGCCATTAATTAATCCCTTATTTTAGTCATTAGACGAAAATAATGGAATAGAAACCCTGATAGTTTTTAAAAATTTCAAATTTCAAAAATATTTAAGCAATCAAACGTTTTGGTTTCAGTGTTAGATCTATGTTGAATTAAATCGTGGAAAATAAAAGCCAGTATATACTGGAAATAAAATTAGATTCATATACTTGTGTTTAAATGTCAATCCGTATATCTACACTCTTAGAGTTGGAGAATTCTGGTCAACAATTATATCTGCTCGGAACACGACGCATCTCCTGAAGTTATGGCGATCTCAGCTTCAGACGGGCATTCTAATGTGTCAGAATTGGGACATTTTTCCTCTTCCTTTTGTGCCAGGGGCGGGCCGGTCTTCTTTTTGTATGATTACTTTATTTTGGCCCGTCACAGTCTGTAAAGATGGGATTCAAGCAGCCCCTTGGCGCCATTAGACTTCAACTGCTGCTCCTCATAAAAATACTTGGTTAGATCTACAAGAAGTGTTCAGTGTCAAACATGTCATCGTTTTTTTGTTGTCACGCTTCAAGTTTAATTTCTGTCACTTTGGACATTTTTTGTGTATTTACGTTGATTAGATTTTTTATATTTAAATGAAGCGGTTTGGTTTTAAATTTGTCTGCTCTTTGCGAAAAGCCTGAAAAAGCACAGCGTCAATTAACTATGAAATTCGTTTTATCGGCACGGGTTCAAAATAGCGACTGTCAAAACAGCGAATGTCAAAATAGAGATTGTATCAAAAGAACGACTGTCATAACAGAGACTTCACCTCATAGCTATTCTTGTCCAACCGTTCACCTAACACAGTAGTTCCAAACCTTTTTCACACATAGACCCCTTTTTATAGTCTAAACTTACCCACGGACCCCAAGTGAAAAAACTACATAAATGCATAGTACAAAAATAAAAACTTAAAAAAGTAGCATCATTTTGACCACGCGACCATATGGGCGTCAAGACCTGGCAGCCACAGCCATTGTCTCGTGCACAAACACACCCGATAGGGTCACTCTAGAAAATAGATTAAAACAAAATCACGGGACACTCGCCCCACATGGGATGAATATGGTGTCTCTCCTTTCCTATACAGGCTCGCTCTGCCATCTCTCAGCTTTACTTCCTTTGATTCTTAGGATTTCACCGCAGCTGAGTTTCTAATTTTTATTTTTTATATTCGTTTTCTTTGTGTATTGTATGTCCGTTGAAAAAGGCTCCGTGCCGAAACGTTCACTGTTTTGTTCTGTCCTGTCAGGCTAAACTTTACCTTGTTTACGTCTTTTCCATTGAATAAACAACAAGCAGCTACCAATCTCTTTAAATAACGCAAGTGTAAGATAAACTGTCCTTTGGTTATTGTAGTGGGTTAAGACTCATTGATTCATAAAAATACTACATATAAACGAAGAAAGTTCCAACTCTAAATAATAATTATAAATTGATAGTTTATACAGCGCAGTATCCCAGCAGGGGACCGGGCTCACGGCGCTTTACATAGACGTATAATATACATATACGTTATATATAGCCTTTCATACCATAATAAGCACATAAATGACAATATGTTGTACATCAGCTTCTTTAATCATTAAAATAAATGTTGTTTCATTAATTTTGAAAATAAATTTTGAAAAGTTGCGTGTTTAGTGCAGTCTTGAAGGACTTAGCAGTTGAAATACTACTGATGTGTAATAGAAGAGAATTCCAATGTGTGGCTGTATAAAAAGAGAATGACCTTTCGCCGAATGTTTTAGTTCTTGTCTTCGGAATACAGAGAATCAATGTGTCTGCAAAAGAGCGTAGCTGACGACTGGCTGAATAGACGGCAGAAGTTAAGTAAGATAGGAAGGGAATAAGACAGAAAAGAAGGTGTGACACAGAACGGCCAGTTTGGAATCGATTCGGGCTTGTATAGGTAGCCAATCATGTGAATAAAGTAGCGAAATAACATAATCAAAATTTTGCCCTAAGAACTAGTGGGGCTGATGAATTTTGAACTAACTGTAGTTGTCTATGCATTGTTTTGGCGCACCTGACAAAAATGAATTGCAGGTTTCAATACGACCTAAACAAGAACACAGACTAGACGTTTTGTTGCACAAACTGTTAAGTAATGACGGATTGAGCTGATCTGACGGATGTTTGTTAATTTTTTTATTTAGTTACAAGATGACTTTGATAACGTGAAGATTACATTCAAATCTCTTTACCTTAACTCTGTTTAAGATGGGATGTTTTCAGAACCGTCCAGTGAGGGCATGGAACCTGAGATATAAATATGAAATCTATATTAGAAACAAAAGTATATTTTCTTATGATTTGATAATAAACAAATAGGAATTAATAATTATTTGTTAATTGAATATGTTTTTTTAAAAATTTTAATATATATCTTTAACAGATATACTTACAAATATATGATACATGACAGACAGACGGATAGACGGATCGATATACAGAGATATATATATAAATGCATAGATATTTTGACAGAAATTAAAAAGATAGATATATAAATAGGTAACTATTTCAGTAGGCTGCTGTACGAGAGCAAGACATGGACCACTTGTACATCCCTTGAGCGCAAGTTTAATAGCTTCCACTTGCGGTGCCTGCGTCGCATCCTTGGAATTAAATGGCATGATAAAGTGCCAAATTGTGAGGTCCTGATGTGTGCCAATATCCAAAGCATGTTCTCAATCTTTAGTGAAAGACGCCTGAGATGGCTAGGACATGTAAAAGAATGAGCCCTGGCGACATCCATAAGGACCTCCTATATGGAGAAGTGGCATCGGCAAAGAACAAGACAGGTCACCCACGTCTGCGATTCAAAGATTTCTGCCAGAGATATATGAAAGCCAGTATACGCACAAGTGACTGGGAGTGTAAGGCAGAAGTCTGATGTACTGGGCGCACAGTTGTAAAAGAGGGCGCCATAGTAGCCGAGGAGGATGGAGGAGGCTACATACAGAAGAGCTAGGAGAAAGGCCGAAACAGAGTAAAGCACAGAACTCGTGTTTAAAAGCTGTGGTAAAGACTGCCACTCAAGGATGGAACTGCACAGCCACACGAGGAAACGTAACCCACCCCAACGGTGATGCACCATCGTCTAGCGAGAAAGAAGGATGGCGATTAGTTAGATAGATAAATAGATAAAATTTGAGATTGAAATAAGGTCAAATAAATATGCATATAAGGAATACACGATTTTTTTTCTTAACTTAGATGTTAAATTTGGTTAAAAATTAATTTTTAACACATCGTCTATTTTAAAACAATTTATCACGGTTATGAACATTATAACGTAAAACTCACAAATTATATAAACTGTATTTCAAAACTGTTCACATTTTTATTGTGTAACATAGACTGTCAAGAAAACCTTTTTATCATTGTAGACAACTCCATGAAAAGCGTTATTAAAATATGTTCCAGAAAACAATGATGACAAAGGACGCACACAGCCAATGAGCTGAAAGATGTATCGTCTAATTGCCCTTAGGGACGACACAAGCAATTTTCCCTGTTGTCTACTTCCTTTCTACAACTGAGCTCATCCATTACAAGAACTCGTGGCTTAGAAAAACAACTTAAATCAAAATTATTTTTTCTTTTAAATTTACTTTTTAAACATTAAAAATATAATAATAAAGGTAGATAAATGATGTGCAGAATGTATTCTAACAATGTTTAATTGTATTAATGTACATAGAACTAAGTCTTGATGAAGTCAATTAGTGAGACTTCAATTCATGAATGCTCGTAGATATATTTTCATGCTTGTTTTTTGTTTGTTTTCCCTACAAATGAAATCTTCAAAACACGAAAAAAGGTTTTTCCTACTAATTTTATTTAACTGTTCTTTTATTCATGTTTATCAAACTGTGTTTTTATTTAGAGGTGAATGATACTCTTGAATAATTTAATGTTTTACTGTTCAAACTTACTCAAAGATAATGTAACCGTGATTATATAGCAATTTTTAAATATCTCATAATGGCTCCGATAGACAGAGGATAATTTTTTTTAAAAATATGGTGACTCATTAGCGTTTTACTTCAACTCAAATTTACCGTCATTTATAATTAAAGCTAAATTTGAAAAGTGACATTTCAAAGGAACAATCAAAATAACTAAACAGCCAGCGTTTGATTGCAAGTAATATGTTCAATATTTCATTTTGATAATTTAAATCGAATTGTCAAAATCTTCTATCCCTATACCCCTCCCCTCCCTCCGGCCCCCCCCAGACAAAACAAAAAACCTACTCTGCTTTGCTAGACCAATAGTGAGATGTAAGCGTGAAACCAATTCCTTGAAAACAGTTAACTCCAGAAGTAATTAGGCTACATTCACAGAATTAACAAAATAAAAAATCATCTTCCCTTTTTTTGTTCAAATATCAATTTCTGTTTTTAAGTAGAAATTATATTAATAAATGAGACATAATAATTGAAAATTAACGCAACACAAATTATTATGAAACGCTTATTTTGACACAATATTTTCGTACACAATTTTGGATATGTATCATTCATTTGTTCTTGAAATTAAGCAAGTAATTCAAAAGATAATAATAATGTATACTTTTAAATGAGGATAGTAATTTAAGTGCCCTTTTTGTACTTCCAGTTTTAAGTCTCGTTGGATGTGTGTGATGGGAAATAAAAGATCAACCCCACTGGAACGATTGTTTTCACACGAGGGAGGACGAGATTAAATCTGTACTTCAAAGTCTAATGATTCTTGGTTTAATTATGTTTCGTGTTGCGACCACAGGAGATGTTTTCAGCCCCTGACAGCAGACAGCCAGACGAATTGAAAGCAGACGTATTGCCTCATGAACTTGATCGTCGAGTTGATTTCACTTCAACTGATCAGCGTTTATTATCTGGTGACTTCTCAGATTCCAATCATTGTCCCCATTCAAGCGATTTTTAAAACATACATAAGATTGAATTATAAAAATTGAGCAAACAGTATAAATAACAGCAAGTAATAACAACAATGAAATAATCAGTTTGGGATAGGAGCTTTAAACTATAAATTAGCATAGAGTTCTTTAAGGTAAAATGTATAGCGAAGGGTTGAAAATCCCACTAAAAACGATGTTTGCTACATCGCAGCGTCATTTTGTAGCGTTTAATTTTCATTTATGTTTTAATAAAGCAATGTTAGCTTGACATTTTCTTTCCAAACCTTATGAATGTACACACAATTTGATTTAGCCGTAGGAAACGACTGATGCGGTGCTGCTAATAGAAGTGTGACGTGATGTTGATTCACTTCTAACTTACGAATCTATACATCGCAACTAACATATCTTCCCGTGCAGTGCTTTAGGCACTGTTGCGAATTTGGAGGGGATGAAGAGTTAAAGAGGAGATTAGCAAGACCAGGAATTCGACACTGGACGCATGTACCACATGTGAGACTGTACACATGTACCACAAGTGAGACTAGACATATGTACCACATGTGAGACTGGACACATGTACCACATGTGAGACTGGATATAAGGACCACATGTGAGGTGAGACTGGACGCATTACCACATGTGAGACTAGACATATGGACCACATGTGAGACTGGACACATGTACCACATGTGAGACTGGGCACATGTACCACATATGAGACTGTACACATGTACCACAAGTGAGACTGGACACATGTACCACATATGAGACTGGACACATGTACCACATATTAGACAGGACACCAAGGAGATAGACAAGCGATGACCAGTATTTTTTTTAAAAATGGGAAGTTACAAAGATAGTTAGAGACAACATGGAAAGTTTATGGGAAATTATAAAAGGGTGCATTAGTTGGGGCTGGTAACTCCAAGCTTGAATTCTTCAGTCGACACCAAAGGAGACAAGAACAAGATGGAGAGTGTAGTTAAGACACAGACAGGTGTTAGACTGACGCAGGCAGGTGGTAGAGTGACGCAAACAGGTGGTAGAGTGACGCAGACAGGTGGTAGAGTGACGCAGACAGTGGTAGAGTGACGCAGACAGGTGGTATAGTGACGCAGACACGTGGTAGAGTGACGCAGACAGGTGGTAGGGTGACGCAGACAGGTGGTAGGGTGACGCGGACAGGTGGTAGAGTGATGCACACAGGTGGTAGAGTGCCGATTTAAAGCAGCAGTAATTTTATTTTAGGACAGATGTAATGATAAAATGAAGTAAGAGAAATACATTTATTGACTTCCTTATTGGATGTGAGGCATAAAAAGAGAAAAAGGAAATAACAAAACGCTTCTGTGCTACGTGCAGCGCAGGTTCTCTAACTATGGTGGTAGTCATACAAACACTATATAGACAATAGACAATAAGGCTCTCTAAGAATAGTTAAAGCATTACCTTCGCTATAGAGACCACCAGATTTCTCTACAATTTAAATTGTCTGATGAGAAATGATTTACCGTTAATTAATCTTTAAATAGTTTGAAGGGCCTTACTGTTATTGAGTCGCTGCTAAAAATATCTATGAAATGTCGGCAAACCCTTTAATTCAAATACACAAGAAAGAAATTTATTAAATAAAAATAAACAGAAAGCCACTTAAATAAAGAGAAATTTCCCAAGACATTGAAACAATGAAGCCCGTCCATATTACAGTATCTTTGTAGCTCTGCTTGTCAAGCATTCGTTGTTCTACATTAAAACTAATACCACTCAAACGTTCTGAATTTTGCCTCCAGTCATTCTAACTTCAAGTAATACTCTGAAACCTAAGCAAAAAGAAGAAAATCAACCGAGACGCAAGCGAATCCAGTTGTCATGGGAACTGTTGATATAAACTGTAAACAATACACGTATACAACATGGCGACTGACCAAGCGGTTTTTGTCGACGGTTAAAAAAAATCTTTTATATGTAGGCTAGAGAAGCGAACATATGTCAATCGGCATACTTCAGTCTCGCAAGACGATGGTGCATCACCGTTGGGTTGGGTTGCATTTTCTCGAGTGGCTGTGCAGTCCTATCCTTGAGTGACAGTCTTTACCTCAGTTTTTACACACGAGTACTGTGCTTCCAAATGTTTTGGCCTTTCTCCTAGCTCTTCTGTCTGCAGCCTCATCCATTCTTCGCTCCTTGGCTACTATGACGCCCTCTTTGACAACTGTGCGCCACGTAGATCGGTCTTCTGCCTTACACTCCAAGTCACTTGTATGTATTTTGGCTGCTTTCATGTCCCTTTGACAGACATCTTTAAATCGCAAGCGTGGGCGACCTGTTTTCCTCTTTCCTGAAGCAAGTTCACCATATAGGAGGTCCTTCGGGATGCGGCCGGGGCTCATTCTTTTGACAATTCCTAGCCACCTCAGGCGTCTTTCACTAAGAATTGAGAACATGCTTTGGGTATTGGCACGCGTTAGGACCTCACTATTAGGCACTTTGTCTTGCCATTTAATACCAAGGATGTGACGCAGGCATCTCAAATGGATATGTATATGTATGTATGTATGTATGTATGTATGTATGTATGTATGTATCTATGTGTGCATCTATGTATGTATGTGTGTATGTATGTGTGTATGTATTTATGTACGTATGTATGTATACATGTATGTATCTATGTATTTATGTATGTATGTATGTACATTATTTTGGAAATACTAAAATAATAAATTGCTATGTCATTGCTACACCTTATCAATAAATTATGAAGTCTATGCATGCATTGTTTTCAGTATTTATAATGTCAACTATTTCTATAGTGATCTTGAATTCATTTGTTCAGCTACGTCTAATCGCACAGAAAAAAGTTCACTTTTTGCGCACGGATTCGAAACTTCATTAAAAATGTTTGAAATGTAAATCCGCGCCTAACATCCTAAATGTCCACACTGAAACGACATGATTGGCAGAGCTGCTTCCATGGCCGGGTAATGATCTTCCTGTCTTAAACGTAAGCCTCGGCCTTATCCTTTCTTGTCCATAAATCCCCCGCACATGATGGGGGTGTCCAGCTTTCTGCCTTGTCCGTCACACTCACCCTAATATAACGCTAACTAGTGTCCACTCCATTATTTACAGGCTTGTTCTAAAGGGCATGTGATCGAACTGCGTTGATCTCTGCGAAGGATTAGGCCGTTCATATCACAGTGATCCTTGAGTTCAGAGACTGACACATAACAAAACTTTTTCTGCCTGATTTACTCTTCAAAAAATTTTACTTCCTCTTTGAAGTAAAAGGTTGAAAAGGGGAATTACACAGTTGAAGAAATAAATTTTTTCAATTATGTAATTTGTGTAAGAATAAAGTATATGAAGAGGCTTCAATGTGTAAATTTATGAAGAAACATCAATGTATATATATAGGAAGAGGCATCAATGTTTATGAAGAGGCAAATACAGGTTAAGAAGCTACATCTACACTTTAAGGAGCGACGGTCTATAACGAGAATTCACTGTTTATGAAGCGAAACCTAAGGCTTAAGAGGCCACAGCTACGGTTTATAAAGAGAATTTACAGATTATAAAGCCACATATACGGTTTATAAAGAGAATATATGGTTTATGAGGCCGTACCTACGGTTTATGAAGAGACAAACCCACAGTTGTAAAAAATAAAATAAAATAATATAAAAACCAACCATGGATTTTGAAGCAACGTCTAAGGTTTATGAGCAACATATGCCAGCTTATGTCTTCCTTGTAATCCCGTGTCGCCGAGTAAAACCCCGAGACTAACCACTGGAGAGCTGTCTGTCCCCAGATTAAGTCTAATCTAAATGGACACGTCGCGATGGATCTACCGGAATTCCCGGCGGCTTGCCAATGTACACACAAGTACGATTTTTTTTTTCTGTTGGTACTTGTGCCTGAAATACTTCTTCCGTATTCTGGTTATCTTTACATAAAATAATGCCAGATTGGCAAACGTCGTCTTCAAACACATTCGTCTTAGTGATGTTTTGATTTCCACAAAGTTATAATTGGAAAATCTATTAAATACATTTGTTTAAAAAGAAAAAAAATAAAAAAAAAAATAATAAAAAATAAAAAACATTTTCACATCGAGATTGGATATTTTTTATACATCCAATAAACAGTTTCTAAAGCGTCCAGGAGAACCTCTGCTCTTGTCTTTTCATCAGCTCCTAAACTCACTTCTGAACAATCCCTGGTAGAGATAGATCCTTCTACACAAGTCTTACGAGTTTAAACAAATCGATACCGGAATGAGGAGTTAAATTTTTAAAGGGAAAGAATAAACACTCTCATTAAAAGAGACACTCGTTTTAAGGAGAATTTTGTGTTGAGCATCTAAAATCATTTCAGAAATAATCAGAAGACATAATCACTTCCAAAACAGATTCAAACATATAAAGTAGGCTCTGCTTTGTCTAACCGGATCTTATATGTCAAAGGCGTTTCTTCTGTGAATTATATTTTTAAATGCCATTTTGTTTTTCATTCATTTTTTAAAAAACCCTGCTACATTAGAACATGCATTTTCTCTATTCCTAAGATATGCGCTAAAACAGTTGGCGAAAGTTCGTTCCCTTTTTGTGCAGCTAAACAATGGAATTCTCTACCATAGAAATCCGTAGAATTAAAAAAAAAGAGTAATTCAAGACTGCACTTAAACACATATTTTCAAAATTTCATTTAATAATTATCATAGCTTTTTTTTGTCTTATGTACTTTATTATTGTTGTTGATATGGTGTGAATGCTAATTTATTATTTATATGTATTTTACTACCTTCATTAAAAACTCTATGAGCCCAGTTGCTTACTGCGATAAAACGATATATAAATTATCTATTTCTTCTTTTTATTATTAAATGAATTATGAAATAGAAAATTCTCGTTAAGTGATAACTGCACATTTTTTCTATGAAATGATTATGTCATATCAAATGCATTGACTCTAGAAATCTAAAGAATAAGAGAAAAAATTCGATGTGATCGAGTAGAGGAGTTAGCTTGCACATGAAAATACGTTAATACTCCCGTTAATACTCCCGTTAATACTCCCGTTAATACTCCCGTTAATACTCCCGTTAATACTCCCGTTAATACTCCCGTAAAATATATTTTTAAATAGTTCTCAATTGCCCACACGTGTAAAAATTAGTTAAAATCCCGTGCTATACACTAAAGACTGAATTTATAGATTTTAGGTATACATTGTGGACTTCTTGCCTTGCACATCACGTGTATTTGAGATCTACTAGTGTGGTTAATTAAGCTATGGCAATAAATCTCACAATGACGTCATTGACGACCATTCGAGCTCAACCTCATCACCTACAGCAAGGCTTCTCCACGGATCGAAACGCTAATTAGATTAAAAATTATGATGCAATTCATTAAAGTACGTCCGAGCAATAAACTAGTTGGTGGAAATATTCGTTTGAATTCTTAGAACTAAAAGCTATTTCCTTTGAAATGTTGCGCTCAGTCACCAGAAAATGTACATAAACAGATATGACCAGTTTAAGCGTGTAGTCTCGGCATTAGCGACTCAGCATAAGGACTGATGACAGACAAGGGGGGATCACTCACACAACAACGCCAAGATTGGAGGTGACTGCCCAGACACGGAAGCTGTAGAGTCGCGTGCTGGTGAAAGTTTCGCATCGAATGGCATTAATGAAGATGTCGACAGCCGAGACCTCGCGCCGGTCAGAGTCGCGGGGCCAGCTACGAACACCCAGACATGAGATATCTTAAGATGGTTGGAATCTTGTCTGTCAGTTGGTGGTGGGTGTGGGGGGGGGGGACTTTACGAAGGGATATTTTCCCTTGGTAATTATGTCCCTTACCAGTTGGCGCAGCTAACTTACAGGAGAAAGTTGTGGGAAAATAGAGTGGGTGGAAAGGAAATATAAAGTCCGGGAAATGAAGGCTAAAAGTTTTTTTTTCATAAAGACATAAACGATATTTATTTTTTTCCGGATTAAAAAACATTCACATATCCAAATGTATGAGGTGATAAAAATCTATAAATCTAGCTTCCATCTTTCCTGAATGCTTTCATTCTCTTAGTTTAAAGTAAAAAAAAAATAATAAGGGTTAGGGTAATTGGCTTGGTTTTAGGGGTAATGGTTAAAGTTATTGGTTTGCGTTAAATATTATTACGTAATCTAAGGCACAGTGTTATTTGGCTGTCATTCAAGACTCTATTCATTTTTTGATGAGTTCAATTAAAATCTCAAACAGCGATTTAAAAATGAAAGTGAATAATGTTGCATAAGGAGATTATCACTGGTCAAATGTTGATATTTATTTTAGGTCTTTGTTAGCCTCTTTGAGAGTGTATGCGATAAACTTAAGCTATAAACGTTTTTTTCGTCAATTCAGTTTATCTATGGAGTCATCAATTAAAACACTTAACTTTAGGACCTAGACACAGATCGTTTCTTTAAATAGTAAGTCAATAGGACTAAAGACTTTGAAATACATTGGAAAACTTAGATCTATAGCTAAAACACCATTTTGCATAGCCCGTCATATTTTTGTATTTCCTAATTTGCATGATAAAAATAGGTAACAACATTTATTAGACTAAGACCTATAGCGTTGTAAATCTAAAATACATAAAGATACATTCTTTTGTAGCTGAAAAAGAAAAAAAATTAAAGAAAATATTGTAATCTAATGTGGTGTAAATGTTTAGAATATGATGAAAATTTTATTTTGATATAAGATAAAAATCGCATATAATTAATAATAAATTATATTTAAAAAAAATCAAACGTAAAAAACTAAATACATTTGTGTTACCGAAGTTTTAGTGAAGTCATAAGTACATCCACAATATATAAATACATATGTCATGTTAAATCAATCTTTCTCCTTACTTTGTAACTCTACTCTATAAAAGCCATTGTTAGTAATAACGAGAAAAAAATATTATAATGAATTCTTTGGAGAGTGTGAGAAGTCATTACGGAATGAAAGCATATCTTGACTGATACATTCTGTAGACCGGTAAACGTTACAATGACAAAGTCGGGTGTGAGCAGATGGCCGCGTCACAGTTATTGAAGAATTTGCCGGCGATGTAGATAAAGCTGACCATTTAAGACTGTACCGGAAGTCTGGCTTGATCGCCAAGACAGCCGGAACCAGGCAGCTCTTAATGGCGGAAACACTTGACAAGCTATTATTTAAATGAGCAAGAAAGAGTCAGAAGACGCAGAGCATCTCGATGGCTGAGATTCTGCATTTATAATCTGACTCTCAGCTGTCATTATAGACACACAATAAAATTGGCATTAGCATTTATCGTAAAGGGATCTCCTTCGCTTTGACCTAGAGCACAATTTCTGGAAAAGAAACTTGCTTCTCAACATGATTTAAATTCTTTTATTTTTTAAACCTTAAAATTGAAAAGAGTTTGTAGAAAAAAGGATCTTTTTAAAAAGAAACATGAGTGCATAGAAATTTTACAAACACACCCGGTTTGAGAGTAGCTGGAACTTTAAGGAATAAAAGTTTGCATCATACGCGTTCTTTATCCTAAGCCGTTGAGGCATTCGTCACCCAATGAAATTACCGCCTGGTTTGCCGAGTTGGGGTCACTTGAAGATGTTTTCAGCTGGTTTATTGCATCGCTTCCTCTTTTTACCCCCTGTCCCTTCAAAGAGTTTAGCCAACGTTTCGAAATTGAGCGAAGCGGCGTGTTTATTTTAGGAGATCCAGGGGTTTGTCAAAGACGGTGTTCAGACAAATAATTGCTGGTGTTTTGTGCAATGTCTGAAAGTAAAGACGTGAACTTATTTAAAACTCAATTCTCACCCCACACACCCCACAATATCTCCCCTCACTAAATTTTATGTTATAAGGGTTTAATCACGTAAAAATGATGAACAAATACGAGTAGACAATTTAGGGATGAACCTTTGCACATAATTCACTGAATACAATTATCATGTGTAACAAAAAAGTTGATCCATTTCATCACAATGAAATAAAAGCCTTTCAAAAACCATTTTCTTAAGATTGAACAAATTAAAGAGTTGTGTGTTAGGATCCGCAAGGTATTAGCACAAAATAAAATATGCTATGTTCTCAAGTCATTTCTAACAATCCCAACGACAAAATTAACTTGTTAGTTCAATTCTTATTTAACTGGAATTCTAATTTTAATTTCACGCGTCAATGGATCTATTTCTGTGGGATCGGTTACGGTTTCTTAATAGTTTTGAAATTAATACGCCACGTACCAATTTTTAGAGGATAATTTTAGCTTGTGTGGATGACTTTTGTCCGAGAATGAAAGGTTAAGTGACAATTAAGAGCAGGGTAACTTGTCGGAGGTGGTAAGCGATAAGGATCATTTAAATCGAAATTGAGATATAATTTTCTGAATTGTTTGATATCTATTCTGTAAGAAAACATAAAAATATTGTTTAGAAACCTAAAAAAAATGTTTTTCAAATATTAATTCAAAATTGTGGAAATTTTATAAAATGAACAACGATAATGATGAAAAATAACGGATTGTTTTACAAAAAGGTCTTCTTTTATTTTGTGTTTAGTGCTTTATAGCTATATGCGTATCGTTTCGCAATTGATGTATCATAATAATATTAAATTATCAGAATATAATTATAATGGTTTATAAATAGAAAAATATTTTTTAAAGAAAAGTCATCCGTTTTTTTGTAGCTGTTATTTTTTATGGTAGCTGAGAGGCTGTTGTGATATACGTTACATTTTGTGTTTTAAAATTTATCAGTAGATTAATAGACGGAGGTGGAATTTTAGCTTTCGATAAACGTTTTATAAAACGTGGGTTTAATGTGGAGAAAATAACTTTAACTCTCTAGAGCTTATGACTGGAATGGTACAGTTTAAAGAATATTATTAGATTACTTACGGTAATCTTATACACACGTACTAGCTTAGATACACTACTCCAAAGCTAAATCGGACGACAGGTAAAGTTTATAGACATAAATTTAAAAGATAACTATAGAACACATAAATTAAGGCTATGTATTATCATACAGAAGCAATATATATGATCAGTGCTTCTCAAACATTTAGTATAGCGGAGCGGCAGGATTTTTTTCATTGATCCAAGGACCGGTGCATTAATTTACTTGTTATCACGTGGTAGCGGAAGTTATTATTTTTTATTTCATCTTATTATTGCCGAAAATCTGACATAGTTTATATGAATAGTACAAATGGTTGCAAATGGAGGATTATAAAGTATAGTTATATTTTCTGCTGACCGGTGCAGGATGATCAACGGACCGGCACGCGTACGCGGACCAACGCTTTGAGAAGCAATGTTCAATATTGAAATAATATCTCATGACAACTAAAAGGTAATATTCAACATTGACATGAGACCTCATGGCAACTAAAAGGTAATATTCAACATTGACATGAGACCTCATGGCAACTAAAAGGTAATATTCAACATTGACATGAGACCTCATGACAACTAAAAGGCAATATTCAACATTGACATGAGACCTCATGGCAACTAAAAGGTAATATTCAACATTGACATGAGACCTCATGGCAACTAAAAGGTAATATTCAACATTGACATGAGACCTCATGACAACTAAAAGTAATATTCAATATTGGCTGGAATGTTTCAAAAAAATATTACCCAGTTCAATAGCGTATTTTTAGTAACAAATGTACAGTAATCAGTAAACACAAATATAAAATTTAAACATCTTGTAAATCGATAGTTTTTTAATACACATTCCATTATATATGAGACATAACTAAAAGTATTGAATATGTCAAATATAATACGTCTAAAGTCTCTTATTGCAGCATGGCGTATAAAGTCTGCTTACATTTTATCAACGGTTAGGGTGAGAACTGTTAGGCGGCTGGAAAGTGAAGTCTATGGTGAGCGCGCTCGTAAATATTAGAACCCTCTATGACCATTGGGTTATGGGACACACAAAAAACACAACTTAAAGAAATGATGAGAGCAATTATTAGTCGCATGGCGCGCGTGAACACACACACACACCAACACACTATCACACACACAGCACAAACACACAATCAGACACTCACTCTCTCTCTCTCTACAATACACACACATAAGCTTTGACTGATGAATTTATTTAGCTTTTGAAATTCCCTAAAAGCGCACTGGTGATTTAGAATAAGAACGACCCCAACACCGTTAATCCCTGTTTGACACCACAAGTCTATGAGATAATTTGTGAGGAAGTGGAACCAACACCTACGAACATTTGACAAGGATTTTCCGTGAAAGACGAACATTAACACATTAACCATTTAAACAAAATCAAACCGCAATCGACCGGCAGTCCTTGGAGCGGCAGTTTAAAATCCATTGTTTCAGATTCGCGTAAAATGAGAGCAGAGGTTTAATATTAGACCGAGTAACATTCAATTGTGTCTTGCAAGGAGACTGAAGTAAACCAGTCTCAACATGACCCCGACCATTTCATACGTCAATAGGTGTGGAATTTATTTATTTGTATAAAAAAATAACCTTCCAAATGTTTTAAATCATACATTTTGCTGCCTTAGAGCCATCAAGATCAGTTGTTTACCGAGTCCATTTTATTGGGGGTTGTGTATACATCAAATAAAATTTGAATACCATTTACTATTTAAAAGATTCATTTCAATCTCCCAGCTGGAAAAAAAGTTTTTAAAAAATCTGTGTTAACCGCTTCTCAGACATATGATAATTGAAACTCCTTAAAAACTGAAAGATAATAATATGTAAACCAACTGCAAGAGCAGGCCATACACATGAGAGAAATGCTAAATGTGATTTTAAATTTACAAAGAGTGTTTTGTTCTTAAAAGCTTGCAGTCAATGAGTGAAAAGTAGATTCGAATTATTTCTTCTTATAAATTTAACAACATAAATTATTATTATTATTATTATTATTATTATTATTATTATTATTATTATTATTATTATTGTGTATTTACACTACACTGGTGTGAAATATGAAGCTCAAAAATGAACTCAAATAATTGTATTCTAATCCATTGAAATAAGGAGGCGTTATTTTGTTGTTGTTGCTATAGATACAGAAACTATTTCATCAAACCATCTTTGATAATAAAAATAAATAATAGTTTTTAATTTCCTAAAACTATATTTGCTGTGTAATATATATAGACTACATATTTAAATTAAAAGAAATAAATATAACTTTTTAAAACAAAAATCAGAGCATGGCTGGAAAAACGCGGGGCTATCTCCAACTGAGACAAAAGTGCGGGTATAAACAAGCAATCAGACTACAGATCAAACACCGAAGACATTTAGTCTAAGTGGCGTCATTTTGTTCACAGTCCCGGCTCACATTTTATGATCTTGTGTTTTAAAACAGAAAATCAATTTCTCGGGAGAGAAGTCTCTGAGTACTGACACATAAGGAATTATTGATCATGATTTTTAATAAAATTAAATCTGGTTTGTTTGTTTGGAAAGACAAAGTTGTATTTGTCTGAAAATTCTGGTACTCATCTCAAATACTTCTGCTGGTCCAATTGTCACTACATTATATAATCCGGTCTCTACAATCTTAAATGTTATGTTTTAGTTGTGTTATGTTATTAGTGTTATAACCCGTCAAATCAAAAATAAATATATTTCAGCTGAAATCAATCAATAAATAATTAAATAATCAGAAAATGTAGAGACAAAGCGAGAAAAATTAAATCACATTTCTATATTGAACAAGTTTATGCAGGGAATTATTTTTGGCGAAGTAATTATTTTTCAATGCTTCTTTCTTTAGCGGTGCGCTTTCTAAAATTACATAGCGTTACGAACAGACATGATACATATCAAATTGTATATATTGGATGTTAACGATAAGTCGAGATAACGTTATTTGTAAAACAAACGGGATAATAAATATATAAGTGGACAGGTTCAAAATAGTGTCATTACGACACATTATAAATGGAGTGTGTGAATTTGTGCCAGGAGACACTATAACACCAGGACACATCATTTGTGTCTGAAGATGCTATAAAACAAGGAAACATGATTTGTATCTGAAGACACTATTGTTACGTCGCTGTCTGGGTATTTGTAAAGACTACAAGGATAGGTCAACTCAAGATAAAAACCAACAACGTTATAACGTTGATAAATTTAATAACTTCAATTCCAAGGCTCTTCTGTACATAACCACTGCCGAACTCTCACTCTAAACAACTGCCTTCACGCTACGTCACGTTCAATCTATTACGTCATAATCTTTTATACAGTGCGCACTGCGCCAAAAACAAGTATCAACATTGAAATGTCAGGGAAAACCCCATAACCCTATAATGTTACCCTGACAAGCATACACAAGGAATCATCTTTTATATCAGAAGACACTATACGACAAGGAATCATCATTTGTATTAGAAGACACTATACTCCAGGAATCATCTTTTGTATCAGAAGACACTAAACACCAGGAATCATCATTTGTATTAGAAGACACTATAAGACAAGGAATCATCTTTTGTATCAGAAGACACTATACACAAGGAATCATCATTTTTATCAGAAGACACTATACACCAGGAATCATCTTTTGTATCAGAAGACACTATAAGACAAGGAATCATCTTTTGTATCAGAAGACACTATACACAAGGAATCATCATTTGTATCAGAAGACACTATACATAAGGAATCATCATTTGTATCAGAAGACATTATACAACAGGAATAATCATTTGTATCTGAAGACACTATACACCAGGAATCATCTGTTTTATCAGAAGACACTATACACCAGGAATCATCTTTTGTATCAGAATACACTATAAGACAAGGAAACATCATTTGTAACACAAGACACTATAAGACTAGGAATCATCATTTGTATCAGAAGACAATACAAGACAAGGAAACATCATTTGTAACAGAAGACACTATAAGACAAGGAATCATCTTTTTTATCAGAAGACACTATACACCAGGAATCATCTTTTGTATCAGAAGACACTATAAGACAAGGAATCATCATTTGTATCAGAAGACACTATAAGACAAGGAATCATCATTTGTATCAAAATACACTATAAGACAAGGAAACATCATTTGTAACACAAGACTCTATAAGAATAGGATTCATCATTTGTATCAGAAGACACTATACACCAGGAATCATCTTTTGTATCAGAAGACATTATAAGACAAGGAATCATCATTTGTATCAGAAGACACTATACACCAGGAATTATCTTTTGTAACAGAAGACATAATAAGACAAGGAATCATCATTTGTATCAGAAGACACTATACACAAGGAATCATCATTTGTATCAGAAGACACTATACATAAGGAATCATCTTTTGTATCAGAAGACATTATAAGACAAGGAATCATCATTTGCATCAGAAGACACTATACATGAGTAAACATCCATTGTGTCAGGAGATGAGGTCAAATTATTATTAAAACAATATTCGTGAACGTTGAATCAGATCTTTGTGACTTTTAGACACAAACATGAGATCTCAAAAACAAAAGTCGGGCACTAACCATGTACTATTTGATAAACAATTTGATTGCTAAGGAATACAAATCTAATATATAAAGCTGAAAGTTTGTTTGTTTGTTTGTTACCAATATAAATCCACACCGTTGGACCCAGGGTGGTGAAATTTTGCAGGGGACCTCAATTTGACCTGGAATAGGTCATAGGCTATGTTTTAACCCAAGGTGACCACCCCTAGGGTAAGGGGGCCCATTTTTTGCTTTTTTCCTTATATGAGCTATATAAAAAATGAAAATCACGTCAAGAATATTTGTGTCAAAATAGTGCGCACTGTGCAAGAGTCTAATATTAACATTCCCTAAGCGGGAAAACCCCATTAGTATTAGACTATAATATTTCCATGACATATCCCCAATCTTTACTTTACATTTAACTCACGGAATTAAATCTATACCCTGAAATTTATTGCAACTTCAAAAAATACATTATCATCAAGGCATAATGATAGTCATTAACATAAACACATCATCAGCAAATCCACACCGTTGGACCCAGGGTGGTGAAATTTTGCAGGGGACCCCAATTTGACCTGGAATAGGTCATAGGCTATGTTTTAACCCAAGGTGACCACCCCTAGGGTA
>MUZC01004767.1:897647-927151 GCA_002072015.1 Radix auricularia
ACGAGACAATGACGAGACAATAACGAGACAATAACGAGACAATGACGAGACAATGACCAGACAATGACCAGACAATGACGAGACAATGACGAGACAATAACGAGACAATAACGAGACAATGACGAGACAATAACGAGATAATAACGAGACAATGACCAGACAATGACCAGGCAATGACGAGACAATGACGAGACAATAACGAGACAATAACGAGACAATGACGAGACAATGACGAGACAATGACCAGGCAATGACGAGACAATGACGAGACAATAACGAGACAATAACGAGACAATGATTGTTCAAACTCATTAAAAAAGTGCGCAGTACATGAGAGGAAAATAGACACACATTTAATTAATTAGAGGGAAATAGATATACAGTTAAATAAAGGGAAATAGACATACACTTAAATAGAGGGAAATAGACATACAAGTAAATAGAGGAAAATATACATACATTTAAATAGAGGGTAATAGACATACACTTAAACTAATATTTGGTAATCTATATGACTAAATCTGTCAATATAACTTATATAAGCAGCTGAAGAAAAAAAAATAAGTTAAAACTGGAGGGGCTTTTTTTTAATATAACACTAACTGTAACTTACAAATTATGTTAAAGCAATCTTGTCTCTTTGCAGTTTATAAAACCCACATTCAGTCATTCATTGTGCAAAATTAATTTTCATTCATGCATATTTTTTCATCTGGATACCGATAATTAGCGCAGGTGGCTTTAACATAATTACTTATACCAGGTTTACATAGACTACTTCAATGTATCATGAAACATGTAGAGCACAAGAGAAACACAGTCTTCATTGACGTCAATAATCGTGGATCTGTTTAGGATTTATTTACTGATTATGAAATATTGATAAGATAAATCACAAGCTAGAAACTGAATTTAATAGAAAAGCAGATACAAAAATGAAATAGAAAACATGACGACACAGTTTCACATAAAAATGTCATGTGACGTCAAGCGCCACTTGGTTTTTCAAGGTCTCATATAATATTAATAATTACTTGAAATTTTAAAGCCAACGAAAAAAATTAATCAGAAGAAAAAAATGAATTAAAAAATAAAGAAGAATAAATAGTCTCACACAAGACTTCTGATTGTAATTGCATGTAATAAAATTAATAGGACATTAATCAAGAACTATTTTAATAGACTTCCTGGCACAAGGCTACATACAATGGCTGGTTGCTAAAAAAATAATAGTAAACATTTTTTTCTAAAAGCATTTTTTAAACAATGCTGCACCCCGTCCTCCCCTGACATCCCCTCCTCCCCTGACACCCCCTTCCCCCATCGGAAAGTTAGCCAGGAAGTCATTTTACGGGAAATTGTGCTGGACCCGTGACGCAAGTCTTGACTAACGAACTGATTGGTGCAAGACCGAAAATAAAATTAACGTGGATTTATATTATTTCTTTAAAAGTGAAACTTAATTTTAAAAATATATTTTATATTTTTTGCCACACAGTTAGGATTGCCGAACAACACAAAAGTCACTATTTTCTGAACATTTGTCTTAGGACCCGATCAATTATACTGTGGCATTGTGTAATAAGATAAAAGTCAATCTTTTGTTGTAAGCCTACGGACGTACAATAACATATGAGAGGTCATATATGTAAGAGCTCTTCTTACTGCTAAGTCGTTTACCGTCACTGATAAAGGTTGCACGAAGCGGTTCCTGGGCCGATCTCTTACGTTAGAAACAGAAAACATTTTATATCAGTTTTGACTTTCCGTGTTCCCTGATAGGAACTTGTGGTTAGAAACTAGGATCTCTTGGAGGTTTTAGCTTGTATATATCAGCAATTACATTTTGTTTCTGATTAACTTAATGTATATTTCGATATAATATGAAACTTGTGGTCGATAGCTTGATATATACATGGTCACCAATGTCGCCTTCAGGGCCAGATTTAGGCATAGGTAAACTAGGCTGCCGCCTAGGGCCTCTGATTATTCTCATCGTCTCATCATTAGTGGGGGTCTCGCACAAAAATCTTTCTTAATTTAAAAAACAAAACAAATCAATTTCATTTAAGGCCACCAAATTCACTTCACCCAGGGCCATCAAATTCACTTCACCTAGGGCCACCAAATTCACTTCACCTAGGGCCACCAAATTCACTTCACCTAGGGCCATCAAATTCACTTCATCCTGGGCCACCAAATTCACTTCACACTGGGCCATCAAATTCAATTCACCCTGGGCCATCAAACTCACTTCACCCAGGGCTATCAAATTCACTTCACCCAGGGCCACCAAATTCACTTCATCCTGGGTCACCAAATTCACTTCACCCAGGGCCACCAAATTCACTTCATCCTGGGTCACCAAATTCACTTCATTCTGGGCCACCAAATTCACTTCACAAAGGGCCACCAAATTCACTTCACCTAAGGCCATCAAATTCAATTCACCCTGGGCCATCAAATTCAATTTACCCTGTGCCATCAAATTTACTTCACCCAGGGCCATCAACTTCACTTCAACCTGGGCCATCAAATTCACTTCACCCTGGGCCATCAAATTCACTTCACCCATGGCCACCAAAATCACTTCATCCTGGGTCACCAAATTCACTTCACCCTGGGCCACCAAATTCACTTCACCCAGGGCCACCAAATTCACTTCACCCAGGGCCACCAAATTCACTTCACCCTGGACCACCAAATTCACTTCACACAGGGTCACCAAATTCACTTCATTCTGGGCCATCAATTCCCTTAGGCCGGTACTGTTTCCCTTAAGCTTCGCGGCTGCAAAGATATCGGAGCGACGCCGAAAAGTAGTTAAGAATTAACGCGCAGAAAAGGAGAATATAGTTTATGTGTTTTGTGTTTAGCACTAAAAATGGCTGCTGTGCAACTTTGCACGCGAAGTTGTTCTTTTCCACAAGGTCCCACGAACCTTAGAGGAAACATTGACGGCTACTGTTTCAAGAATATGAATCACTGGATGTCTGTTATATTTCGAGCTGTACTAACAGGAACAAGTATAATCACACCGTGTTACCGCATCATATTTTTAGGCTGTAAAATGTTTACACTTTTTTTTTTTTTTTAAATGGTTGGTTCCATTGTCGTCCTGTTAGCGATATCCATCTTTTCTTGGTATTACAGCTGGACTGAAATGCACTGCGACCTGATTAATGGGCGAGTAACAGTTGTCATTCACTGGGTTGATTACATGTTTTAAAAAAAGAATTTTGTCAGAAATTAAATCCAGGTTCAAAACAGTTATATCAAAATGATAAAGTTGGTGACATAATAAAATAAAGGCAATAGTCAACTCGCTAAATATAGTTTTGACACTCGACATTTGATCATTAGTGGGGCTGTCATTGAACCGGAGGCGGCTTTCATTGGATTAGCATGCTGCCCTTTGATTTAACGACCATGGGCGTTGTGTTAACGTTGTATTTGTGCTTCACTTGCAATGTGCATTGTTGGCTATGGCAGGACGGCGTAAATGCTCTCATTGGTTGTCATGGCAACCATAGGCGTGGTCTCTGTCCACCGAGTTTGTTAAAATTGAAGGTTTGCAGATGTCGACAACAAACGACAGATGCTCTTCGTTGACGGCAAGACGCAACAACTACTTCGAAAAAAATAAGTTTTAGGATACACCATTTATACTGGGTGCTCCCCCGTTATTTCCACGTTATTCTTTAATGTTTACAATTTCGACTACTCGCCTCTATTTCTACTGACATCATCCTCTACAAATACTATATCACCTGTTTCAAGTTGTCAATTTTTTACCTTATCAAGTGTCCAGTCTTCACCTTTGACCCTTACATCAAACTCAACCACCTGACTCCCTCCTCAACCTAGAATCTTTCTGCTCCATAGACATTTCAACACAGCTAAGACACATTAACGCACCATATACACCTTTAACAAAACAGTTTGTTTCAATTCAATGCCACTGGCAGAAGTCTAGTATTTGTTTCTTAAAACAACTTCTACTCAAAATCAAAATTCCTCGACTATGTTAAAATAAGTTTCATTTAAATATTTATTATTATGGGCTTAAACCATATACTGGGCAATACCTTTAAAAGACATTGAATCATCTTTAAAATAAGACCACCTGAACTGTTACAAAAATGTTATATATTTATATGATCGGGAATTTGAATGAGATATTTTATTAGCACCCACTTTAGCAAGTATATTTTTTAACTATTGTATTTGTAATATTTTATATATGTAAGGATTATATCCTACGGGTAGATGATGCTCGTTAAAACCTTGGCTGGTAGTTCATCTAGGAGAAGGAAACTCCGAATACAAATCCTCCGCTGCCTTGCGGGTATACCTGCCTTGCGGGAAAGGCTAAGGGAGTAAACCCTGAAAGAAAATCAGGAATTGGAGCACCTACAGGCGGTCTATACATAAGACTTATGTACATACCGGCAGCTCCTGCGACGCCAATGGCAGCCAAGCTGCATCGACGCAAGTCGTTCCCTTGGTTACACCATTGACGTGGAGAGGGGGGATATGCTGTATGGGCAGCAGCTAATTCTCCATATTACCCGCCCAGGCTTGCATCACCTCTGGAGAGGACACTCCAGCGTCGCCGCAAGGTGTCGACAAAACACGGGAAGCAGCAGTTACCGGTTATAAGCCAAAGCTCAATTGACGTAGAGCTAGGCGCCAGGGGCTGCTTCCGACGGTGGGAGAGACTACCAATGTCTCACTGGACAGCTACCGCCCGCCTCAAACTGGGCAGCCCCCAGTCAAATAGGTGCTATCCCGTCATGGCCTGCCTTCTCCACTGGGTGCGTGGAGATTAGAGTACCACTCAACAAGTGGGCCACTAAGCCCTGCACCAAGAAATACAAAAAAGAAAAAGAAGACCCCAGCTCTTCGAATCGCTAGCTGGAACGTGAGGACTATGTGTCCCGGCATCACTGATGATCTGCAGTCCATAAACGACACACGGAAGACAGGAATAATCGATAGAGAACTTAAAAGGCTAAAGATTGACATAGCATGCCTTCAGGAGACCAGGCTCCCAGACAACGGTTCACTCAAAGAGGCCAATTACACCTTCTTCTGGCAAGGCAGACCGAAAGACGAACCTAGACAGCATGGTGTGGGTTTCGCTGTTAAAAACACTCTTCTACCATCCATTGAACCACCGTCATCAGGCACGGAGAGGATCCTCACTCTAAGACTCAGAACAACTGCGGGCCCAGCAAACATTCTTAGTGTGTATGCCCCAACACTCTATTCAACTCCGGAAGAGAAGGACCAGTTCTATGGAGCGTTAGACCAGGCAATAGCCGGCATCCACAAAGACGAGGCAATCTATCTCCTAGGAGATTTCAATGCTAGAGTGGGGAGCGACCACGAAGCCTGGCCCACCTGCCTTGGACTATTTGGAAGAGGAAAGTTAAATGAAAATGGACAAAGGCTTCTGGAATTGTGCTGCTCACGAGGCTTGTGTGTGACCAACACTTTCTTCAAGTGCAAGGATATACATCAAGTATCTTGGAGACACCCTCGATCCCACCAATGGCACCAGCTGGACCTCATTATCACCAGGCGTGCACAACTAGCTAGCGTCCTACTCACTCGCAGCTATCACAGTGCCGACTGTGACACGGATCATTCCCTTGTCGCCAGCAAAGTACGAATAATGAGGAAAAACTCGTACCACACAAAGAAAAAGGGAAGTCCACGCATCAATACCTCCTGCATGAAAGACCCTGCGATAGCGCAGCTGTTCAAAGACAAGGTGAAGGAAAGTCTCTCAAAGATGTCCCCATGCGTCACCATTGACTCCAAATGGACGCAACTGAGAGACACAATCTATACATCCGCAATACAAGCCTTTGGCAAAAAATCTCACAAAAACACGGACTGGTTTGATGAACATTGGGACGAGATGAAACCCGTCACTGAAGCAAAAAGGAAAGCTCTTATGGCTTACAAGGAAAAGCCTACACCTGACAATTTGCATGCTTTAAAAACAGCTAAGTCACTTGCCCAAAAGGTTGCACGTAAATGTGTCAATACCTACTGGCTTAAGCTCTGTTCCAGTATACAATCAGCTGCAGACATGGGCAATGCAAAAGTCATGTACGAAAACATCAAAAAGGCAACGGGCCCCTTGACGTCAAAAGCTGCTCCCCTAAAGTCCAAAAATGGAGAAATTATTCAAGACCAGGCAGCACAGCTAAAACGGTGGGTTGAGCATTATCTGGAATTGTATTCAACAGTTACCACAGTCTCCAGCACCGCTCTAGATGACATCCCAGATATGCCACTCATGGAAGAACTTGATGTCGTGCCCACACAGGAAGAGCTGAGCAAAGCAATTGACAGTCTAGCTTGTGGAAAAGCGCCTGGGAATGATGGAATACCACCAGAGGTTCTAAAGAGTGGCAAGACAGCTTTACTCCAACCATTGCACGAGATTCTGTCCCTCTGCTGGGAACAGGGCTACATCCCCCAAGACCTAAAGGATGCAAATATAGTGACACTATATAAAAACAAAGGTGATAGGAGTGATTGCAATAATTATCGCGGCATTTCACTCCTTAGTATTGTAGGAAAGACCTTTGCCCGCGTTATACTAAAACGTTTACAAAGCCTAGCATCCCGCGTCTATCCAGAATCTCAGTGTGGTTTCCGGTCCGGTCGGTCTACCATAGACATGGTGTTCTCCATACGACAGCTCCAGGAAAAATGCAGAGAGCAGCAGATGCCACTATACATTGCATTTGTGGACCTTACAAAAGCCTTCGACTTAGTCAGTCGCAACGGGCTATTCCAAATACTGGCAAAAATTGGATGTCCCCCTCACCTACTTGCCATCATCAGACAGTTCCATGAAAATATGCTTGGCACAGTACAGTTCGATGGAGCTAAGTCAGAGGCCTTCCCTGTCAGCAGCGGAGTTAAACAAGGTTGTGTACTCGCACCAACACTCTTCGCAATATTCTTCTCTGTACTTCTTCGATACGCATTCAAGGATAGCAGTGAGGGAATCTGGTTACATACCAGAGCTGATGGAGGACTTTTCAACACTGCCCGCCTCCGAGCCAAGACCAAAACGACGGATGTCCTAATTCGAGAGCTACTATTTGCGGATGATGCGGCACTAACAGCACATACAGAATCTGGTTTGCAACAACTCGTGTCAAGCTTCTCCAATGCCTGCAAAGAATTTGGTCTGCAAATCAGCTTGAAAAAGACAAACATCATGGCCCAAGACACTCGACCTCCTCCTACCATAAATATCGATAATGAAAACTTGGAGGTTGTGGACAGCTTCACCTACTTGGGATCCAAGGTCTCCAATACACTGTCCATTGAAGAAGAAATAAACAGCAGAATTGGCAAGGCAGCCGCAACAATGGCTAAACTAAATAAGCGGGTCTGGCAAAACACCAAGCTAACGGAGAAAACCAAACTGTGCGTCTATCGAGCCTGTGTCATCAGTACACTACTATATGGGAGCGAGACATGGACCACTTATACATCACAAGAGCGTAAGCTTAACAGCTTCCATTTGAGATGCTTGCGCCGCATCCTTGGTATTAAATGGCAAGAAAAAGTGCCTAATAGTGAGGTACTAACGCGTGCCAATACCCAAAGCATGTTCTCAATTCTTAGTGAAAGACGCCTGAGGTGGCTAGGACATGTCAAAAGAATGAGCCCCGGCCGCATCCCGAAGGACCTCCTATATGGTGAACTTGCTTCAGGAAAGAGGAAAACAGGTCGCCCACGCTTGCGATTTAAAGATGTCTGTCAAAGGGACATGAAAGCAGCCAAAATACATACAAGTGACTGGGAGTGTAAGGCAGAAGACCGATCTACGTGGCGCACAGTTGTCAAAGAGGGCGTCATAGTAGCCGAGGAGCGAAGAATGGAGGAGGCTGCAGACAGAAGAGCTAGGAGAAAGGCCAAAACATTTGGAAGCACAGAACTCGTGTGTAAAAACTGTGGCAAAGACTGTCACTCAAGGATAGGACTGCACAGTCACTCGAGGAAATGCAACCCAACCCAACGGTGATGCACCATCGTCTCGCGAGACGGAAGGATGCCGGATGAGTACATGAGAAGCGCATGGCTTTCAGTGACATTCAAGCACTGAAGTGAAACTCCTGTATCCAATAACCTAAATAAGTAGCCTCGTGTAGCTAGGAGAAAGGCCAAAACATTTGGAAGCACAGAACTCGTGTGTAAAAACTGTGGCAAAGACTGTCACTCAAGGATAGGACTGCACAGTCACTCGAGGAAATGCAACCCAACCCAACGGTGATGCACCATCGTCTCGCGAGACGGAAGGATGCCGTATATCGAAATAAGTAAAATTATATTTAAAAAAAATAAAAAAAAAACTTTCACCAAATACCCGCAACATATATCAGAGGTGAAATAATGAAACTATTGATCTTGAGCCCTTAATTAATTGAGGAAGAAAAATGATTTGTTGTTGCTTGAAATTCTTTTCAGACTCTCAAATCATTAGATCCAATTTGTCGTTGTTTATTAGTCAGCACTATAAAGGTTGATTTAAAAGTACATGAGTTGTTACCGAAAATATAGCTGTTTTATTTTTTTTAAAAAAAAGCTTATTGAACTTTTTGGTAGCCAGTAAGCTAAATGATAAAATAGGCGTCATTGAGTATGAAATGAACTTTATTTCTTCCTGTTTCCCCTCGAAAATTGTTATGTAGTTAAAAAAAAGTGAGCGATTTGGCAGAATACATTGGGATGACTTGGGAAAATAATGAATAAAGGTAAACACCAGTGAGTATGAATATTATTGTTGTTAACAGTAGAAGAGAGAAATGCAGTAAAGTCTTCCTCGGGGGGAGGGAGTTACACAAAGTGTAACTGTTAACAAGTGTGACTGTCAATAAGTGTGACTGTCAATAAGTGTGACTGTCAATAAGTGTGACTGTCAATAAGTGTGACTGTCAATAAGTGTGACTGTCAAGAAGTGTTACTGTCAATAAGTGTGACTGTCAACACGTGTGACTGTCAACAAGTGTTTCTGTCATCAAGTGTGACTGTCAATAAGTGTGACTGTCAACAACTTTAACATGGATATTTTCACAACACCTACCATGAAATACTTATTTTGATGAAAACAATCTAGAGCTACATTGTAACAAATAAAGTCCCCCAGGGCGTACGGCGCCAAACGCCTTCTTTCTTCCTACGTTAGTTTTTTTTCCTATGAACTAGAGGCGTCCACTTTTCTATGTCATGGGTTGTGAAGGACTAGATGCAACCATTTTATACAACGTCACAGGTTGTGAAGGTATAGAGGCAACCATTTTATACAACGTCACAGGGTGTGAAGGTATAGAGGCAACCATTGTATACAACGTCACAGGTTGTGAAGGTATAGAGGCAACCATTGTATACAACGTCACAGGTAGTAAAGCTATAGGGACAACCATTTTATACAAGGTCACAGGTTGTGAAGGTATAGAGGCAACCATTTTATACAACGTCACAGGTTGTGAAGGTATAGAGCCAGCCTATGTATACAACGTCACAAGTTGTGAAGGTATAGAGGCAACCATTGTATACAACGTCACAGGTAGTGAAGGTATAGAGGCAACCATTTTATACAAAGTCACAGGTTGTGAAGGTATAGAGGCAACCATTGTATACAACGTCACAGGTAGTGAAGGTATAGAGCCAACCATTGTATACAACGTCATAGGTTGTGAAGGTATAGAGCCAACCATTGTATACAACGTCACAGGTTGTGAAGGTATAGAGCCAACCATTGTATACAGCATCACCGGTTGTGATGAACCACAGTGTATGTAGACGAAAGAATGCACTATTAGAAATATTTTGAAATCGTGTATCCAAGATTTTCTACAATATTAATGACGCTCGACAGAATCGTCTAGAACAATTTGAGTGACCTGGCTCAGATTTCATGGTAATACCAAGTGAGTCAATATTTCAAAGAATAAGAAAAGTTGCCCCACGAGATGAGAACATTTTCTCTGAAACTGGAAACTCATGAATATCAAAATAGCGATTTTATGGCTGGTGTTCAAAAAGGGAATATGAGTGGTTGGATCAGGGATTCTCGCTAATTATTTGGGTGGCCTCGTTCAAAACGACGATGCTACCAAATGTAAGGTAGGTTTATTTAGGTTTATTAATTATTTTTTGTTGTTGTTACTAATATCAACTAAGTACAATTTTTTATTAATTACAGATTTTAAAAAATTTAATTTTTATTANATATATATATATATATAGGAATATATGCATGGAGGATATAAAAACTCTTTAAAAATTTTAATATTGCTGGGAATAAGGTGATATTGACTATTTTGTTAACTCAATTACAATAGCACAAAAGTATGTAGTCGCTTCGAGTGGTCCACGATAATAATTATTTTCCTAGATTACACGTTAATATCTATACTATTTTTTACATTAATCTATGCTGTGGCGTAAGCTGGGTGATAGGAATGACAGGCAACTATTATGAAAATGTTTTCCTGTGTGATTGCACTAATCGATTGCAGTGTTCCAATAAAATTACAGAATATGAATTACGAATTAATTGAATATGTTATTAAGGGCAATTTTAACAATGAAACAATGTTAATATTCAAATAATTGTTTTACAACATGTCTTATATTTTAAAATCCTAATTGCTTTCACCGGTCAAAACAAGTAAGAAAGTAACCCAGATCTGATAAATGTAACTATTCGTTACATGCAATCATCTCCGCTTGTTGCTTCCTCCCTTACACTCATGTTAATATGTTTTTATCAACAATCAGAGATTATAAAAAACAGTATGCTTATTAATTTCCATAGGTGCCTATTTCTGTACGAATCGTGAAAAGCATTGACCTTTCTTAAAAATATCAAATACAGTAGCTATGTGAATCTTTTGAAGTTTAACTAATTGCTTCCTGATAGCATAAAGGCTAACAAATTTGAACTCTGAGCACTCGTCCGAAATACTAATTCGTACATATTAACTCAATGCCATAGATCTTTTGAATTATTTGATTAAAAACCCTGAATACTTGTCCTTTGATGGGCATTTATGGAGTGGGTCAGATAGGTCAAAAGTGAGATTAGAACAAGGTAATCATCTTGAGATAGCTAATTTTGACGAATTTGGAAATCAGGAGATTCACCAAGGAAAGCTTTAGATGCACTAGGATAGTCTTAACATCCCCGCACACCACAATAACTGTCATTGAATATACCTCATCTTGCCTAAAACTGCAAATAATGTTCTTATATCACGAAATGTATTTGCGTTGTTATAACATTGTTTTGTGATAGAGTAATTTTTAACAGAACCAATCCATGAAACACCTTTAGGTCACAACTAATTTGTTAGCTATTCATTGTTAGGTTCTCTCATGATCTTTAGAACAATAGTGTACAAACATGAACAAATACAAACAAACCTAAACTTAGCTTTACAAATCAAATACAGTTTGTCATTTCTAGACCCGCTAAACTTCAAAAAACATTGAATACTGTTCTTTTTTTAGATTACATTTGAGCGGAACAATTCTTTGAAACATACATACAGTGGAATCGCTGTGTTTTCATAAAACTATAAAACTGATTTTCCTGTTCCTAATCCAATAGCATGTCTTAAATAATTAATAACTAATAAATAGCTGAAAAAGATACGATCTTCTCAATACGCCTACATTTACATTGGGACTCGTATCTTTTATTAAATTTTGATGAAAATTTTGCTTTAAAACGCTTTATATAGCCCCTATATTTCTATTAATAGGTTTCCACCATATTTGTCAAGGCCTATTGAAATGTAAGTTATAAGATGAGAGTAACCAAAAGATAAAGGATATTTGCTCAATAATTAAGACTTTTGATAAATGTTATATATATATANGTGTGTGTATATGTGTGTGTGGGTGGGTGTGTGTGTGTGTGCGTGTATTAAAGAACCATCGTTTCACAACAATATATATTGTTTCTGGTTGTTTTCTATTAAAATAAAAATTAAATGGCTTGAAAAAACAACACGTAAGCGATCTGTTATGTTTCATTTACTGCTAAGACAGAAGCCCTAAATAATTAATCTGAAAAATCATTGAGCTGGCATTAAAAACAAATGTTGCTTTACACTCTATAACAGGGGTCTCCAAACTTTTCTGCTGAAGGGCCGCATTAACTGTCAAACTGCAGTTTTTGGGGCCGACTACCAACTCCCAACTAATTAGTTTTGTGGTAAACTACAGATACAAATAGTATATATTTTTGAAATGAAAAAGTCTCCGGGGGCCTGATGAGAGGGCCTCACGGGCACCTGGCCCACGGGCCGTGGTTTGAAGAGCCCTGCTTTACAAAATTAAAGAAGGGTGTCCCAAGTCCGGCTCACGGGCAAAAGCCGGCCGGTGACGAAGTTATAACTGGCTTGCGGCCTCAACTGGATCATTAAATGACAGACGAATTATTTTTGTATCAACATTATATTTAAAACCTCAAATGTTTGAAGTGTTCTTAGTACGACAAATGATAGCGAAAATCTGTGACTCTTTTTTTAACAACTTGAATATTGATTTTAAAAAAAACCCGATAAAGTTATGTACTGGGAAGTTTATAAAATTTGTTGAAAGCCTACGATAATATTCGTTGACAGCCTACGGTAATATTCGCTGACGTTATTTTATTGATTTTCCCCAACTTGTAAGCGGAAACCGATATGACGTCGTTAAGTTAAAAAAAATGTAAAAATATTTTTGTATCAAAATTTTAGAAACAACGTTTTTTGTGCGTTTTTTTAAAAACAAATTTTCTCTGTTGACCATGATAAAGCTCCAAACAATTTGCAGCTAGAACTCGTCACGTTTCAAAGTGAGGCTGAATGTCACAGACGACACCAACAGATTGATCTCATCAACTTGTACTGTCAGCTGGATATAAATAGATTCCAAGAGATTTGAACGTCTGCTCAGCTTGTTTGGCTCCACATACTCGTGTGAGCAGACATTCTCAGTTATCAATTGTAACAAGATACGTGTGAGGAAAAGAATAAGTGACTCTAATCTTCGTCATATCATACGTATAAAAACCAGAGGCATTGAGCCTGACCTCACATATATAGGGCATATAAAATCTCACGTTTCACCTTCACATTACACCTTTTCAATAAAACTTCATAACCTATGTAACTTTAAAAAAAAATATTTTATCCAGGCCCCGAATATCTTTACTTTAAAGAATATGGGCCGCCATGCACAAGTTTGAACGCCCCTGACTGTATCTCACCTACGAGGACAATGTATTGATTCTCCTTAAAGCCGCGACATGCTGATTCTTGTACTGGAGCCTTTCAACATTCAGTTAAATCTATTTTGGTAAAACGTTATTGCTTGCTTATTTAAAGAGCGCTGCATTATTCATATAGATCTATAAATGTTCATCAAATAAATTTTCTCTGTATTATAATTTGTAAGTATTCAGACTAAGTAACAGTAGTATTTCATATGCCGTCGTGTAAACAATAACAATAGTGATACAAACACAGAAAATGTGTCTTTTGTTCAAGTGGTTGGTTTGCAGTATGGCCCAAAGTTCTGATGAAACTAATTATTTGTTATCTTTTGTTTACGAGATGATTGAGAGACTATGGTAATGTTTCTCACTTCCACTATACAACAAAGTGATGACAAGAGGATTACCGAATGTTTTAAAAACAGTGTGTAGGCCGATGGAGATGTCTATATGAGATACGTTGTACAGTTAGATTCACTTATTATATTTTCATATATTCAAAATAAAAGTAATAAAGTTATACCACGGCTAATTGTAATACAAAAGAATGGGAGATAGTTAGAGGTCGGAGAGTGAAGGAGAAAATGTCAGAAAGAGAGATTGTGAAATAGAAAGAAAGAGAGAGAGAGAGAGAGAGAGAGAGAGAGAGAGAGAGAGAGAGATACAGAGAAAGATTTACGTGGAAATTGATTTCTTTAAATCTAGTCATGAACCTAGCAACCCGTGACGGCATCCCGTGCTTTGCTTAGTTAAAATAATATTTCCCATTAGTCGTACAGCTTTGATGTCCCGAATTTATATATCCCGCTATGACAGTCCTGAACCGGAAGCGGAAGGTCTCAGGTGGGCGTTACTGACACACAGTACACAAACCGGAAATGAAAATAGTGTTGAAATATACTAGGGCCACTAGCTAGATTTCATTGATAGAGAAGCAAATTTTAATGGCGGCTTATTTGAAACATTGAGGCAGACTATCACCCTAATGGACAGATGTAGAGTGAAAATAATTGGATTTCAAGGCTACCTTAATGCTGAAATGGTTTGAGGGTACAGTAGCTTCCTAAAATATCATTAATGGCCACCTTTATAGTTTGTTTCCTTTTAGTGGCTGCTGTTTACTCAGTTATGGTACAATGATATATACAGAATGTCCTGTAAGTTGGTTCAACACTCAAGTTGTGTCGTAGAGCTTGAATAAAACATTACTTTAAAAACCATTAGATCGTGAGTGCCACAATAAAAAATACAAAGGACTTCAGGTCAGAAACCTAAAATCGTACATCTAATATTTATACTTATACAGCGATCTCTTTCCATGACTTATAAATTGTCGGTCACTTGGCCAATAAAAAAAATATATAAATCTCTAATGCCAAGGCCTCAAACCAACAAAGAAGTTTATTTTATTCGAAATTACTTTTCTTCTTGAGTTAAAAATAATTAGCTAACAAAAACCTATTAAATTTGATAAAAGAAATGAAAGTGTTCTTTTGCAGTATAAAACTTTTTACTAACTTGTGCTCTTAGCATGAAAAAATGAAGAAATGAAAAAATGAACTAAGAAACAAATGAACTAATGAACAAATGAACTAACAAACTAATGACCTAATGAACTAATGACCTAATGAACATATGAACTAATGAATAAATGAACAAACGAAGTAATGAAAGAATGAACAAATGAAATAATGAAAAAAATGAACAATTGAACCTATGAACTAATGAAAAAATGAACTAATGAAAAAATGAACTAATGAAAAAATGAACTAATGAAAAAATGAACTAATGAAAAAATGAACTAATGAACAAATCAACTAATACTTTGTGTTAAAAAAGGAAGAGGGTTAGTGCTTGTTGAAGTAAATATTTCATCAATTCAATTAAAGCCAAGCGTTTGTTGTAGAATAATTTAAGCAACGCCGAGTTCCTTAGTAAAGTTTTACATATCTTCGTGTCTATCAGTACAACTAAAAGTTATCCCTCAATCCCCTACAGTGACCTACGCCCACCTCGACCTACATACTTGACAACACCTAATAAGGCAAATCACCCGACTTTTTATCAACACCACCTACTTTTCACAGGCTTCTTCCATCGTCAACTCTTTAAAGAGTGTCCAAATCAATTCTTGAGCCCATAACAGCCAACCTTTTAAAAGATTCACAACAATTAAGTCTGCACATTCCCATGAAGTCATCTTTTTATTGCCGCCTAAAATAAACAGGCCACGCAATAACATCGAGTCCACCAGGCTGCTTGGCGCTCACTGTGACAAAGGATCCCGCGTGTTGCCACTGTCGGGAGTGGAGCAGTCGGTTACGTTCGTCTCCGATGATTAGCGAAAGGGAGACACTGCGACCAGGATTACGGTTCGTAGTGAGAGGCTATAAAATATAAATGTTGCCGATCGAAAGCCTGCAGGAGTCGAAGTCTGTTTTCGTGTTAAAGGGAGGACGATGGAGCCCTGTTGGGTCTTTGAAGCCATAGATATAACATAACAATAATTTCCTTTCTGTCGCATTGCTTTTACATGATCAAGGGTAGTTTGTTCTGGTCATCGTATAAAATTTGACTCAAAATTTTGTTTATGGAGACTTCGATTTAAAAAAAAAAATTATACGGCGTGAATTTATCAGATATTTTTTGCCCCTGTATAAATGAACAGACATGAAGAAATTTTGTGGAAACTTCGACCCGATACTTATTTTAGATATCAAAAGAGTTCCTTTAAATGGTTGCTTCTGGCCTATTTGAAAAGTCATTAATATCTTTACCTGCTATTTATATAATTTTCAATTAACCTTAAATTTAATTTTAAACGAATTTTAACTCATCCCACCCACCCCCCNCCCCCCCCCCCCCCCCCCAAAAAAAAAAATGCAGGCCATTTACTTTTGCAGTCATTTTTTTTTGTTCGGATGGGAGAGCCCCGCGGGCTGCACCTGGCCCGCGGGCCGTAGTACGTAGACTCCTGACTGCAGATGGACGGACAGGAATACTATTCAACTGATTTTCTTTACTATAAATGTAATTAACATTAACATTTTGGTTTTTAACTACGACTATTTTAACGCTGATTATTTTCTTTGACATGTTAATTTCTTTTTCATGTGTGTATTTATTAACGCCAATACCTATTTATTTATTGTCATTTTTTTTTCCTTATCTGAAAGCTCTTTTTGGAAATAAATTAACTACTGCTAAAAATTCACACGATTTGTCTCCCTCATTTTTGGTTTTTCCCCTTTTCACACCGATGATGAGGTGTATTGATTTATATATCATGTTAACGAGACGAGGGACAAGTTCAATTCCATCTACAGCGACAGTTTGATTAAACACTTAACAACTGATTAAATTACTGTTGTCAAGTCATTTGATAATGAGTTCACGTCAAATTCTCAAAACTTGAGTACGGGACATACTAGTGCTTCATAGCGCAGCATTTGTATTCTCTGTTCTCAGTAATTAGTTCACTTTAGTTGATTTTTGTGTTCTTGTCTTCCTTCAGAAGCCAATTGTCATCAGTAGAAGTTTGCCTCTGATGTGCTGTGGTATCTTATGTTACGGCACACATATACTGTGACACCATTATGTTGCGGTACAGCTACATTGTGACATACTTGTGTTGCGACACATTTATATTTTGCCACACTTATGTTGCGTAAAAATAATGTATGTATATTTCGCCAGATATTTGGACACGCACAAATACGAGATGCATGCAAGCAGGCGTGACGAATGACCCTCGCTAAGGTCGACCAATCGCAGTTTATTGTTGGCATGCGAGGGATTGGTTTGGGGTTTGGGGAAGGTTTGTTGGGCAATGTTGCCTTTAAGCTGCATGGTTGCGTGGCCGCGCAGCTATCTAACTGACGCTGCGCAGCAGCTAAGAATTACCGTGCAACGTTGAACGCTATTTTTCTTTTTGCACACGGACCACCGAAAAATAGAGGAAACATTGCTAGTAGATCAGACATAGTGCGCATGTCACGAGACCAATAATGCGTCGGTGGTTCCTCCATCGTTACACTCGCATTTTCTCATTTCTTCGTGCTGCTATGTCCGTTCTTACTCCCCTTTATTTGAGCTATCTATGAGCAAGTATGCGGCGTAAGCTACGCCACGGGTCGAGTCTAACCTCTCATATCTCAATGCTCGACTATGGTGCCAAAGGCCACTTTCACATCTGTAATATTGAATTGCGCCATAGTTTTAAACACCGCGGTATTTTTCCACATCTTTATCTTCTGTTTTCGTATCGTTTAAAAATACGTCTTGAACCCAATAAATCAAAATCTTTCTTTGTGAGAAATAAATGAAATGTGAATATGCATGGGATTGATTTTTTGGGTGCTATTCGGCGTTACGGAATGGAAGCCAAAGAAATGTGGCATTAATATAGAGAGATATTTCACGTCTGCTCCAGATGCCATTTTTAATCTAATTAGACTCAACGTTAGCCCATTAAAAAAAAATAAAATTATATCTAGTGAATCACATTAATATCATAGTTTTGAGGCAAGAGGATCTTGTAATAGTTAACACATAAAAGTTTGATAAAATCATTTCCACATTTTAAAAAAATCGATAGGTTTTGATTGATATAGAAATAGATATTAAGATACTGTGCTTACATTATTTGAATTCTCAGTCATTAACTCTATCACGTACTCAATAATTACACAAACAACACCTGGCTGCTTCAATATGACGCGCTAAGTGATTCATAACTGAACATTCAGTAATAAACTAATTGAAAAGGATATTACAATATGGAACGGATTGTGTTTTTTTTACAAGCTTAGGCTTGGGGTTTTTCGGGGTCTTCATACACACATGTATCCAATGTGTCTTTATGTAATTTATAAAATACAAATTTTACTTTTAAAAAAATCCCTAGTATTATCTTCACCGTTTTGTCGTGGGCTCACCGTCTTGTGGGCTCACCGTCTTGTTGTGGGCTCACCATCTTGTGGGCTCACCGTCTTGTGGGCTCACCGTCTTGTCGTGGGCTCACCGTCTTGTGGGCGCACCGTCTTGTAGTGGGCTCACCGTCTTGTGGGCTCACCGTCTTGTTGTGGGCTCACCATCTTGTGGGCTCACCGTCTTGTGGGCGCACCGTCTTGTAGTGGGCTCACCGTCTTGTGGGCGCACCGTCTTGTAGTGGGCTCACCGTCTTGTTGGCTCACCGTCTTGTCGTGGGCTCACCGTCTTGTGGGCGCACCGTCTTGTAGTGGGCTCACCATCTTGTTGGCTCACCGTGTTGTCGTGGGCTCACCGTCTTGTTGGCTCACCGTCTTGTGAGCTCACTGTCTTGTGGGCTCACCGTCTTGTGGGCTCACCGTCTTGACGTGGGCTCAACGTCTTGTCGTGGGATCACCGTCTTGTGGGCTCACCGTCTTGTCGTGGGCTCACCGTCTTGTCGTTGGCTCACCGTCTTGTGGGCTCACCGTCTTGTGGGCTCAGCATCTTGTCGTGGGCTCACCGTCTTGTGGGCTCACCGTCTTGTCGTAGGCTAACCATCTTGTCGTGGGCTCACCGTCTTGTGGGCTCACCGTCTTTTGGGCTCACCGTCTTGTCGTGGGCTCACCGTCGATCAAGCGGACAGAAAAACAAAAGTAAAATAGTGACCCACTCCCCGTAATGCATAAATCTCAAATTTTGCACATAGACTTGTATTACCTAACAATACATTGTTTCGAAATTTCAGATCGATTAAATGTACCGTAATAAAAAATATTGCATTTTTAGTTTATATCTAAAAAACTCTTTGTCTGTTATTGGTCACCTCCATGTGTCATTGGAGCTGAGGAAAACCATCGATGACCATCCCCCCCCCCCCCCCATTTTACAGCAAGGGCAGTTCAGTCACATTCAGTTTGTAAATGTTAGAACATATTTAACACTTTTAGTTCTGTCTAAAGTCTATCAGACCAGTGGTGGAGTTTAAATCGCAAACAACAGAGTTTAGTGACTCAAATGCACACAGAACATAGCCCAACCAACTCATACTTTAACAGGCTAGACCACAACAGGGACTCGAACTGCCGTCATTGCAGCCAAGCCTCTGAGACGGTCTCACACCTGCTGAAGTCGTGTCCCACGCCAGACATAACCGGTGATGCACGCGAGGCAAAAGACTCCCACGTGAAGACAGTGTTGTATGGCACTACTCAGCAGATGGAGCGAGTTTCCCACGTATAAGTCAGGGCCTTAAGAGACTATTCTCAGGCTTACAGAATATGTTTTTAGTTTAGTTCTGCCTCATATATAAGGGATATATTTGTTTGTGGCTTTGTGTCACTTAAGTTTTTTCATGAATTCATGGATCTCACCAACACTCGGCAGATAGATAAATACTCATCCTGATTGAAATCTAGAAGGGTGTAAGACTTTACATAATTTAACGTTAGGGTTCGATGGCTTATATAATTTCTTTTCACATATAGCTCATATAAGAAAACAAGGTTTTAAATCTGGCTACCGGTTTGACCAACGAATAGATACAAAATCTGGGGTACAAAACCATCAACGCCAATATTATAATATTACAGCTACAAAGAATTGAACTAATTATAGCCTTTCATTGGGGGCGAAAGCTCATAGTATTGTTACCCGATATAAGCTTTATTAAAGTTATTTTAGATTTGGCTGCTGGATAAATGTATGAATTTTGACCAAAAGTAGGTACATAAGAACTTGATGGTTCATATAAAAATACTATAGGCCACTCAACTCCTGATGTCCATGACACAAAATAAGATACAAATACCTATCATGATCCAGATTAAACATACTGCTTTTAGGAACATTGCATCTTGTAGGCTAGGGCCCCAGTGGCCATAAATAGTCTAATGTCTTATATAGATTCCATAAATATTATTTTAAAACATTGACTAACGGCTGGTTGGACTGATATGGACGAAGCTTGTTTTACTATAACTTAAGGTAACAAAGCAGACCCGGTGGACGCCATTTATGCGTGTATTACCTAATTTATGTATAAACCTAACGTTTATGCTAAGATGTGTTCGTTTATATGCTAGGAAATTTGTTTAACGATCGCGAATCGTGAATAAATTAGCATTGTAGTTGCATATGATCAACACATGTTACCTGGAAAAATTTGTTTATACTCCTTAATATTGCTGGGGCTAGGGCTGTGTTATTATAGAATGTCAGATGTTTCTGCAAGCCGGTATATAAACATATATTTAGTTTAAAGCGGTTTGAATTTTAAGAGGATTTCTATTTCATTTTAATTTATGAAAATTTGTCATTTTCGCCCTTATTAATAGCTTAATAAAATATTTTATAACAGCTTTTTTTTAATAAAAAAAAGATATTTTTGGCTTTTGGAGATTTTTTTTCTTCTAATTTTGAAGTACCAAAAGGATTTAATATACTTTTTTTTTTTTTTTTACACGTGTGGACTGATTAATTTCAAGTGCGCTGTTTACTGTTTGAACGCAAACCCCATCGAAGCTGGTATCTCTGCTAGAATATTTTTATATACGGCTTGATAAAATGTATATTTTCTTTACTTATAATTTCTTTGAAAATTATTTCTCTTCATCTATCAGAAATTGCTGCATAGCACTAAATTTTGAAGTTACTCTTTCTTAAACAAAGCTCATTTTTAGACCAACGGTAAACGAAATACAACTATATAAATCTTAATTTCGATTTTCATTTGGGTTCTCCGATGCTACTTTTTATTTCGCCTCAATGACACATTATTGCCCAGCAAACCTTTCATTTTGCCACAGTAGTCCTATCCCCTGGCGTGAAAACAGAGTTAATGATAGACTCCGGGGAGCAGGCACCAACACGTTCTCCTGACAACCGTTGGTCGGATGAGCCGAGCCGTGTGTACCTAGTGTAAACTGTCGGCTACAATCATTGGGTGGAATTGGAACCTTTGGACGTCAGCGACTAATCTCTGTCTATTGTGGCCACGGTTCTCAATGTTTGGTCTCTTTTGTTATGACTCCAGCATCCGGGCCTGTCTCGATGACCTGGCCTGAAGTCTACATCTTGTCTTAGTGTAGGTACTGATGCTAACTTTACTTGCCTGAAATCTACATCTTGTCTTATTTTACGTACCGTTGATAACTTTACTTGCCTGAAATCTACATCTTGTCTTCGTGTAAGTACCGTTGATAACTTTACTGGCCTGAAATCTACATCTTGTCTTCGTGTAAGTACCGTAAGTACCGTTGATAACTTTACTGGCCTGAAATCTACATCTTGTCTTCGTGTAAGTACCGTTGATAACTTTACTGATGGTGTTCTAAAAAAGGAGATTTTTGCTAGCTATTTACAGGGTTACCCAAACATTGAGATTTAAAAACAAATCTTTATATCAGCCCCCTCCCTATACTTTCAGTACAAAACCGTATATACACTTTTTAAAGTTTTAATAAAAAATAAAGGCACAGACTTCAGCAGAAAATTACATTAGTTTTTCAGCCTTTTGAAAAAAAAACAACAACCCAAAACTTAAATTCTCTAGCTAAACTTAATTATAAGTAACATACCCGGGGATGAATTCTCCAAATAAAGGGACAACTCTTGGTACACAGCAGTATTTTAAGTACAAAGTCAAAGCTTCTACACAAAGCACATCACACAAAACTATCCAACGTTAAGGTTTCTTCAAGAGCAAAAGGCTGTAAAAACTTGAACTGTTTAGCATTCCATCACTTGAAATAAGTGTCCCCATTCGTTCTCGTAGTCGTATTGAATTTTACAGATCATGTTTACAAAAGAATTAACTTTTTTATGGCCAAGCACAGGTTTTTTTACATTTAGAACACGCGTCTTGTTTTTTCATGTTTACCACATCTGCCTCACCATCCCACCTGTCTCTGTTTGAATTGTTCGTAGCTATTCAAGTCACAGTTATTTTTTGTCTTCCAAATATTGCGACTAACTTTTCTCACATTATCACCATTACCAGGATGTCTCTACAAATTCTCTCTTGAAAACGTTGGTTTTAAATTAGACGAAGATAATTAATTTTATTACTTCGACTTTATTTATGTATTTTTGTTTTAAATAGTGATTAAAACAAGAACTTAAGCGGGTTAAATATTTCTTCACCGATATTTTTACCCTTATTTCAAATATTCGACTTATACAGACAAATTATCATCATTTAATCTCTTAAATTTTAAAGCCTTTCTGTGCAGTATACATAGTCAATGCATTCAGTTTTGACCTCATCACACAAAACCGTACTCCCATCAAACCCACAACAGTTCCCCGCCAGACCCACACCAGACCCCCACTTAAGCAAATTCTAATTTAATGCTCTGATAGCCACCCAACCCGCATCACCAACACGACAACGAATAAACATACCCATGACCCTTTCAAATGACCATTCGGGTTTTATCGGTGCTTGCGTTGTTTTACGGTTATTGATTGGCCCCAATTACATGACAAGTTTTGTAGTGGTGTATAATTCACCATAAAGTCTGCCACTGCTATTTCCTCAGCCAGGATTTTTGTTGTTTAGTCTGAGTCTTATGTTTCCTCAAATGAGTGACTTCGCTCAAAGTGAGATTCAATGTTTTCTTAGAGTTTGGTATTCTGACTAGACGTGACGTGTAAGGTGGGGTGGGTGGGGGTGTGGGCTACACGTTGTAAGAAACTTAAAACTATTTCTTATGGTGGCATGTTAACATGTGTCTCAGCTGTTTCTGGCCTAAAGACGCAGTTAAATAGCGTAACTCGTGTTACTCATTAATTATGTGCATCTATTGTTACATACTTCACGAGATTCTTGTAACATTTATATAACATGGAAAGTTTAGGGAGCTGTTACTAACACTGCTGTGATGTTATCATTAGCAAAGATATTTTTATCGTCATTCTTATATAACCAGTAGACCGACATTTATACAATGGACAATGTGAGGTTGTTTAACCATGGCTTTAGTGATACATTTAAATCATGGATAGTGTGAGGTTTTATTAACATTGTTGTAGTAATACATTTAAAGCGTGGACTGTGAGGTTGTATTAACATTACTGTAGTAATACATTTAAAGAAATGTACTGTGAGGTTGTATTAACGTTGTTGTAGTAATACATCTAAAGCGTGGACTATGAGGTTGTATTAACATTACTGTAGTAATACATTTAAAGAAATGTACTGTGAGGTTGTATTAACGTTGTTGTAGTAATACATTTAAAGCATGGACTGTGAGGTTTTATTACTGTTGCTATGACACCACTGATGCAACCTTTAAAGTCGCCCAGACTGGGTTACATTACTATTGCCAGGACAACGGATATGGATACATCTATGTGAGTGACCAGTCTTTATGCATAAATCAATGAATAAATGAATATAAACATGGACGCCGTTATAGTGAAAGCAAACCTACCTTTACTTTCATGACGGGCCACGACCTAAAAATCTACAGTATATTTATTACATAACGAAGTGCACGCAAAGATCCGGAGACAACGCATGAAAAATCAAACAATTTGAGAATGGAAAAGGAGAAACGGTTTGATTCAAACGACATCGAGGAAATTCATATACAGCAAACAGACTATTATTAAACAATTTCATTATTAAATTATTTTGTTCTTATATTGGTGACATACAGTCGTGTCCAGTAATGATATCTTTATCTTTATTACATATCTTTTGTTGGCGTTCATAAGTCTTTGAAACAATTATTGAGAAAAAAAAAACTAGCAATTAACAAAACTCGTGTGAATAGGTTATTGATGTATGTTAATATGTATGTTTGTATGCATGGCATGTTTTTAAGGAATGTTTTCATGTGTTGTGCAAGTATTTTTGTGTTTGAATACATTTAACAAGTTTTCTGTGTTTGTTTGTAAGTATGTTTGCATGCATGTTTGCCTGTATATTTTAAGGCGTATTTGTAAACGTGTCTATCCATGAAAATAACGCTACATGAGATAGCAATCAAAGCTCTAACAATTGTTCCATAAGTTTTCTACATTGTTTATAAACCTTAGTCCTTAAATGTAGCAAATACTATAATATGTTTGCGGGTAAAAGTCTAGAATAGTTCTTTAAACAATAAATCCATAAACGTTAGGTTTAATAGTGGATGATTGGATATAAACTTCTTTACTTTTTCCTATTTTGATAATGTATGTTATCGTCATCAGATGTGCAAAATGTAGTACTATATCACATTTTGGGATAAAATCCTAGTTTTTCTTTCTTTACGGTCTTCTCATGGTATTGTCTTTCCGGAATTTTAGCACCAGAAATATTTCTATTTCTTATAGAGTTTTACTTTTAACATTCCTATAACTCTGGTCATTAAATATTAAGTTGACTGAAAAATATCTGAGAAATCGGAAAAATGATGGAATTTATAATATATATTTATATATATTATTTTTTACTCATTGAACTATTCATTTAAACAGCGATGAAATGTCACTGTGATTGATATATTTTGTTCGATTTATTACTTTATAGACAGAAGGATGAAGAAAATTCTTCCCTTATCTTTTACAGACACTTTTCCTATACAGAATATTATTGCGTCCTACGCTTATCTATGGTATGTGGTTAGTCCTGCAATGTTATAAGAGTTTTAAATGAAGTGTTGGCTTTCTTTGTTTCTTCAGGGAACCCAATCCACGCCCGAATTCCGAACGGGAAGAAAGAAAACGTGTATGTGTTTGTTCTTGCATACGGAATAAGAAAGATGATTTTACACTTATATCTATCTGGGGGTATTATTAAGTTATTTTTGTTTTATTTCTAAATTATTATTTGTTGCTTTATGTATAATTACTACTTTACTCTTGGTTCTTTTATCAACTCAAACGCATTCACATTTGCAATGAACAAATGAAACATTCTTTAGCAACTAAAAACAACTTGCTCTTTTGAAAAGGTTTCAGTTTTCAGAGACTATAAATATCCAAAACCAAAATCCTGGCTTTTAATTTTTATACTCAAAACTCTCCAGTTATATCGTTCAATGTGAATTCCGTTACATTTGTATGCTGTGACATAAAATATGAAGCCACCTTAAAACCCAGATATTATGTAAGACTAGTATTAAGAATGCTTTGAAATGTTCTAATTTGGTTTATCATTGGTGTGTATAAGTAGATTTAACTTAAATGTCAACGCCACACAATTGTGATATTGTTCAAAATAACCAAAGAAACGTTTGTGGATCCCAGTCAACGATTACTTTGTAAATTATTTTATTTGTAATAAAAAAAATGTACTCCATTAGAATCTTAATGACCGTCAACAGAAACATTGAAGAGGTCATCTACGACCACATGTCTCTATACGGCAGCAATGTATTATAGCTGTACAATTAAAACGTTCATGTTAAACTCATATATACATCCATCCCTGTGGCGCTACAGCAAAATGTGGGGCTTGGGCCTGCCTTAAACTCATATATCCATCCATCACTGTGGCGCTACAGCAAAATGTGGGGCTTGGGCCTGCCTTAAACTCATATATCCATCCAACCATGTGGCGCTACAGCCCAATGTAGGGCTTGGGCCTGCCTTAAACTCAAATAGGCTGGATATATTTAAGTTAGTCAGTTCCTTTATTTCTATTTTGGCAATTCTAATGAATTAAAAGCATGTGTTAAAGTTTCTTTGCATATGACCTTATTTATGGACACAAAACAAATTCATCAATGAAACCTTCCCTTTCTTCAGTCTTACAGTCGTTAAGTGTTTTTAGTAAGAATTCATTTGACCTATTTTGCTTAAAAATAGAACACAAAAAAATACTTCCCTTCTAAAAAAAATCACTACGAAGATTTAATATCTGCATTGCTAATTAATTGTTTAGTTTTCTAAATATAGAAAATAAATGTTACAAAAATTAATACGCTAACAAATGATAAAATATGACTAAAACTTAAATAGATCCCTATGACAGAAGAGCCAGTTTCCATTAATTCAGTATTCACACTCAGTGTTTTGACTAAGCTATATTTTTTGAAGAAAACTATTTTCTGTTAGCGTTGTTTTCGTCTTAATGTTATTTGAAAACAAAAATCCATATATTTGTAGCACACCAAAAATATTTTATCGATTTCGTCTCAAGATCCAAGTTCGTCTGACAATGGTCGCCAAAACATTAACCCCCGCCCACACACAAGGTCCCTGTGGACTAAATCTAACCCTATTTTTAAAAAAACTTATTTCAGTTTTCCTTTAAAAGCAATCCGACAAGCCTTTGGCCAAAAAATTATTAAATTATTTTTGGCTTATGTTATTGGTACCATTGGCTTGTCCATCACGATAATGGTGGACACCTGAGCTAATTACGTCACTGAATCATTATTTAAAAAATACTTGATTAATTACATGTGTTAAGGCTATGCTTGTCAAAGCCCATTACTCGTCTGCTAAAATTACTTTTCTATGCATCAAAAACAACAACAAAAAATACCAAAGCGTAAAAAATTCCAAAATTTCTGACGTACAAACATGTCTGATGCTGAACATACTCCTATTAGTTTAGCTTGTCTAAAATCAAGGGTGAATTGTAAATTTGTAGTCCAAACAGCTCATTCTTTGGAAGAAATAACAAAAAATGTATTCGTAACATGCATCTATACTCAGTGGCGTCACTAGCGGGGTGCGATGGGGGCGGGCCGCCCCGGTTGGAACCATCAGGGGGGTGACACCATGAGCTACCGCCCCGGTTGACACCAACCTTAGTCACGCCCTGTCTATACTGTCTTTAAAAAAAACTTAAGTAATTAAATGTTTAATTCGAAGCATTTCAGCAATGTGAAGGTTAATGGAACGGAAACGCTTGTGTTATAATTAACTTTGCTTGAACAACAGAGCTGTATGGAGTTTATAGACGTCTGGTTGCTATTGTTAATGTTTGGATTCTTTATACTAATCTCCCTTTCCAATCAGAAGCTATGTAAACATTCAATATTCTTATTTTTAGACGTCACGTTTGACAGCGCTACAAACACACTCTCAAAACAAAAGCGCGAACCAGAGATGATATTCTGTAATTGTCAACAATTAGCAGAGGCGTAGTCCGGAGATGATACGCCACTGACACTTCCGTGCTTGACTTAAGCAAGCCAAGACCTTCCCCCTGGGTGACACAAGGGGCCCCAAATACCCGGCTTTTCGGACCTGACACAAGTGCTTGTCACTCGTGTCTGGGAGGAAAGCCCTTGTAAGTCGCACTCGACAGACTACCGAGGGCGGCGCCGAGTGGGGTCAAGAAGAGTTGTTGCTGTCAGGTGTGAGGGACAGATGGGTTAGAGAAGGGTGGCTCTGATGGCGGTTGGTTCCATTGAATATCTTCACTATGGGTCGGGCGCTATTTACAGTACCGGTGTCATTTCGAACAAATAATCACGGAATCTTTTTTTAAACATAAAAACCTCTGCTTTTATTAAAATAGACTATGAGCTCTTTCAGCAAATTTTCCTGGCTATGAGTAGAAGAAAAAGAACAACGGGGAAAATGACAAGGCAAAATAATTTCTTGATAAGTTAAATATGTTTATGGGCCCAATGTCTTTTTTACATTAAAAACAATTTGTAATTTGTATTTAAGAAATTTCCACCCCCACCAACTCCCCTGTACTTGAACAAAACTAAGTTGACAATACTGCTTCATTATGACCATCTAATGACAATTTTACTTGTTAACATGTGAAATGACTCTATACAGAATAACAGCATCCATTTATAGGTACGGCAACACTATATTATGAATGTCTGTATACGCATACATATATATATATATAAATATATATATATATATATAAACATACATACATACATACAAAACTAAAGGAAATTTCATTTTTCTAGTCCAAACTCCATCCCTACCCAAGCTAATTGCCAATTTCACTGCCATTTTATGGACATAGAAAAAATATTGAAGAAAAATAAACATTAATGTCATCAAAATTGTATTTTTGTTTTAAAGTTAGCTGCACTGTGACAATAAAAATCCTCTGTAAGTTATAGATTGACACTATTCCTTAGATTCCACGGAGTTTTATCCCATCAAATATTCCAACATCTTAGGACCCATGCACTCTGTAAAAATTCAAATATCACTATTAAAAGTTGTTCTCTGGGCCGAAAAGCCACATATTATTACTTCTGTCTTCGTCTATGTTACTGGCCTTGGTGGTGCTTCTGGGGTATTTGAGCTTCCAGTGTCAAACTTTTATTGTACTTGTTCATCACACTTTGATAAAAACTTCCTTATACCTTTTCAAAACTGATCAATTGAACTTTTTTCAAAACGATGTAATAAAATAGTTTGCATATCATTTTATCACAAAATTTTCCTGTAAAAAATAATAAAAATCGTTAAAATTAACGTATTACCTTATGCTCTTTAGTGGTCAATGAAACTTGTGAACGCTACTTCACTTGCTCCCATGGACCTTCATGGTCTGTAAGGGATAATGTTTTTATTTTTTTATTTTTATTTTATTATTATTTTTTTTTAAAGAAGTAAAAACAAGCAATATATAAATTTAAAATGATTTGAGAATTGAGTTGATATTTAATAAAAAAATCTGATAGAGAATGGTAATGATTTGAAAGAAATTTAAATGTCGTGAGGTTTAGAATAAGTGCTGGGTTGTGTGAGAGACATACGGCTTACACGGCTTTGAAGTAGATGCTGGGACCTGGTCCAATCTCATCGATTTTCTGCAACAGTCCCTTAGCTGGATCCTATCGAAATGGGCAGTGGGACTTAGAAGGGGGAAAATGACTGAAAATCAAGAGGCCTATACAACAATATCTATTATTATTTTTTTTTCTTTTTAGTTATTTTATTTTCTGTAGTTGAAATGCATTTTGGTGGTTAGGGTTGGTTTTTTAAAGAAAATTTGGCAAGATTCGTTTAAAATAGGATTTTTATCTGAAAAAGGAAATGTTTCCACTAGATCGAGTAGTTAGAGAATGGCTCACGCGTCATCCCGAAGGAAGAAGAAAGCCACTGTGTCACCAATGGTCAAATAAAATAAAAATAAAGCTAAGTATATTTCTAATAGATAAATCCACGAATAGTCTTCTTTTTATGTTTTTCCCCTCATGTTTGGAAAAGGTGTTACGTCATGACACGACTGTTCATTGTAAGCCACAGATGGTTTTAGGTTGGTGTTTCCAATTTTTCCTTTAGCCCCCACCCCCCC
>MUZC01004767.1:933771-945241 GCA_002072015.1 Radix auricularia
ACAGTCTTAGTCCGTCTGTCTGCCTGTAATACAGTCTTAGTCCGTCTGTATGCCTGTAAGACAGTCTTGGTCCGTCTGTATGCCTGTAAGACAGTCTTAGTCCGTCTGTATGCCTGTAAGACAGTCTTAGTCCGTCTGTATGCCTGTAAGACAGTCTTAGTCCGTCTGTATGCCTGTAATACAGTCTTAGTCCGCCTGTATGCCTTTAATACAGTCTTAGTCCGTCTGTCTGCCTGTAATACAGTCTTAGTCCGTCTGTCTGCCTGTAATACAGTCTTAGTCCGTCTGTCTGCCTGTAATACAGTCTTAGTCCGTCTGTCTGCCTGTAATACCGTCTTAGTCCGTCTGTCTGCCTGTAAGACCGTCTTAGTCCGTCTGTCTGCCTGTAATACAGTCTTAGTCCGTCTGTCTGCCTGTAATACAGTCTTTGATCTGCCAGTGAAGTTCCAGGGTAAACTTGTCACGGTATTGTTCAGACGTTAGTTCAGTCAAATGTATTGAACTCCCGACTCCCGCCAAACATCTGAGATATCGATTGATACGAAACATTTCGCCGTGACTCCTGCAATGATTTCCCTTTAACTAATACAGATCAGATTAGTTTCTCGCCGTTGTGTTTGTGTTATGATACTGCAGTTAAACGTAAACCACTTTAAAAAAAATTAACAAAAAAATAAACAAAATAAAAAAAAACACAATAAAAAAAACAACAATATTTTGTTGGATTGGGTTCGTTATGCAGAAGCTTCATTCATGGAAAACACACCAGTGTTGGCTTCACTCCAAAGCCGACTTAGTGAAACTATATTTAGTAACAAAGGTATTCACATTTGTACAATTCTATATAGTGCATCGTACAGACTCCTGAATTGTAAGCATTATAATATTATATTAATATAGACGTTTAACAGCTCCACTGGTCAAAGGGGAAACTATTGGCATGATTCTCTTCGTGTAGAGTAAAACAAAAAATCTTCGAAACTTGTAAAATGTTTGTCTTTGAAGGCAGCATTTTGAAAGACAAAGATTAAAAAAAAAATAATAAAAAAAACAACCGTTACTCGTACAAAATGTTGTTAAGCATCGGATGTGAAGATAAAGAACCAACAACAACACACATTTGCTGAAGTACAAGGATTAAAGTTACGCACAATCGCCGCATCCTGGAATGACTGATCGTTTTATAATCATGCACTTCCTGACATCAAGCTTCCTAGAGGAACGAGCACTCCCAACGTCAGCATGCCAGGTCAACATGACCTGTCAACCTGGTATAATGAGCTCGCATAATTATCGTGTTTAGGCCATGTGTAATTAAAACATGCATTAGTCTGGTCAGAGATTAAATCAAGTGGGGGTGAACAAGATGGTTAATGGTTCAAACTATCACCGCGTGAGAGGCAAGGAGATAATTTGTCTCAGAAAATAATTTTTTTATACAACGTCATTTAAATTAATTTTGAGAACAATGTGTCTCAAACTTTCATAGTAATATTTCAGCAGAGTTGATTGAATTTTTAAACAAAAAAACATCTTCAATTATTGTTTCTCCTCCCGTTCAAAACAATAACAGAATCATTGACCAATATTTAACCATAAAAAATGAAAGACCATTTTTTTGAATGTCACAATCCACAGCTAATACAATAAATTCAGGCTGTGGACGCCATTCTTTTTCTTCACCACAATTAACCCTAAAGAGCTCGGCTAGCCATTTAAGTGACGTTCTGCGTTCCCCCTGATTCGTCTAGCCAGTAAATGCACATAGGGATGTAAATGCGGAAAAACGCAGTAAGCGAAGAAAATACGAGCCAGTTAGTAAAATAAATGACAGAATATGTAATGTAGGAAAATAAAGTAGAGTATTAGTAAGTCAGTAAGTTCAGTAACGTGCAGACTTAACCAGTGGACTTGACTGCCCCCAGGCGGAGGCCAGATCGTGTCTTACTCGTGGAAGATAGTCAACAGGAACACGTATAAAAGAGATGGATGGGGGGGGGGGGAGTGGGCTGTGATAGACGCCACGGTGACCACGTGATTTGCAGCCAGGTGTGGTTTTTTTTGCTGACGATTAAGTCCAATCCTTGTTCGAAGGGTGTTGCCTCAGGCCGGGAGATAGTGGGTGGGGATGTTATAAGAAAGTTGACGGGAACAATTATTCCTGGCCTGTCGCCTGGACTTGGCAGCTAGTCGTCTGTTAGCATCACAAACTACAGCACAGTTCGGTATCATTAGGCGCCAGGACGCTTAGTCACTGGCTGCTGACTGCAAGGAATCATGCGCTACGCCGTATGCGCATCCTCGTAATGCTCCCTTTGATCTCGTTGAGATCTCTGTCATTCTTTAAGCTCGCCATAAAAGAGCCTCATTTGGAGCCAATGATCTTGCTTAGTCATGATATGCCCCGCCCCGCCTGGCGTTGTTGGCACTGAGTCAGTCTTGTGTATATACCTTTAAATCCTGTTCTGACTAATACACAGTGGCGTGGGGGCGGTCCGCCCCGGGTGACCCCATCAGGGGGGGGGGACACCCGACTGTAAAATTCTATATATTCCCGTTATTTGGCTCTGGAAAACTCGGAGGAGTTCTATGTATTAAATCGTGGGGGTGACACCATGAGTACCGCCCCGGGTGACACAAAGCCTAGTGACGCCTCTGCTAATACATAAGCTTAATATTGCTTACAATTTTGACCGTGTACATAATTATAAGAAATATAAGGGCTTGTAATTTATCATCCATCGTTATAGGTTAAGAGGAAGTTTATATATATAAATTTATAGGTATTAATATATACACTTGAACAAATAGCTGTCTTATTAAAATAAGTTGTTCATTTGTTACCTCTGATTCTTTTCTTAAACCGAATCTCTCTTGCTAAAATTACGTAATATTCTCAGACATAATTTATGTTATAAAATGTGAGTTAAATCTAGGTTTTGTTTATTTGCTTTAACTTCAGTTTCTAGGATATTATTTGGATTTTATTTGGAAAATAAAGTTCAAATACAATTTGCATAGGAATTTCTAACAATTCGTGAAATATCAATCATGATATTGGAGTATTTTGTAAGACATATATTTTTAAGTTTCCGTTTATTCAAATTATTTTTTTAATGGTCTAAAAAAGTGAATGGTTTAAAAATAGAATTTGAAGTTAAGACCACAAATGTGAAAGAACTAGATGTCTTCTTTGCTGGGTTTGTTAACAAAGGTTGAACTATAAAGAGACAATTGCCTAAAGTATAGTATATTCTACCTTGATCATATAGTATATTTATGTCTATCATATAGTATATTCTATATCTATTATATAGTATATTCTATATCTATCATATAGTATATTTTATATCTATCATATATAGTATATTCTATATCTATCATATAGTATATTCTATATATATCATATAATATATTCTATATCTATCATATAGTATATTCTATATCTATCATATAGTATATTCTATATCTATCATATAGTATATTCTATATCTATCATATAGTATATTCTTTATCTATCATATAGTATATCTCGAACATAAATCCCATTATTTATACATACCCGGAACATTCCAAATATGTCCTTAGGCAGATATCTTCCACACAAAAAAACTCTTAGGCCATTAACGTCCACTTTTTTTATTTAACCTAACTGAGAATAGTAGCCAACTGATTGCTCTCGGCAATGTGACTGACTGATGGTAAGCTGTTTTCAGTAGGTAATTGACTTGTATTGAGTGATATCGATCAATGATCCCAAAAACAATGGTCTTTTTTTCAACTGAGTCAGCTATCAGAATAAACTAAGGCATGTTGCTGCGTGTGGTACTCAGCTATCAGAATAAACTAAGGCATGTTGCTGCGTGTGGTGCTCTGCTATCAGAATAAACTAAGGCATATTGCTGCGTGTGGTACTCTGCTATCAGAATAAACTAAGGCATGTTGCTGCGTGTGGTGCTCTGCTATCAGAATAAACTAGACATGTAGCTGCGTGTGGTACTCTGCTATCAGAATAAACTAGACATGTTGCTGCGTGTGTTACTCAGCTATCAGAATAAACTAAGACATGTTGCTGCGTGTGGTACTCAGCTATCAGAATAAACTAGACATGTTGCTGCGTGTGGTACTCAGCTATCAGAATAAACTGAGACATGTTGCTGCGTGTGGTACTCTGCTATTAGAATAAACCAAGACATGTTGCAGCGTGTGGTACTCAGCAACCTCTCATAATTTTGTTTACGTCTCTTCAAATATTTTTGAGAAAAAAGTGCGGAAATGCGTCTTAAAAACATTTTGTCAAAAATTTATAGATCTAAACCTTGATGTAAAAAAAGTAATCAACTTTGAAATGTCAAGCGTTACAAATATTTGTAAAAGTGTATTAGGCACAATAATATTGATTTAAAAAAAAAAAATTAACTGCAGAAGGTTAGATGTTTTATTCATTGTAGGCAACTGTAGTTGATAGGCATGATTCTTTTCACAAAGCATCTAATAAGCTGTCTGGGGTTGATAATATCTTAGCTCACAGTATCTAATGAACTTTTATGTGAAACTATCAAACAATACAATTTTACAATAGCTGAGTTATGAAGCCAGAAAATGCAAATTTTATAATGACTGATGCTTTTGTTTGTAAGAAAAGTTTAAAAATCGCAAGATTTTAAAATAAAACCATAAATGGGACATCCATAAATTACGTTACGCTACAGAGGGGAAGGGGGTATAAGAAACTGTGACAGTTTGTGACAGGGGGAAGGGGGTGTCTGACCGTGTGTGACGTCACGGTGATTTATATCAAATTTTAATTATTTTGTTAATTTAAAAAAATATATCTTTGTTCGAAAGTGTGACGTACTTTGGAGGGGAGGGGGTCCTCTGATTTGTGACAGTTTGTGACAAGGGAGGAGGGGGAGTTTAAAATGGTAAATAATAGCGTGATGTGTTGTATGGACGGCCCCTAAGCTAGAAAGATGTACAATAAACGAGATGAGAAAACGTGGCAGTCACAATTAAATACAGTTGATGAGTTCTGTTGTATATGTTAACATCATATGTTTTATATGTGTACAATATAAGAGCTCTTTAAACCAGTGAGGAAGAAATGTATACTATAGGTAATTATTTACAATCTGTGATCAACCAAGCATACACTTACCTGAGTGATAATAAAATAATATTTGAAAGTAGTTTTGTATCAGTTAAACCCGATAGAAGCTTAGTTGTTCATGAGATTTGGAGAAATCCCTGAGAGTTTAGCGTGAAAGAATTTATGTTAAGTGGCTAATCACTATTAAATGCCATTGCCGAATACCGGCAAGCTGTCGACAATCACTTTCTTTCAGGATATAGTCAATAAAAGTAATACGCTTGCAAAAAAAACTTGCAGTAATGCATATAGATAAATATTTTAATTATAATAACATTTTATTAGCATAAATATGTAGGTTGTTTTTTTTTCAAAATCTGGTTCAACCTAATGTGCAAAATTTGAACACATGAAACACAAGATTAACTGATTAACGAAATCAAATAAATTTTGTGTTTTTAATTTTGCCACACAAAACTGTTTACCCTAAGGAACTTACAAACTTGGTAACCATTTCTGCAAACTTGTGAAACTAATAGGGTTGGTATCGATTAATTTTTTGATTAATTGAAAAAAAATGATATTAATCGATTAATTTCGATTAATTATATTTTATAATGAAAATATAGATCTCGTTAAGTAGCGATTCATTAATTCGCGAAATCATTTAAGTCGCAGTAATTCATTGGTCCCCATATTTTGTGACGTAACACAGCAAATTCTTTCTGCTATTCAAGGAATAAGAAGAAAACTTTTTTGTTTACCTATGCACGTCATAATAAATAATAATAATAATAATACGAGGGAAAAGTATGTAAGTAACAAAAATATCATAAAATGGTAAAAAAAGAAAGAAAGATTTTCTTAAATTGTAATCGAATTTTAATCGATAAATTAATCGTTAATTTCCGCAGCCCTAGTAACTAATACAATTTTTCCACTCGATTTTGTTGTTTCGGATGGCCGACTTCTTGCTAACATAGAGTTTGATATTCGAGCCTAGATAAGAAAACACCTTTGGATCCATTGACTGGCTCTATGAAGCCTAAAATCTAAAATGTAAAACTGCAACTACAAACAAAAAACAACAACAACAACAAAATAACAACGACAACAACAACAACAAAACCACACAAAAAACACGTGTGTCTACACACAAACACTGATATTACCACTTACCTCTAAGAACTTAAAACGATTTGCTCAATATTTAATTTTTTATCCTATTACCCAAACACCTTTAAGCCCGTTCATAGTCCTAGTTCTGGTCAAGGTGAAATTCCTGAATCCGCTTTGAGCTCGATGTTAAGTCGGAGTACCCCCAAGGTGATTATACACGTGTTACGTAACACAAAGGTGAAAGATCAATAAGGATTATGCAATCACGTCTGGAAAGGCGACAAAGAAAATCATTTTGAACAATTTTCTCTTTTGAGGATTATAACAATCCGCTGAAATAATTCCTGCAAGCATCAATGATTCCATCAACATTTAGATTTGATCCCAAGCAGATTATTCACATCCCAAATCACGATGAATCGCATACGTAAAAACAGGATGTGGCTGACCTACTTATTCCTTTCAGCGACTTTATCAACTTAGATTAGGTGTTACAACTTACATCCCTGACAAGTGAGAGTTCTGAACAGTATGATTTCATGAAAAGACCAACGATAGATATTTAGTTAAATCTGAACGGAAATTAATAAAAACAATTTAAGATACCTAAACGATAAAGAAACGTTTTCAATGTTTGAAGTTTAGACCATTTTAATGTTCATTAATTTAAACAATCAATGGACGATGTGGTTAATACATCTTGTTAATTACTTTTATACAAACGGCAAAGCGGCCATAGTTACACTTTTCATTCCATGAAAGGGTTAACATAATGCTAAGTGAAATTTTGAATTCTTTTCATCAATGACTGCAAGAGGGCTAACGGTTGTTTTTTAACGAACAACATGTGTTCGTTTTTTAGTCCTCTTGAGTGATTGCTATTTGGGTATAGAAAGAGGTCTCATTGTTTTTTCATAGATTTGCTCTTTCATAACTTCTCCATAATGCTCTCTGTCGGTAACGTTGTGTTTGCTGTAATATCATTCCGTGCAGAGAGAAAGGATAAATCAAGGCCAGTGACTAAAGAGCAGAAAAAAAAAGAGAAACTTAAAGGTTAACTGAAAAACACAAATGGACAAATCTTTGAGTTGGTTCATTTGTGTGGAGTATGACATAAGTGATAGCGTGATTGATAGAGACTAATAAACAAAGGGAGTGACCGATGCTCTCAAATTTATATTAGATTATATGTGGTCTATGTTCAGGAATGTACAACAAACCAGGCTTTGACAGATGTTTAGAAATGTTGGGTAATCCTATGAAACTTGTTTATGACAGATGTTTAGAAATGTTGGGTAATCCTATGAACCTTGTTTGTGACAGACGTTCAGAAATGTTGGGTAATCCAATGAATCATACAGAATAGGACTGCATAAAGCTTTTTTATTTAAAAAAACAAATTACACAGACTATTTGTGTAAGGAAACAATAAATTAAAGCTTTATTATCAACTAATACAAATAATGGTAAACGTTTCGGCTCATGCCTTCATCAGTACAAAAACAATTACATGTACTTACATATATATTCAAATTAAAACATATTAAATTCTATGTGATAAAATGAAAAGAAATGAAAGACAAAAATAAACACGGACATAGAATATAAGAAAAAGGAGGAAGTTGAAGTATCTAAAGTAACAGTGAAAACCACAACGGGAAAACGATTTTGCAGTCATGTAAAATTGTGGATTTGGTTAATTCCATATGGAGCCAACGTACCAAACCTTGTTTCCACCGTCTTGCACTTATCACCTTGTGATGGTTGTGTTGATAACCGATGCAGAAATGAAAGATTATAGTATTACTTCAAGGCAACATTTACAGACCAAGTTGAGTCATTTGTGGTTCACAGTAATTTGTGCTAGGGGCAGGCAAGCTGTTGCATCTGTTTGATGTGGGCACGGATTTACCCGATGCTCCACGATAGTGGTTCTATCCAACAAAAAGCAAAGCAAAACAAGTTATACTTCTCCCTGTTAAATCCGTCTTAACAAATGTAATGTAATGATATACTTTGTTTTTATACTAGTTGAAATTTCAACCAAATAAATTTAATAGGCACATCTTTAATTGCTTGCCTCCGTTTATGTCTCATAGAATAATATCTATTTTGTTACAAATTGATTTGAATGATCCATGCCATACAGGTGATATCCATATTATAAACATTTTGTTAAATTTCATTTCATAAAAATATTGATATAAAAAATTCCACTATTGTAACTAAATTAATCAGTTTATCTTGGTCTTAAAACCTTCTGATCCGTGACTGTTTGAGATTGCTCTGCCTGTATGGGTTAACGAGATTTTTGGTCTAAATTCTAAATGGTGACAATTTTATATAAGTTGAATTAGCCCCAAATTTATCATCTAAAAGCTTGTCATTCATTGGCGACGGGTTTTATTCTAAACAGAGTTATTATGTCTCGTTTAAAAATTGTTTAATATGTTCAGCAACCTTCCACTATATTTAGTCATTTATGTTTAATTGTAATTGGGTAACACATTCTACTTTTAATAACTATTTACGTGTAATATCTAAAAACAACTTTATATTTAACCGTTTTTCAAATGTAAATAAATCTTTTTACTAATATTACTTCGACTTTATTTTCTCTCTCTAGTAAAATTATTTCCTTATTTTTTTTACTTGCATTATTTGAACAAAATTATAACCAAAATTCATAATATTGAACCGTTTTTACATGTTTTAATCCATGATCGAAGTATGAGACTTAATCTAGAAATCACGTGATAATATGGCAGCAGTGCCCGGGATGGAGAAGGTCATTTTATTTTCAAATGTCTGCACTGACAAAAGATTTATTCTGATTACGTCTGCCTATAACATGTTCACTTCGTGACCAACTGCCCTGATGCTGAGTCACTCGGTGTCTTGTCCGGCTGGTAACGTTTGCTCTACATTAGTTGTTTTAATAAACGAAAGAACGGACTGCGTTAGTAGCTTATTGCCGTATACATAATGGAGTTACTTGCTTGAATAGTCCAGAAATGATGTTATAGTTGGCCTTTCGTTTAGTATAGCATCAGCCGTTTAGTATAGTATCAGTCGTTTAGTATAGTATCGGCCGTTGTTAATGAAAACGATAAAGCTCTGACTTGCTCTAAAGAATAGTCTCATTAAATCTGTACTGAGTCAGACAACTATATAAACAGTTTCATCACGCAAACTCACCCGTCCTTGAGCGACTCTCGACGTAAGTATAAATTACTTGGTTCCATAGATAATCTGTCGATCTGTCTATCGGTCTAGTTTAGCTATTGGTCTATTTGTCGGTTGATCCTTCGATGTAAAGATACCAACAAGAAAACAAAGATTAATTTCGCAATATCTGGCTATTGATCTTGTTTTATAAAACATTTTTTTACAAAGCGGAACATAAAGACTTTCTATCTCAGACGCAGTAATAAAGATATTTTTTATAAAAAAACAAAAACACAGTCATTTCAGAACCAGGTGATGTGTGTGATAACTTCGTCGGTCATAGTGAAAACGAAACATAGTTGACCTTAACCTTTGTTAAATAATAGTTATTCCCTTTCTGTTGCTTGAGACACCTGTGCGATAAGGTTAGATGTATGGCAAGAAAAGTTTGTTCCTTTAACGTCTGTCACAATAAATGTCAAGATTTGTAGGTAGATAGGAAGCTACAATCAGCTGAAATATTTCAAGAACATTGTTTGATAGGTGGACACTCCATTAAATAGATAATTTTCTCAAAGAGCTCACGTTATCATATGAGTCAAATATCTATATGGAATACTTTGAAAGGGATGAAACTGGTCTCTACTTGGGTAGGTCATAAAGAACGAGTTGTCATGAAAGTTTTTGCCAATGGGCATGAAGTATGCGGAATAGGATTACTCCTATATCACGTATGTGAATTAATATTTAAAAAATAAACCCCTACCGTTGAAATAAAGAAGGCAAGCGTTATTCACACGGTTTTGACGTCATAACCGTGCTGATAATTTTGAACATTATTCGCACGGTTCAATCGTGCCGATAATTATTCGCACGGTTTTGAAATACTTATCTACACTTACTAACCACAAAGTGTTATAACTAAGATAATGTAAAGTATTAGTATAGTTGATATTTAAGTTTTAGGACACTGTCTACTGTTAATTGATTAAATTGTTGTTTAAATGAGTCAAATAAATATTATTAGACCCAATAGCCTGCGCAAATAAAACAAATATAAATTACGACAATATTTAGTTACTGACCCACTGACAGACAGTGTCACGGTGACTGTGACTCAATGAGTCAATGACCAATGGCTACAAATTATGAAGATGACAATGATTATGAGATTTTGAACAAAAAATATCAAACATTATCATTATTTGCACGGTAAACTAATTTTGCTGTCACTGATATTGATAGTAATAGTATTTGAGCAAGAATCTGAGTCTGAGCGGACCTGCTTACCACCGTTCGCTAATTAATTATTAATGATTTATAATAAATCATTTATTAATTAAAGTGAAACACTTTATGATGTTAAAGCATCATTTTAAAAAAAATTAAAAAGTGAGAGTCCGTACTCTCTCCTGTACTGTAAGTAAAAGTAAGACTGAACTGAGTATGAGTATAAGCATAACAGTAACTAGTACCTTCAGCTCAGTAGTAACACTTGTAGTGACAGTGACTCACTCATAGGTTATTAAACAAAATTGTCCTTGGAAAAAAGCCTGTTTGAGTTTTTGCAAGCATCGTCACTCTGGTTGTAAAAAAAAAAAAAAAAAAGACTGTATCAGGATTCGATCCGCTAACCATTGACACTCATTTACTCCTAAGCTGACTATCCATTAGTCTAGAGAAACTTGATTGTTTTTGCAATTATTCAAACTTATATCCAATTATCATTGATTAGAAATCAATCATTAAATTTTAGCTAGTATTAGTACTATAAACATATATATATTAGTACTATTAATATATAACTGCTCAATTTAGCCTAAATCGAGTGAAATCGGCTATTATTTTGTTATCAGCCGCTGGGAGTACGCATGCGCGACGACCAGACCCGACCCGTGCGAATAATTTTTTTAAATTATATGCACGGGTAAAACCGTGCAAATAATCACTTCGATTAAAGAACGGTGTTAACTTTTCAAACTTGAAACAAGTGTAACCTCTTTTCCTTTGAACCAATTTGTTTTATATATTAAAAAAAATTTTTTAAACGTGTCTTAGTCAATCCCAACGCCCTTCCAACAATCTCCCCCCCCC
>MUZC01004767.1:945286-957853 GCA_002072015.1 Radix auricularia
AAAAAAAAAAAAGAATAAATAAATTAATTAATTAATTAAAATAAAACTGCAACCACGAATACTAACGCGAGGAAAAATATTCTTCTTCTGAGACCTACGTTATTGAAAGGGATTTTTTTGTGTGTGTGGACAATTCTAGTTTTGTGAATATATTTTTATTTTTTATGATGACAAAAGATTTCTGCTGCGTGTCTAGCGGTTATATCATTTGTTAACAGAATTGTTTTCCTTACCTCGACCCAAGACACCAGCAACAGTTACGCAATGCGAGAGACCATTTGGAAGTTTTTGTGATAAACAACGTCCATTCTGATAATTGAGGCGTCTTAGGAGATGGACAAAACAACCGGATTGATCTTCTTTTATTGGCAAGATGATAAGGCCGTTTAACATCGATCTTCTCCCATTGCCCAGGTGAGTGTTTGCTGACAGATTTGAAATGAGAGTTTTGGCAGATGATACAAGAACTCGTCACGCCCCTGGGTATCAGATAATGATACAAGAACTCGTCATGCCCCTGGGTATCGGATAATGATACAAGAACTCGTCACGCCCCTGGGTATCAGATAATGATACAAGAACTCGTCACGCCACTGGGTATCAGATAATGAGACAAGATTTCAGAACAGAAAACTTTCATTAAGAGATAATAATAAACAAGATGTATTATATGGGTGGATATTCCGTTCTTCTACGCAATCTTTTAAATTTTGTGTTATCAATTTTCATGGCAATGGGGAAAAAATATCAGCACCTGATAACATTGTTGGAATAAAACCACAAACAGAAAATTGAGTGGACTTTAGATACCCCTGACTGGGTGGACTTTATGTACCCCTAATGTAAAATATTTAAAATGAAAGAGAAAAGAGTTAATTATATTTTAAATAATCTTATACCAATTTCATTATTTTTTCGATTTATTATCTTTTTAAATTGAGACTGTTTTTCTCTTCTGTCTTTTCAAAATATTTTTTTGTCTTTAGTGAAGGTCTTGCTTTTATACCCTTTTAAGATAAATTTGCTTACGAGAATTTATCTATTGATTTTAAAAATAAAAATTAAAAAAAAAACAAAAACAAACAGCAATGGTATAACCATCACCCTACAGTCTGGCTATTACCGTACACTATCTACAAAACCAACAAAGAATCGTTTACTAAATAATTTTTCCCAGAATTTCAATCATCGTGATAAAAACAGATAGCGCTGGAGAGATAAGAGGAACTAGTGAGCAGAAAGATACGCCTTTCAAGCTTATGTTTTTATGGTTTCCAAAGAAATTGTTGAGTGTAAATTTGACTTGTAAATAATAAAAAACGCGATAAGGGTAGTTCCTAAACCTAAATAATATTTAAAATGTAAAAAAAAAAAAATTGGACATTTTTTCAGTGGCGTAGCTAAGAATTTGTGGTGCTTTGTGGGCCCAGGGGCTCTACCCTTCTGGGGGCCCCATATAAATGAGGGGTCGTAATTTTTAATGAAAAAAAATCGGACACAAATTTGGGGCTCCCCTCAAGTGGGGGCCCAGGGGGACTTTCAAATTTTGACCCCCCTCCTCTAACTACGCCACTGCAATGGTTTACAAATGCAGCGTTAATTTAATGGTACCTGCCATGTGTTACCACAGAGTCAAAATTGTTTTAACACATATGTTAATCCCGAGTTCTGGAAAGGTTAGAAAAAGTCATACATGGCGGTTGATGACCGTATCTGAGACCATCACATGCCAAATATCGTGGGTAACAGTAACAGTCTCACATGACCGTATCTGAGACCATCACAGGCCAAATATCGTGGGTAACAGTAACAGTCTCACATGACCGTATCTGAGACCATCAGAGGCCAAATATCGTGGGTAACCGTAACAGTCTCACATGACCGTATCTGAGACCATCACAGGCAAAATATCGTGGGTAACAGTAACAGTCTCAGGGTGACCGTTTCTGAGACCATCAGAGGCCAAATATCGTGGGTAAGAGTAACAGTCTCACATGACCGTATCTGAGACCATCAGAAGCCAAATATCGTGGGTAACAGTAACCGTCTCACATGGCCGTATCTGAGACCATCAGAGGCCAAATATCGTGGGTAACAGTAACAGTCTCACATGACAGTATCTGAGACCATCAGAGGCCAAATATCGTAGGTAACAGTAACAGTCTCAGGGTGACCGTTTCTGAGACCATCACAGACCTACTATCGTGGGTTACAGTAACAGTCTCAGGGTGACCGTTTCTGAGACCTTCACAGGCCAAATATCGTGGGTAACAGTAACAGTCTCAGGGTGACCGTTTCTGAGACCATCATAGGCCAAATATCGTGGGTAACAGTAACAGTCTCAGGGTGACCGTTTCTGAGACCATCACAGGCCAAATATCGTGGGTAACAGTAACAGTCTCCTGGTGACCGTTCCTGAGACCATCACAGGCCAAATATCGAGCGTAACAGTAACAGTCTCAGGGTGACCGTTTCTGAGACCATCATAGGCCAAATATCGTGGGTAACAGTAACAGTCTCAGGGTGACCGTTTCTGAGACCATCACAGGCCAAATATCGTGGGTAACAGTAACAGTCTCAGGGTGACCGTTTCTGAGACCATCACAGGCCTACTATAGTGGGTAACAGTAACAGTCTCAGGGTGACCGTTTCTGAGACCATCACAGGCCAAATATCGTGGGTAACAGTAACAGTCTCAGGGTGACCGTATCTGAGACAAACACAGGCCAAATATCGTGGGTAACAGTAACAGTCTCAGGGTGACCGTTTCTGAGACCATCATAGGCCAAATATCGTGGGTAACAGTAACAGTCTCGGGGTGACCGTTTCTGAGACCACCACAGGCCAAATATCGTGGGTAACAGTAACAGTCTTAGGGTGAACCCATCTGAGACAATCACAGGCCACATACCGTGGGTAACAGTAACAGTCTCAGGGTGACCGTATCTGAGACCATCATAGGCCAAATACCGTGGGTAACAGTAACAGTCTCAGGGTGACCATATCTGAGACAATCACAGGCCAAATATCGTGGGTAACAATAACAGTCTCAGGATGACCGTATCTGAGACAAACACAGGCCAAATATCGTGGGTAATATTAACAGTTCACGTTGAATATTAAATTAAAAACAAAAAAGACTTTAATCGCTTTAATCGTGTTATCTTGTCAAATTTCTTCCAGGTCCACTTCACGAGAAATGTTTGTATCGTGTTTACTTAAATTCAAAAGCAAGTATTCACCAGAGATAGCCTCAAGATTTCTCTTCAATTTGTGGGAATATCAATCATATAAGGAACTCGAGATACCTAATCATAGCATTAGAATGGCATATTCTGTCAAAACAGATCATTCTCTTGACCAAGTCCCCGAGAAAAGAAGAACAAACATTGGTGATAACAATTCGATTCGTCCTGCTCAACAGATAAGATGGTTCTAATAAAGACATCACTAAGTTTTATCATTGTCTGCAAACCGCTGGAAATTGTGTTAGATATTACGAAGTTCCTGGTAGCCATATTAAGTGTATTCAATGTGTTAAACTTTGACATCATTAAAGACGTGGTAAAATATAATCATAAATCGACGGGAAAAAATAGATTAAGATTGTCTGATCAATTAGCAATGAGTGAAGTAGACAAAGAAAACATGTTACAAGGAGAAATAGATCGAAAAATGGAGAGAGAAAACAATGGAGAAATGCGGAAAAGAAAGGAATGAAGCTTGAGAGTATTTAAAGAACAAAACCAGAAAGAAAATGTGGACACTCAAAAAAACAGAGTGGAAGAACAAGCGATAACGAGTTTAGAAAAATAGTTCTTATATTATTATATGCCTATGGGTAAAAAGTGTTACTTTAAAACTTACACATAGTGGTTTGATAGGAAAAAAAATAGAAAAGTACAAGAATGATATGTTTAGATTATATGTGCAGGAAAATTAATTCAACAATGGTTGCAGATATGAGCCGATGGCGATAAGAGTTCTAGTTTGTTTCAGCAGTCCACTAAGTGCTTTGCGGTACCGTTCCATAAAAACGTATCGCAACGGCCGTGACCTTAATATGCTAATCATCTCCAGATAACCGCGGAACAACAACTCTATGACACTGATGATGATAGGGAAGCGGGAGTAATTGCGCCTGGGTGTGTACGTAATGGGGAGAGAAAAAAAAGTCGGCGATAAAGATCGAAAACTCGATTCTGCTTCAGGATATGAGCTCTTCTGCTCCAGCCACAAGGAAAGTTTGGCCGTTATCCGGGTCTCAAGCTGTTGATAACTAACGTGTAAAGATTTCGTGCTATTTCCACAACTAATGGTGGACGTTTTAAGATATTTGCTATTCCAACAGAAAAGAGGAGCCTTCATATCTTTGTTGTTTCCCACTCGACACGAGCAATTTTAAAAACTTAATCAACAGAAACAAAATCGCCATAATTCAGAAATATCAATATCATTTTCAATTTCGGAAAAAAAAAATTAAAAAAAAAATTATTAACGTTTTTTAAAAAAAAAAATCACATTTTGCCATCAAAATTAAAATCGAATTTTACAAAATTGTGTTCACATATGTCTAGTAAAAGATAATGGAATTTTAAATTAATAATAACTCTCATTTCTCCTATTCAAGTGAGCGCTAAATCATAAAATTTACTTCGGAATAGGCTCAATTTTTTTAAAAAAAATATATAATTTAGAAACTTTACAATTTTTAAACAGAATTAGAACGTATTTCTAGAAAAGACCGCAACGAAAGCCAAAGAAAACTTTAGCATTCACAAACTGGCAACATTGAAATAGTCATGATGTCAGAGTGTAAATCTCTAGGGGCGTCTACGTTAAATCTTGGTTTGGGATCTTTAACTACAAGGCACACAAGTCTTTGTGGGTGCACACAAGTCTTTGTGGGTGCACACTGCAACATGATGTTAACGTGAACTTCTGGAGATTTAAGAATATCAAATTCTTCAATTTAAAAAAAAAAAAAAAAGTTTTTTTTTTTTTTAGTTTACCGCATAACAGGGGTAATATTAATATAATTTAGTCTTATTTGAACATTTGAAACGAAATTCAGTTTTATATCATTATGCAAACATGAAGTCTGGACTTATTCATGAACTATTCATATAAACACTTAATCACTACTTTTAACTGTAAATTGATTGTTGACTTGACTTACATTACACGAATGTCAACCCCATGTGTCGCACACCAATGTCGTAAAAGATATTCTTGTTTGATGGTCCTCAAACGAATGAATCATAACTTGATACGGGCTCTCAGTGAAACACATTATGGTGCACACAACTTGGCGGCACTTTTATTATCATTGATGATTATTATAGCCAGTTATTACATTCGGCAAAGCGGCCGACAAGGAACATCGTTATTTAGATAAGCACCGTGAAACTGAATTGAATCGGCATCTGTAACATCAAGTACTTGTCTTATACTGTGTGAGATCATGTGACATTTCGTGATGGGAATTGTGAAGTACTCTATGCGTTTTAATTTTCCCGTGTAACTGAAATACAGCGTATCCCAAATTGTAACTAAGTTTTCTGTTTTAGTTTGATTCAATACAGAATATGTATATTCTAATACAGGTCTTAAGATCTAGCATTGTAGTTTTATATTCCTATTATATTTGTAAACGTTTTTCTTTTTCTAAAGTTTCTTTGGTTTAAAAAATAATTACTTTAAGTACAAGGGGATTCTCTTATATTTTATAATTTCATATCACTTCTAAGTTCTTTAATCTTTAGTTTGCAATAGTTGTTTTCCATAAATTAACAAAGTTTGCATTTATTTTTATTTGTCTCCTTTGTTACTCTTAAGAGTTGACACTTTTTTTGGAAGGAAAACGTAGTTTAATTGATAGTCATTGTTGTAATTCATCAAGGTCTTTTGTAAGATTTCGCTATATTTAATAATTATCATGAAATAAGCTTAGTTTTGTATTAGATTAGTAGCTGTTAGGTAATATAAATTAAGAAGAATACGGGCCCATGATATTTGTTTTTGGAATTCCAATTTCGAATTGAACCAGAGACGCCAATGTGTTCATTTTTTGGATACGGATTCTAGAATGTTGAACTTTCTCAAACCCTTTTGAGAACTGTAGTGATGTTTTATTATTTGATGATCTCTTTTATGGGTTTAAAGTCAAATCCTAAAATCATTTTTATTTCTGATGGAAAGAAAGAAAATAAGTAAAAATTATATCAGTAAGCATACATTAATACCATTAAATGTTTATTGAACACCTCCGTCACTAAGAGACGACCATGTAGCCTATGAGACGTTTGATAAACTTTCAACTACCGGAACAGGAATTTTGGCGATACTTTTACCAGGTAACTCGGGAATTTTTCCAAATGCTATTTTCTTATTTTGGCAAAACTTTTATTTCCATCATCTTCAGCCGTTCTGCACTGCTGCTTACCAACTGGAACAATGCTCAGCAATTATCTCCTCCTGATTTGTTTCTTGTGTTTGCTTCCCTTGTGTTCATCTTAAAACCAGATCCATGGCCGCCCAACAATTCTTGGCCTTTCACCAACATTCCTGCACCATATTTTTGACAGTATCAACTTGTTCCCCTCTCATCACAGAGTAAATGTTGATGTAGACTTAGAATCTGCCACACCATTTGAGTAGTTTCAAAGAAACTTTTTTTGTGTGTTGTTGTTGTTTTTTGGAACTGAATACCAAGTTTAAATTCGCTGAATACGAGATGGATTAATTTGGTGAATAATTTCAGTTTCTGCTAATGGCGTGGATATATGGTTCACGCTTCAGCGCATTTAAGCTGTGTATGGAGCACACACGAGTGACAGGCACTTGTTATATATGAGGAGGGTGAGGTTCATATTATAGCCAAGGCTCTTGTTATAAATGAAACATAATTGTTGCTGCCGCTATCAACCCGATGCTAACACCGTTATTACTTTAGAGAAAACTAAAGACAGCAAAATGTTGTTAAACATAACAGCTACTGACTGACTTAGACAATCGACTGTTATCGCTGGAAGTAGTTCTTACCTGTTTTGATCTGCTGAAGCGCTGTCTTTCCTACACACTATATATACGTATGTGAAGGGATTAAAGATCACGACCGACTGTTTACAGTGCTTGTGTGAAGGTGACAAACTCTCTCTTCAGAAAGTCATAGCTGCTCGTGTGAAGGTAACGAACTCTCTCTGCAGAAAGTCATAGATTCTCGTGTGAAGGGGACAAACTCTCTCTGCAGAAAGTCATAGATGCTCGTGTGAAGGTGACAAAATCTCTCTGCAGAAAGTCATAGATGTTCGTGTGAAGGTGACAAACTCTCTCTGCAGAAAGTCATAGATGCTCGTGTGAAGGTGAAAAACTCTCTCTGCAGAAAGTCATAGATGCTCGTGTGAAGGTGACAAATTCTCTCTTCAGAAAGTCATAGATGCTCGTGTGAAGGTGACAAATTCTCTCTTCAGAAAGTCATAGATGCTCGTGTGAAGGTGACAAACTCTCTCTTCAGAAAGTCATAGATGCTCGTGTGAAGGTGACAAACTCTCTCTTCAGAAAGTCATAGATGCTCGTGTGAAGATGACCAATCAACGCCACGTACTGGATGTGATTTTAAGATGGCAAATCATGAAACATAAATTAATAGTTTTTTAAAGAAAAACTTGATGCTTCAGATCTAACTTCGTGTGGACATTGGCTATCTGCTGGGCAGTACGGCTCTCTGCTGGGCAGTACGGCTATCTGCTGGGCAGTACGGCTATCTGCTGGTTGTTCGCTATCTGCTGGGCAGTACGGTTATCTGCTAGTCAGTACGCTATCTGCTGGGCAGTACGGCTATCTGCTGGTCAGTTCGCTATCTGCTGGGCAGTATGGCTATCTGCTGGGCATTACGGCTATCTGCTGGTCAGTATGGCTATCTGCTGGGCAGTACGGTTATCTGCTGGTCAGTTCGCTATATGCTGGGCAGTATGGCTATCTGCTGGGCATTACGGCTATCTGCTGGTCAGTATGGCTATCTGCTGGGCAGTACGGCTATCTGCTGGGCATTACGGCTATCTGCTGGGCATTACGGCTATCTGCTGGGCAGTACGGCTATCCGTTGGGCAGTACGGCTATCCGCTGGGCAGTACGGCTATCTGCTGGGCAGTACGGCTATCTGCTGGGAAATACGGCTATCTGCTGGGCAGTACGGCTATTTGTTGGGCAGTACGGCTATCTGCTGGTCAGTTCGCTATCTGCTGGGCAGTACGGTTATCTGCTAGTCAGTTCGCTTATCTGCTGGGCAGTACGGCTATCCGCTGGTCAGTTCGCTATCTGCTGGGCAGTACGGCTATCTGCTGGGCATTACGGCTATCTGCTGGTCAGTATGGCTATCTGCTGGGCAGTACGGCTATCTGCTGGTCAGTTCGCTATCTGCTGGGCAGTACGGCTATCTGCTGGGCTGTACGGCTATCTGTTGGGCATTACGGCTATCCGCTGGGCAGTACGGCTATCTGTTGGGCAGTACGGCTATCTGCTGGGCAGTACGGCTATCTGCTGGGCAGTTCGCTATCTGCTGGGCAAACATCAAATCTTAACGTTGGAATACAGTTTTGTTTCGGGTTTATTCTATATGAAAAATCCGTTTTTGATTCTGCCTGCCAATTATAATGTTTTGATTTGTTTAAATGTTGTTAAAAACCTTTAGTTAGAATGTTTTACATTATGTCAATTTATTTTCTTGTGTTTATAATTTTTTATTAATAAATGTATTAGCCGAAACGTCTAACTTTGATTTAATTAATTAAACATCTTGATGTAATTGTTTAGATCGCAATTTGTTTGTGTATCTCGGATGATATTTTTAAGGGGTTAATTAGACTGTATTAAGCTTGGCGTACCTTAACAGCTCACCCCAAGATGTGGTATTGATGTACAATCATCCTTCATTACCCAAGCAGGCAAGTCTAAAAGTGTTGCCTTGCTAATAGTTTGAAAATAAAGTGATGTTAATTCATTTTTTAACTTGAAAGGCCCCAGAGACCTCACCATTAAATTATCCACCGATCTACACGTTATTGTAACACGAGCAACAAAGCCCGTCCAATGACGTTCCGCCGACGTGTTGGTGGCATGTTGTCTAGGAGTGACAGTAGGGATTAGCAGGAATGGCACACTTCTAGATGGGAACACAGTACTGAATTATGACCAAAAAAGAAAAAAACTGCACCAAAAATAACTCGTTTTGAACGTCCGCGTAAATTTGTTCAATATGTAAATGAGATTCAAATTTTCTCCTTACTAGTATTGGCTGTAGGAGTCTGTAGCAGTTTGAAGGACCAATCGATACCATGGACGGCACAGACAACTGTCTTATATTATATAGTACTAGATTGTGCCGGGGCGCCGTGGCGCCTGCGGCGCCCCCTTTTTTTGGGGGGCGCCTACGCCAACCTTTTTCAAAAGACCAACTAACTTCTCCTTTTTTGATAAATACGAAATATTTAAGTTTCTGAAATGTACGCAAAGTATTTAATAATAGGGGTTGTATTTTGCGCATCGATGCACACCAAACAATGACGTCATCATATTAAATATTTTTACAGCGCTCATCAAAACACGATTTTTCAACTAAACTAACTGCTGTAGACTGTCGTACATCGCTCCTCAGCGTTTCAACTAAACTAACAGCTGTAGACTGTCGTACATCGCTCCTCAGCGTTACGTTACAAACATACAGAACCACACCACTGGGTGTTTATATTATTTAATGACTGCAAGATTGCAAGCAGATCAACAATAAGTTTCATCAAAAACGTTAAATATATCCGTTTTTTTTCCGTTGGTGCTCTCAAATATTCCCTTAATCTATGCGGCTGCAGGGCCACGCAGATAATTTACAGACGCAGCGCAGCAGTTTAGAATAACCTCGCAAATTTATTTTTTTTTAAATTGCACAAAAATTGGTTACTGTGCAACTTTGAAAACAAATTGTTTGTTTCTTCTCATATGGACCAAAAAACCTTAAAGATGACATTGGTGCTCTCTCTGCTTAAAATTATTTTTGTGATTACCCTGTTTACGAATGAAGTTTCAATTATAATGGAAACAAATGACAACCCTTTCATCTATCTAACTTTCAGTTTGCCTTAAGTTAGTTGTGAAATTAATTTAAATGAAACTGTGGCAGCAGGTGATGAAGGCCTGCCATGTTGATAGGGGAGAGTTCGCTTAATCAAAGTCATCCTTGAAATCAAGACGAACCCGGCTTTCAAGAGTTGAATTTCTAAAGACAGGTTCGAGTTGTCAGCCCATCATTAGGAGATAATATACGCGGGTGTCTGTTGCTCTTCCTTTAACGAGGAATTTCCCAGTTTTCGTTGATGTTAAAAAACTTTTATCAATTTGATAAATGGTAAGCGTTGACGTAATACAACACAATGAAAAGCTGGAAAAGTTCACGGTGACATAGAGGCTAGGCTGTAGTTATCGCTTAAGGCAAACTGAGTGCGTTTTGAAATACGTTCGCTGTAAGATGTGTGTTCAAGAGTTTTATTGCGGTGATGACCTTTCCATTGTGTTGCTGCAGATTCGATAGACTCTCTCTTACATCTGATTTCAGAAGCATAACACGTTTATAATAGCGACAGGACAAACCGTTATGCAAAGGCACTGATGGTAATTGGACTTTGGGTATAATTAGGTGCTCTTTTTATTATAAAAAGAAAGGGTTGTTAAAAAAAAACAATATATATAATTGCATTTTAACAATAATTTCGATAACACTCATTTTTTTTTTACTTAGAACGTAGTGAATATAATGCTTAAAGGTTATATAAACTTTTAGAATAATTATTTTTTAAGCACATTTCTTTGTCAATCTAAGGAGGCCAGTTAAGGGAAACTTTCTTTAGTTGTATATGTATACGTTTAGATAATGTTTAAACGCTAAATACTTAAATTGCTGTTTATCATTTCCTAAATATGAAGTGTTTCACACTATGCGTTTACAGAAAGGTCTTTCTTTTCTTGAGCCCCTAAACAATAGAATTCTCTACCATTACACATTTGTAGCATTCCAACTACTTAGGCCTTCAGGGCTGCACTAAAAACACATTTCTTCCAACTTTATTTTGAAATTTAAATAAACAATCACACATTTCTTTACTTGATAAACTAGCGTTGCTTAACGTGCATAGTAATGCCATGTGTTATAGTTAGGATATGATTGTTTTACATTAAATGCATTAATAATTAGATGTGTATAACTATTTTACATACTCTTATCTATAAGCCATAATGCAGTCATACCCACATTTTGTTCGATATTTGCACATGACGTTCTTCCAGCCTACCTGCTTGCTGGGATACTGCGTTATAGAAATGACCAAATTATTTTAATATATATTTTTCTTAAATGGGGATGTGCAAATGAGCATGACGAATGACCCCCGCTGGGCTCGAAAGACCCCAGTGGTCAAGCATAGTTGGATGAAAAGAAAAAAAAGAGTGGGGGAAGTGGCAACAATTCTTCTTGCGTTTACTTGCGTTTTTCCTTCACAGAAATACATATGATTCGTAGTGTAGTAGTTATCACTTGCACGTGGAAAGTCTTGGGTTCAAGCCCCAGAGAGAACAATTTATTTAAAAAAAATTTCTGCCCGTTCTTCCCTCCATTTTGTAAGAACATGACTAACACTTTGGTCAGCTAATCACAAATTACGGTTGGCAAGAGATGGTAGTAAAAGGTGGCGGCAGGTAAAAACAACCACTGCGCACATGTCTCAACGTTTACTGGCTAATTTTTCATTTCTTCGTGTTGCTGTTTTTGTACGTTCTCTCAGGCCCCCCCCCCCCCCTTTTTTTTGCAAGTCTGCGGCGTATGTCACGCCGCTGGTCACATCTTGGTATTATTATTGGTTCCTCTGACATCTGTTGCGTTTATTTCGAGAAATAAATAGTGACATCAATGAATTTTTCAGTGAGTTGTCCGTTCTCATTCAATACATTTTAAAGATATCATTAACAGGTTAAACAGCCATAGCCATTTTGCTCTAAGCTCTAAGTGTAGAGAGGTAAGACATTGATACTTACTGTTTTTTAGAAAGGCGAAACCTGTTGTTCGTTGAATGAATATCTGAAAAAAAAATAATTAAAAAATTGAATAGATAGTTATAAACTTATTATGTCATTATCCGCAATTCATTGCTAATTAATCAATTGTCTAATGTTTGTAGTTTTCTTTCAATAAAAATAATAGCATGAGTTTATCTTAAATTTCCTTTCAATTTTAGTGAGTTTCTTTTATTTACCAGTATAATTATCATTGCAATGAAAATACTGTTATGACACTAACTATAAACTCTCATCAAATTTTGATTTATACTACAGAAGTCTTTCGATATGAAAATAGCAGTTCTAGGGCGTACTTGCCCACACGCGGTCACACACACACACGCAGTCACACACACACACACAGTCACACACACACGCAGTCACACACACACACACGCAGTCACACACACACACGCAGTCACACACACACATGCAGTCACACACACACACGCAGTCACACACACACAC
>MUZC01004767.1:967588-1009143 GCA_002072015.1 Radix auricularia
TATATATATATATATATAAATCAAATAATGTATGTCTGTATGTCCTGTAAATCTGACTAAACCATTCATTCGATCACCATGAAACTTTAGTACATTGTTAAGTATGCTTCCGGGATGGTAATTGGGAATTTTTTTCTTTTTTTAGTTTTATACACTAGGGGCTCCATGGGGGACCAATAATGTTGTTTTATGCTTATATGAGCTATATTAAAATTAGTTTAAGCGTTAGCTACTGGGTAAATTGATGGATCTAAACCAAACTTTGTATATAAAAACTTCATAGCCAATATCAAAATAATTTAGGGAACTGAACTCCTAACTGTCATTCGTTCGGGGCCGGGAACCGAAAATGCCCTTTTTCTTAAACGTTTAATATTTTATTCCCTATTCAGTTATTAACTATCTTTTTGGTTTCTTGCATAATTGTTTTTTAAAACGTACCACTCATTGGTTTTGCTTAATTTATTTCGTTTTACTGAGATTGTTGCAACACACGTCGGGTCAGCTAGTAAGCAATATAATAGCCCAAGTCACCAGCCTGCTGGATGGATGATCCGTAACGCTGTGACGTCATTTTTTAATCTTATATTTTAAATAACGTGTGCACCAGGAGGTGTGCAAAATAATTATAAATCAAAGTTTATTTTTGTAATAGTAGAACAGACAATAGCGGTTTAAAAAGCGTGTGGTGTTTCTTGACGTAATAAAAAATATTATTTGACGTCATTGTTTTAGCTTAATTTATACTTTTTGAAAAGGTAACGATATATTATTATTATTATTTATAATTATAAAATACTTCGTGTACATTTCAGGAAGTTTAATATTGCTTATTTTATCAAACAAAGATAAGTTATTTTGGCTTTTAAACCCCTAGTGAAACAAATTCGAGATTTAGTTATCTTTATTGTAGACTTTAAATTCTATACCGGACAGTTTAACAAAAGAATTTTCCAAGAGACTCTTATATCCGTAGTGGGGTCTTGTTTTCTGGCATTTAACAATGCCTAACAGCAGAATTGTTTCTACAGAAGCTTCAGTCGGGGGCTAAAACGTCCTTAATCCCGACAAGCTAAGAATGGGGGCTTAAAACAAAACGTCATTTCAACTGGTTCAACGCGAGTAACAATGAACAATTGAGAGTTGTTGGTTTGGTTTCTTGTTCTCTCCAAGTCTCTCTATCTTTTCATTGCAGCGGGAATGACAGAAACCCATTACTGATGACGTAACGATCAATTGTTACATGACTCATCAATGTATTATTTTCAATGAAATGCTTCAATGACGTTCATCAATTTGGAAAAAATGAGATTTTACACTTTATTCTACATTCAAAAGCCCTAGAAAATGAGTTGGGTTTTAAAAAAGATATAAAAAATCTTGAAACTGTAAACGTTAATACTTTGATTATATAGACCGGTGTGTGACATAATTTTTAAAAATATTTTCCTTATTGTTAAAGTTGTTTTCAAGTTTAAAATACAATGTGAACAATACAATTTACAAAAACTAGTGAAATAAAAATCACCCGCATATTTTAAACGTAATATTATCCAATAACTCATGGGTAATTAACTTAGGGCATTTAATTTTATCTTTAGGTTTTATCAAGCATTAACAAATTACATGCGCCTATCTGACTCAGTAGAACGTGTTATTTAACACCATCTTGCAATGGAACTTCCCCTTCCTTATGGTGACCTTAACATTTCTAGCCTTGACCTCTTTCAGAATATTTTTGAGAACACGCAGTCGGAAAACTATTTTTTACAAGCATTTTCCGAGCTCTATTTTTGTTGTATCGTAGCGTAGGAAAGTTCACAAAAAGTTTCTAGGTTTGGAGAATGTGAGATCCATTTTGTGTTTGAATTATGTTTTTGTTCTATGTTCAGGGGATGATAGTTTTAATTAAAGTTTGAAATATGAGTTTTTTTCCATGTCTGAAATATTATAGCTTTTGTACAAGTTTGAAAGATGAAAGTTTCAAAGTTTAAAAAAGCGTGAGTATGTGCTACCTAGGGTAGAACCCAGAATTGTCGCCCACCCCTTCGAAAAATATGTTGATGCTATAAAGAAAATATTTGTAAATTAAAATATTTTTTTAAAAAAGGCACAATGCATTTCAATGTAAAAAAAAGATAGAGAAACTGTCATTGTTTGAATAATTTTTGAAGGTTTTTGCTCAATATTTGAGTAATGTTTTCAATGGGATAGCCGGTGTATGAACATTTTATGGAAACAAAAATAGTTAGAGAATTGGTTTTACTTCACACACAATGTAAACAATTCGGGTTTAATGAACTGATTGTGCTAGAGTCGGCACTGAGATAAATTCCATTGAGATTTTCTTGAAATCCTTTACATTTTATAGCCATAGAAAATGACTATTCTATGCCGTATATAATTTTTAAGGCTGCAGGCTTTAAACGTCTTAAAAATCACTTCAGAATTATTAAAAGCAATTCATTGTTTTTTTTTTCAATGACATCTTTGAAAAATTCTGAAACGTGTACTTTTTTATTTAAAATCTTTATATTTAGCAAAACTGGACTTTAAAATTTTTTTATGTGACACATCTGGGATGCTATCGAATACCATGGAGTAATATTTGGTATTGTGGAAATGAATGATGATTTTTGTTCCATCATTTCTTTTATCAACTTTTCCCTTGGCTTTTTATTTTTATTTATTTAACTTTAATTTAACGTTATTAATTTGTAAATGCTTATTAGAAACGAGGACTTTGTCACCCCAACAAAATTCATGAGGCCTCTGTTGGCTCATGCTTGATAACGATAGGGTTCAGTAATTTTAGTTTTTACAACAGGAGCGGCTGGAACAGGTAATTTATCATTTAAATTTTCTTTACATCAGTTGCATGCTCTTGTACTAATTAAAGTTTCTTTGTTTTTCTGTTCCGCAGCATTAGTATCAGAGGTATGTAGAGCAACTATACAGCTTGAAGTTTTGACAGTAGAAACTTCCACATATTTCTTGGATAATCCTTATTTGGTTTTCATTTTATTTTAATAAAATGCTCCTTTTTCTTTAAAAATTTCATTTTTATAAGCTAATTAATGACCAATAATTGGCCACACATATCAAACTGATGCCATTGGCCCCTGCCCCTCCCCTTTCGTTCCCTTACTATACCATTGATTTCAAATATGAACGTCGTTATAATCATAATATTATATGATAAGAAAGAAAACTTTCTCATTTTGGCTCACAATACTTTAACATTCTTAAAAAAAAAAAGACATTTACTTTATGTGTTGTCATTTTCATTTTCTTTATATGCAATAGGGTTCTTCATTTCTAAAACCGGAAAACGTCATAGCTCATTTCGTAATGTTCTTTTTTTATATTACATTTTAGCGGAACAATGTTTTGAGGCATAAATACAGTCAAATCACTATTTCCTCAAAATTGTTAGCTAAGTAAAATTACGGAATTGTTTTTTTATTTTGCAAGTCCAATAAGCTGTCTTAAATTAACGAAGAATTAAAAATTAGCTGATAAGATCAATCATTCTCAATATACCTACATTCACGTATTGACTCGTATCTTTTATTAATTTTTTAATGAATTTGTCCTTACAAAAGATACATTTTAATATAATATTTCTATTAATAGATTTCCGCCATATTATGAACATCCCTATAAAAAAGGACTTACTTTGTCAATTTTAATCTATATTTAGACTTGCAGAATGCTCATTGAAACAAAGTGCTCGTTTAAAGTTGAAATTATCTTAATTAATCTTATATTATATATTCTTTAAGACATACCAGAGTTCATTTAGACTTTATATATCTTTACTTTGAACTTGATAGAAGCATTCGTTGAAACATTCGGTGTGCTCTTTTTAATGATTGAATTTTTATTTTATTTAGAATCCACGTTCCACAATTTCGACGTGCGATCGAGCCAGTTAGGATTTTTTTACCGATGTGGCGCCATTGTCCTTTTATATAAGCCTAACTTCCGCTATTTTTCCCATTCACTTTTCTTTCTTCTATTACTGAGCACTTTACTCAACGTGCTGTTAATCTCACGCCATCAGATATCATTTTTTATTTCGCTAATTTTGAACAAATGTTTTGTTGATAAATCTCATTAAGGTAATTACATTATCCTTTTTTATCTGAGGGAGAGGGGCGCTGTATTAATTTTCTTATCCCCAGAGGTCACCGAATTCTACGCCTCGCTGGACCGCGTGTTTCCAATTATCACCGAAATATCGTGTGTTGGAAAGCATTGCATAATTCCAATTCTACAAATATCTGCATTACATTTTTTATGATTTCTGTTGAATTTATTATTGATTGCTTCATCTGTGAGAAAAACAAACAAACAAACAAACCTGGATTACAATTATAAATGCGCCATGAGGGCATTCTGCAATAAAAAGTATATCAAGTTGAAAATAACCAGCTCAAGTATTCTTTTACAGAATAGTGCTTCCTTTAGAGTTTTTAAAAATGTCTTTTTCGATTCTTTCAAGATATCCTTGAAACCAGGAAGAAAATGTAAAAAAAAAAGGAAATGGAAAAGCTGCCATTTTCATCTTGTCCAATGCATGCGTTGAGAGTTTCATGTTTCAGTTAAAAGGGCAACAGATTTTCTTAGAAACATAACGCAATGGTATTCGATATCTTAGTGAGATTCGTTGCTTGCATTCCAGCAATTACTGAGCAGGAACATCATGTTGTTTTTCTTGGCTAGTAACAGCTTGTATAGCATCAATTAATAAGATGGTAATACAATGATATTACAAAATGACATGTCAAGTAGAGACCATGCTACTGTGTCCAGCGAAAGAGAGGGTGTTTAAGAAAAACAAATTCTCTAAAATTCTTTTTTTTTCTTCAATTTTTTGACTCTTTGTGAATGTTTGATTTGTGGATATTCTCTTTCTGGATATTCTCTTTGTGGATATTCTGTTTGTGGATGTTCTGTTTGTAGATATTCTGTTAGTGGATATTCTGTTTGTGGCTATTTAGTTTGTGGATATTCTGTTTATGGATGTTCTGTTTGTAGATATTCAGTTTGTAGATATTCTGTTTGTGGATATTCTGTTGGTGGATATTCAGTTTGTGGATATTCTGTTGGTGGATATTCAGTTTGTGGATATTCTGTTGGTGGATATTCAGTTTGTGGCTATTTAGTTTGTGGATATTCAGTTTGTAGATATTCTGTTTGTGGATATTCAGTTTGTAGATATTCTGTTTGTGGATATTCTGTTTGTGGGTATTCTATTTGTGGCTGTTTAGTTTATAGATATTCTGTTTGTGGATATTCTGTTAGTGAATATTTCATGTTTTGCTATTGTTGCGTTTCTCGCGGATTTAATGTACTTTATTAGTAACCTTCCATTTTTTTCGTTATAAATTGTAAGTTTCACATCCCGCAAGAATGACAACTGGTTATAAATGTCACGCTAATAAGAATGTATTAAATGAATATTTTAGCCAAAATATGTGCGTGTTTTCATGCATCTCAAGTGAAATTATGTAAATAACTGCTTCTAATCTGTAACACAATACGAAGTAACAATACTTCTTCGCTGTATGAGAACATAACCATGCGATGTATGATGTCCATACATTTAAACCACCACATACAAGTGACATTCACCTGCGAACATTTGTATGTGGTTCTTCTTTTACCTACGTGTCTCACCTGACTGGCTTTTTACCACCAGATTTTGACATGTCCGTGTTATAAATGTAGCTTTTTTTTTCCACAATAATATTCTCTCCCTCAAGGATCTAGAAAAACTTCTCTTAACGTCCATGGCTGAATTTAGGCGCCAGAGATCCGTAACATATCTGGAGCCAGCGAGTCCAACAATTTAATGGAAAAGTACATGACGTATTTTATTGTGTCAGTTTATATTCATTTTTGTCATTGGAAGCGGTAGCGGTGAAGGGAGGGTTGTAATACATTTTCATATGACTGAAGGGAATAACTTTTATCGTTACTCACACAGTAAAATCAAATCTTGTTGCTTAATGCAACTATTCAAAGGAGAGATTTTTTGAAAAAAAAATATTTCAGCATAAATAAACAAGTAGGAATAATTTTGGAAAATTGTTGTATACCAAGAATTTCTTACCGAATTTGAGTGGCGGTCAAGTATAAACATCTGAGTAAAATTAACGTTTAAATGGTATTAATCTCTTTCAATACGTCCTCACAGGATGCCCAGGCTTTCAATAAATTTCTAATTGAAATTGATCCTACTGACAAAATGATTTGTCAAATAATATACGTACTTTATTAAATGAAAACCTCACAGCATTAATCCTTTCTCCCTTAGAATATTCAACTTTAAACATTCAAGTTATCTGGCCAAAGATAATTCTATGGGCATCCTGTGAGGACGTATTGAAAGAGATTAATACCATTTAAACGTTAATTTTACTCAGATGTTTATACTTTTCGAAAAACTCAGATGTTTATACTTTTCGAAAAGCTCGTTTACACTTTAATATTAAATCAATTTTGAAAGAAGCCACGCGAACGTTGATTTCGTTAACAGCGATTTGTTTTAATGTAACAACTATGATGGTTTCATCAATGATTGTTTCATTAATGTAACAACTATGATTGTTTTATCAATGTAACAACAATGATGGCTTAATCAATGTAACAACAATGATGGCTTAATCAATGTAACAACAATGATGGTTTCATCAATGTAACAACAATGATGGTTTCATCAATGTAACAAAAATGATGGTTTCATCAATGTAACAACAATGATGGTTTCATCAATGTAACAACAATGATGGTTTCGTCAATGTAACAACAATGATGGTTTCGTCAATGTAACAACAATGATGGTTTCATCAATGTAACAACAATGATGGTTTCATGAATGTAACAACAATGATAGTTTCGTCAATGCAACAACAATGATGGTTTAATCAATGATAGTTTCATCAATGTAACAACAATGATGGTTTCAGCAATGTAACATCAATGATGGTTTCATCAATGATTGTTTCATCAATGTAACAATAAAGATTATTTTATCAATGATTGTTTCATCAATGTAACAACAATGATGGTTTCATCAATGATTGTTTCATCAATGTAACAACAATGATTATTTTATCAATGATTGTTTCATCAATATAACAACAGTGAGGGTTTCATCAATGTAAGAACAATGATTATTTCATCAATGAGTGTTTCATGAATGTAACAACAATGATGGTTTCATCAATGTAACAAAAATGATGGTTTCATCAATGATGGTTTCATCAATATATGACAATAATTGTTTCATCAATGTAACAACAATGATGGTTTCATCAATGTAACAACAATGATGGTTTCATCAATGTAACATCAATGATGGTTTCATCAATGTAACAACAATGATTATTTCATCAATGATGGTTTCATCAATATATGACAATAATTGTTTCATCAATGTAACAACAATGATGGTTTCATCAATGTAACAACAATGAATATTTCATCAATGATTGTTTCATCAATGTAACAACAAGGAATATTTCATCAATGATTGTTTCATCAATGGAGCAACAATATTTTGCTCATCAATGTAACGACAATGATTGTTTCATCAGTGTATCGACAATGATTGTTTCATCAATGTAACGACAATGATTGTTTCATCAATGATTGTTTCATCAATGTAACGACAATGTTTTTCTCATCAATTTAACGACAATGATTGTTTCATCAATGATTGTTTTATCAACGATTGTTTCATCAATGATTGTTTCATCAATGTAACAACAATGATGGTTTCATCAATGTAACAACAATGATGGTTTCATCAATGTAACAACAATGATTATTTCATCAATGATTGTTTCATCAATGTAACAACAAGGAATATTTCATCAATGATTGTTTCATCAATGGAGCAACAATATTTTGCTCATCAATGTAACGACAATGATTGTTTCATCAGTGTATCGACAATGATTGTTTCATCAATGTAACGACAATGATTGTTTCATCAATGATTGTTTCATCAATGTAACGACAATGTTTTTCTCATCAATTTAACGACAATGATTGTTTCATCAATGATTGTTTTATCAACGATTGTTTCATCAATGATTGTTTCATCAATGTAACGACAATGTTTTGCTCATCAATGTAACGACAATGATTGTTTTATCAATGATTGTTTCATCAATTATTGTTTCATCAATGTAACGACAATGATTGTTTCATCAATGTAACGACAATGATTGTTTCATCAATGTAACGACAATGATTGTTTCATCAATGTAACGACAATGTTATGCTCATCAATGTAACAACAATGATTGTTTCATCAATGTAACAACAATGATTGTTTCATCAATGTAAAAACAATGATTGTTTCATCAATGTAACAACAATGATTGTTTCATCAATGTAACAACAATGATTGTTTCATCAATATTGCAACAATGATTGTTTCATAAATGAACAAAAATGATGGTTTAATCAATAGTTGTTTCATCAATGTAACTATAATGATTGTTTCATCAATTATTGTTTCATGAATGTAACGACAATGATTGTTTCATCAATGTAACGACAATGATTGTTTCATCAATGTAACGACAATGTTATGCTCATCAATGTAACAACATTGATTGTTTCATCAATGTAACAACAATGATTGTTTCATCAATATAATCAAAATGATTGTTTCATCAATGTAACAACAATGATTGTTTCATCAATATTGCAACAATGATTGTTTCATCAATGTAACCAAAATGATTGTTTCATCAATGTAAAAACAATGATTAATTCATCAATGTAACAACAATGATTGTTTCATCAATGTAACAACAATGATTGTTTCATCAATATTGCATCAATGATTGTTTCATCAATATTGCAACAATGATTGTTTCATCAATGATTGTTTCATGAATATTGCAACAATGATTGTTTCATCAATGATTGTTTCATCAATATTGCAACAATGATTGTTTCATCAATGATTGTTTCATCAATGATTGTTTCATCGTTTCATCAATATTGCAACAATGATTGTTTCATCAATGATTGTTTCATCAATGATTGTTTCATCAATGTAACAACAATCACGGTTTCATCAATATAACAACAATGATTGTCTCATTAATGTAACAACAATGATTGTTTCATCAATGATTGTTTCATCAATATAACAACAATGATTGTTTCATCAATGATTGTTTCATCAATGTAACAACAATGATTGTTTCATCAATGATTGTTTCATCAATATAACAACAATCATGGTTTCATCAATGTAACAATAATGATTGTCTCATCAATGTAACAACAATGATTGTTTCATCAATGTAACCATAATGATTGTTTCATCAATGTAACCAAAATGATTGTTTTATCAATGTAACCATAATGACTGTTTCATAATGTAACATCAATGACTGTCTCGTAATGTAACAATTATGATTGTTTCATCTATGTGTATTTGTGTCGCTTTTCTCTAGATCTCAGGTTCTTAACAGCCATTCTGATGTCGTCGTATTGATTGCTAATATCTGCATTTTTTAGTTAACATTTTAACAAACAAAGAAGGAGAAACAAGTATACACTGTGTGACATACTGCCCTGACAGATCCACTCAAATATCAGAGTTTTATTGACACAGTCACGGTCATTATCTTGTGATGGTTTTTTTAAATTAGCATATATTTTACGGATTTTTTTCCATTCTAAATAAATGTAAATTAGTACTGTAAACTCCCCAGGACAAAGCATTAAAGGTTAGTCCTCCGTATTTATTTGTATTAAAGTCATTATTCAAATTGTGTCTTGAAAATAAGTATGTATTTTATTTAATTTTAGCTCACGTTTTATATCAAGAATTTATTTTTTGTTAAAAAAATCAAATTAAGAAAACCAGCCTTTTTAAAATGCAGTAAATAAGGAGCATATAGTTTTATGTTTAACAGCAGTAACATCCGAAGGAAAATAATTAAGAAAGACTTTTAAAAAAAAATCACAAGCAATAGGTATTTTAAGTACAACGAAGTCTAATGTGAAGCTATGAGTTTCAATATAGGGTATGCGGGTGTAAATTCGTATCCAAACCTTTTAAATGTTAAGCAAATCCTTGCTCTATTCAAAAAAAAAAAAAGTTTTAATTTTGTTTTTGCTTTGGAGGGACACTATGTTATGTTTAAATAAAAAACCGAATTAAGAATAACACAAAACTCTGGCACTTAGAAGGCATTGCCCTCATGACCCCTTGAGTTGCACAATTCTTGATGACGCAATTATCATGTTCTCCACACAGAACCCAGGGGTTGTTGGGTACGATCGGCTTAGAAATAGATGTAGTTCAGTTTCTAAAAAATGCCATGGAGTGGGCAGCGTTGCCAGAGACAAAGCGGAAAACTCAAAATATGTAGACATAAATATATAGATCATCGTTTTTTTCAGTTTGGGAAAAAGCCACCATGGATTCCGTCTTGTCCCTAAGATATCTAAAAAAAAATTGTGTTTGATTTTATTTTTGTCATTTATAGGTCTGCGGAAATTAACAATTAATTTATCGATTAATCATCAAACAGTTTAAAGATTAAATTATTTTAAACGATCAATCGACCCATCACTTACAAATTATTGGCAGTAAAAAAAAAAAAAAAAAAAAAATAGCGGCTGATGAATAATAAATTACCTGACAGTTATACGAAAATTTTGGTTTTATCACTAATGACTAACGGGTATGTTCAAAATGTTGATAAAATTTATCTACCTTGGTTCTAACACTTAGCCTACTTATCCAATTAAATGAAAAGCGTATTAAACTAATGGCAGTAATGGAATCTGACTCGGTGACAGAAAATTGCAACAGCTCTTCAGATGAATTACTTTGTTACAAAATGGAGATGAAAGTTTGTAAATCGATTAAACCTCTACAATGGTGGAAATTTAATGAACATCGATATCCGATAATGTCATTCCTTGCCTAGATCGCTTTGTGCAATACCAGTTACGTCAATTCCATGTGAATGATTTTTCAACTCGTCTTTTATATTGTCAATTAGACCCGCTCATCACTTGAACCAAATAATGTCAACACACTTGTCTTTTTGCGTAGTTAGTAAAAAATTAAAAGAAGACTTATAAATAGACATTTTATTGTAATTTAGGTTTAAGTGACTATATTGTGCACAGCAGCACATTTGTTTCTAATAGAGTTAACTAACAAAAATCAAGAAAATTAATATTTCTTTTTTTTTTTGTTATTTGGGAAGCACGTATAATATAGTATAATTGCAAAACTCATAACCGTGACCTTTAGACACAACTCATTCTGCCAATCAACAAAACATTCTCTGATGTGACATCTAAAACTAATCGAAGACATCTCCAGATAGACACGTTCATTACTAAGAATGAGCGGCTGCACGGCTGAGAACGGAAGATCAGATATTACTACTAAAACTCTCCCGGACATCTAAAGGATCTATGTTAACGACCTCGAGCCCAGGTACACACACACTGCGTGTCTTTCATAACCGGCGTCAATAATGTCAAGGCCAGTGCTTAGCCTTGCCTCCTAAAGCCTGGTTTTCAAGCCGGCTCTTTGCAAATCAACATAAAAGTTTATCTGAAAAAAATAAGGAAAGTTCTTTAAATCGCATCTTAAATCTGATATGTGGGATGTAGGTTCTGTAAAGATGATTAGGGCAGATACCACAATCAAGTTAATCTCTCTTAATTTGTCAAAGAAATATTTAGTAAACAGATTATAAATAAGAGAAATCATTTTTATTGGGTTGATCCTAGTAAATATTAACATAGATGAAACTCTATCAGATTTAATTATTCTCAACAGAGTTTTCTATCTGTTAATGGGCCACGATGTTGGTTTGTTTTCTATCCAGTAAACCTTAGTTTTGTCACGAAATAAGCACAAATATATCCCACCACAATTGAACGCTTAAAGCCATTAAAAGACAATATCTCAAAGGTCATATAGTTGCGCGGCTATTTCTTAGTAGTATTATAATTGTCGGAAAGCCACACAAATAACTATTTAGAAGCATTTTGAAGTTATTTTCTTCATACAAATTTTAATGATACGAGAATGACACTTAAAATGAAACTTAACTCTTTCTCTAATACTATTCGATTCCTTAAGTGCCTTTTTTCAAGTGGAGCAATTTGCAATATTTAAAAAAATTACCTGATACCTCTAAGAAAACGATGAAATTTTAAAAAAAACAGCAATACTCATAGCTTAAAATACCAACCTTAAATAAATTTAGATCACTTCTCCTTTTAACTACTATGAACCTATTTTATTTCCCGTATTCCGTTCTAACTCCTAAGACCCACGCCAACTGCCTTGCAATTTCATGTCACTCCACTTTCTCCAAATCGCCCTTTTCTTCCCTCACTAACCCTGCGTCCTCCGTAGCACGATCTCCAAAAACAAGCTCACCACATCAACATTTTTCTCTGGGCCTAAACATCGCAGACCTCACGTACCATTAGGCATTCAGTGTTACGTCCATCCGTCCATAATGCCCTGGCCGTGATAGGAACAAAACAACCGACTACGGGAGATTACGGGAGAGTTTTAGGATTGGGGAGTGGGTGTGGCGGGGGGAGCTAAACTGAGAAACACAGTGAGCAAAATCTGAAAACATTCGTCTAGTGTGATTGTACCTTACAAGGTTTTCTCCTTATGTCTCATTGTGGGGCCAATGTTTAACGCAACGATTGGCTTTGTACTGGCATTTACTTCACTAAGCTTTGAACACAAATAAAAGTTATTTCAAAGAACACTGAACCTTGATGAGTTGTTATTTTGATACTCGAAGCTTAATATGAAATATGCTTTGTTAAAAAAACTACTTAGCAAATCTGTGTTTTAAAAACAGTTGACATTGCGAACATCCAGCATATTACCCCCCTCCTTTTCTGTTCCTGAAATTAATTATGTTTCTTTTCATCTTTTAAAAAAAAATTTAAAATAAAAAATTTTTAAAAAAAAAAACTCCAATGTTTCCACTTTATAGTCAGCCTCGATCCATTAAAAATGATTAAATGCATAAAAAATGTTACATATTGGAATTTAGAAAAATAGGCTTAGTTCTAAGAGGACAACAAGTGCAGACATTAACTTCTTTCTAATTATAGATAATAAACAATCAATCAATACGATGTGAAACAAACACCCAACCCACCCTTCAAATGGAATTCAAACTATAACGGGACTCAATTGTACAATTTTCTTACACTTAATTATTATTTTTTTTTTAAATCTTGCAAATCGGCCATAAAAATATTTGACTCTGTTAATCTCCTGTTTTTTTCACACAGAACTTGTGCTAATGGGTTATGTGAATGCATTGCCTTCCACTTACCTAGAACTTGTGCTAATGGGTTATGTGAATGCATTGCCTTCCACTTACCTATAACTTGTGCTAATGGGTTATGTGAATGCATTGCCTTCCACTTACCTAGAACTTGTGCTAATGGGTTATGTGAATGCATTGCCTTCTACTTACCCATATCTTCCATGAACTTTGCTCCCCCATTATAATATTTGGTAATATTTTCCTTGAAATCAAAACTGAGTCCGGTTTTAAAAGAAGCAATTTGAGATAGTAAAAAAGGAAACTAAGAGAATACAAAACAAAATTAATATGTAAAAAAGTTGTTCACGCTGACAATATTGCCTGCATCATGTTATTTTGGTCACTCCATTCACGGAAATTACCAATCATGTAGTTTAATTACTTCATTTAGGAGAAATTTCTTTGATGATTATAAAGCTAAATAATTCAACTGTCATAGAAAAAAATTGATTAACTGGAGATGTTGTAATTGTTCCGAGAATTAAATTCTTTTACTGGAGTCTCTGAATGAGTTTGAGTCTGAAAACATTCGAGAATTATTTATACATAAGGCAATTAATTCTAATTTAGAAATACAACACAAAGATAACTTAATACAATCCTCAGATAGACATAAAGACAAAAACACCTTTCTTATTCCATATGCAAGAACAAACATATAAAGTTTTCTTTCTTTCCGTCCGGTATTCGGGCGTGGATGGGTTGCCTGAAGAAACCAGGAAAGCCAGCACTTTATCATCATTTAAAACTCTAGTAAGAATACAGGACTAAACACAAACCATAGAAATACGTAAGACGCAATAATCTTCTGTACAGAAGGAGCGTCTGTAACATATAAGATAAGATAAGTATTACATCTCCTTGCACGAAAATATCTCAATTGTGTTTATCACAAAATTACCACATTTATGAATAAACGATTAAAATAAATATTTTTTTTTTAAATTTCAAATAAATACACATGACATAATATCAACCTTCTGCTCTAGTGAATTTCTCCATAACCTATTACTAAGTTAGTATCATTCAGGTCACTATTAGACTCAACGTTGTTTTCTCTCCTCGTTATATCTCTCGATGGTTTGATATTTTTATATTAAGAAAACCGTCTCCATCGGAGTCAATTTATCACTGTGCCAGTCACTCACAAAATTGTGGTCCTAGCAGAGTTAACCAGGCAAACTTGGAGCAGAAATAGCCGACGCCGGGGTGAGAACCACCCAAGCGGAGGCTGGCCATTGTAGGTCATATTTCTCAAACTGGTGGGCTTAGGGCTCTTAGCTGGTCATAGTAGGTCATGTTTCTCAAACTGGTGGGCTTATTGACCTCATCTGGTCATAGTAAGTCATGTTTCTCAAACTGGTGGGCTTAGAGCCCTTAGTTGGCCATAGTAGGTCATGTTTCTCAAACTGGTGGGCTTAGAGCCCTTAGCTGGTCATAGTAGGTCATGTTTCTCAAACTGATTGGTTTAGGGCCCTTAGCTGGTGATAGTAGGTCATGTTTCTAAAACTGGTGGGCTTAGGGACCTCAGCTGGCCATTGTAGGTCATGTCTCTCAAACTGGTGGGCTTAGAGCCCTTAGCTGGTCATAGTAGGTCATGTTTCTCAAACTGATGGGCTTAGGGCACTTAGCTGGTCATAGTAGGTCATGTTTCTCAAACTGGTGGGCTTAGAGCCCTTAGCTGGTCATAGTAGGTCATGTTTCTCAAACTGATGGGCTTAGGGCACTTAGCTGGCCATAGTAGGTCATGTTTCTCAAACTGGTGGGCTTAGAGCCCTTAGACTGACCAGTGAGATCACGGCCATTCTTGCGAGACCAAAGTTTGGAAGGTCAACAATTTTATTGCATTTTCTGCACCCTTGAAAGAGCAGTATTTTGAATTACATTTTTATCATACGATAATTCTTGCACAATGGCCTTTGAGCAATTATTGATCACTTTTAGATACGTTTTTTTAAAGAACATTGCTCCGAAAGTGATGAAAGTGATATTATTGTCAGTACTTTATAGATGCACCAAGAGATGATCTGAGGAATCTACAAATAGCGTATGTTTTATAAGGCTAATAAAGCGAAAACGATTTGTAAACAACTTTTTCGAATGACAATAGTTGTTAGCCCTAACTGTTTTTGTCGTTAAATATGATTACAGTTACAAAACACGATCCAAAGTGACAATTCTGTCTGACTGGACTGTTTGAATAGGTGAAACAAAATTTCTATGAGACACTAAGGATGACTTGTGCGTTCAGATATTGATGTCGTGGTTGTAGGGACAGTTTCGCTCTAACATCGCCTGTTTTCTTAGTAATTTATACATATTGACGGCTAATGTAAAAAGTGCGCAAAATTATCGTTAAGCCACTTTCGGCGCTAAAATTATCTACTACTTGCATAAAGGTTGCGCCTTTCCCCGAGAAATTGTAGAACAAGCTTTCGGAACTGAAGAAAGGTCAACAGTTTTTATTTACCGAATTCTTCAAACTAACTTTTGCATGCCCCCATAGAAAGGTACTATGTCATTAATTTCGTGGGGGAAAAAAACATTAATTTGCCACCATATTGATTTGATTATGCATTAATTATAATTCCATAAATGATAAATTCTTACACGCCTAAACGCTTTTGACCAAGCCAAATACAATGTATTTGATTCCTAAGACTTACCTCTAAATGTACGTATCGATACATCTAAGAGGTTCATGCTCGTGACGTTTAAATTCTGCATGCCATCAATACCCAGCCTAGCTACGTGATTACCCGCAATCGGACAAGTCTCGGACAAGACGGGTCACGACGAGCAGCCACGAGATTTCCAGAGTTATCTTAGGGAGTAATATCTACGTTTATTTGGATAATGGCAAACCAACAACGATATTAAATTGTCGACCCACGGCAGACGATACCTCTCCCTGGGCACAACTGATCCAGGATCCAAGGGTTTTTGCGAGTCTTCGACTGCGTTTGTGTTATCGATTCAAACTATCTCTCGTTTGGCATTAAACTGATTACTCCCCAAAGGCCTGGATAGGGAACAAAGTAGGTGGGTGGATAGCTTCTAGGGGACAGGGTAGGTGGGGGGATAGCTTCTAGGGGACAGGGTAGGTGGGGGAGGGTGGTTAAGATTTTAGGGAGAGGAGGAGGTGAGAGGGAGGTGGAGGTAACGCGAACCAAGGTGAGAGATAAACGAGAGGATGACCCCTATTACCAGTGGCGCGTGCTTATCGCCTAGTAGGCCGGTCCGGCAAAGCCTCGTTTTATTGTAACGAGTATTGGCAGTGTCCACAGACCTACCGAAAACAAACCAGATATTTTTTTTTCTATTTTGGTTGGAGGGGTTGGGGAAGATTAGGAAGGCAGCCCTGGAGTAAGTTGATACCATTGACTTTCATCGAGGCCCTAGTTGCTCTGCCGGTTTGTGTTAAGAAAATGTATAGAGCAGGGTTTTTATTTCTCAGTAACAAATGTTGACGTGACAATAATGGAACGTGTATTTATGTTTCATTTAAGAACGTTTTATGCCTGGGTTTAATCTGGTTTCAATATACGAGTCACTCTCCTCTGTCACCAGGTTATTATAACTGCTTCTTTATATTCTTTTTATTAACCTATGTCAGTCTAACTGTCATGTCTGTGACTGTCCTACTGCATTCTAAATCACACATCTTATTTGAATGTTCAAGACCCATTGAATGCTGGCTCACAAAAGCCCATTGAATTCTCATCCACAGGTCGCACGACGGCGGAACGAGTTTCCTGCCGGCAAGGCGCAGCATCCTTATGAGTTCACATTAGTGACGTTATTGATTTTTGACATGGTCCCCGCTGGCGACGTGACTCGTCACAAGTCTCCCGTACAACTGAGGTCTCGAGTGAGTATTGTTTGTGTAGGAAGTATGACCAGGTCTTCGCCGAGAAGGAGTGCCGGAGGTTTGTGAGGCATCAGACCATACATTGTACTTTAAAAATACATTTTAAACGAGAATTTAAAAAAAATGAAAAGAATTTGTCGTAACAAAAATGAATGAGATCTAGATATTGAAAGTTTATAATTTTCAAAAGATAATAATATGTAATTATTATTTAATTAATTCCTTTAAAAATAAATTAGAAACCCCTTTTTGATAGATCTTGATGTTGTACATTGATAAATGCAAAAGACATTGTCCTGTACACATGATTTATTTTAAAACTTTTTCAAAATGTTCATACGATTGTCTGGTTTTGCAAAGGCAATTTAAAGGCAGTGGAAAACCATATAACAATAACGGTTAAATTATAGATTCATTTTGTATCATTATGAACGACTAATGATACATTAAAGCTTTTAATTTCTGATGTTCGTTATGATAATAGCCTTACCCCGTCAAACAGACGATGGAGATATCAATATAACAAAAGTTCGTTGTGATAGTAGCCTAACTCCGCCACACAAATGATGGAGATATCAATATAACAATAGTTCGTTGTGATAGTAGCCTAACTCCGCCACACAAATGATGGAGATATCAATATAACAATAGTTCGTTGTGAGTTCATTTTAAATTTCAAATAATTTACCGGTAGATCTGTATGTGTTCATTAACCTTTCATTTATTTATGTTAGTTACTTGTCATTTTATTCATATACTATAAAATTAACTGTGCCTCGCTATGCTTAAAAAAAAGAAGAAATTCCGTTGACCATGTTCATATACTTCAGCATTTTAAAATTCAAATATTACGAAAATTCATATGTAGTTTAGAGATCTATAGGACCAGAGAAATGTTTTCGTAGAATCTTTTTTTAGATGAAGTTTTTCCCTAAAAATCCCATGAAAAACACCTGCAAGTAATTTTAATTAAAATATTATCATTTATAAAAGAACAACATAAAGTGCTTTAACATGGTGTTATCCTGTAGGATTCATTTCACCAGCATGTCTTTAACTCAAGTAATCCCGTAGACCAATAACATTCTGTTTCAAAAGAGGAACTAATTGGTTGTTTCCCGATTCGACATTATATTTTGTAAATTCTACCATTTCATCTAGGTATTAGAGTACAGACTATTTGAAGAACATAGGAGCACATTTTTAACAAAATCCATAACCCCGTAGAAAACACATACATAACTATGATATAAAATGTTTTTTTTTTTTTTAAAAATTACTTTAAGATGTTAATTTATAAGCAATTTTTACATTTTTAGTTTTGTTCAATAATTGTTTTTCACAAGTTTCATCCAACCATTTATCTGGTAGAAAGCGTTGAATTTATCACTCGAATAAATAACATTTTAGAAAATGACATGTTTCCAGTCAAAAAACTGTACATTTTGTAATGATATGACTGCATAATTATTTAAATAACTTCTTTTTACTGTTTTTCATTTTAGTCCTACAGTTGTATCTGTTTCTAATTATAATTGTTTTTTTTTTTTTTAGAAGCCAACACCTATGTTTTCCAAATAGAATTTTTTCAGAACATTTGCTTTGTTGTTGTTTATGTGGCTTACAACTCTCTTAAATGTCTTTCATCTTTAGGTGAACACTCTGCATTTGAAGTTGATAATCTTGATCAAAAACAAAACTAATTTCTCTGGCCTGACAGTCAGACGGTCAACAACCTTTAATTTATGTCCTGTTGTTGATATCATATTTCACGGCCTCAAACAGTTTAACAGGGAAAATCTGTTCATCTCCACAGCCGATGAATATTTCAATGCTACTACTGAGGAGACAGATCAAAAACAGAACCGCTTAGGGACTGGTACATTAACACACACACAGACTTCAAGAGCTTGCGTAGTAAATACGCTATTAACTATTAAGTATTTACAATACAGAATTCCTAACTGTGCATCGTGTTTTATCAACCCTAGTGTTGTTGGCAAAAAATGATACACGATACAGGACGTTCTTAGCTTAACTCCATCTCCGCTCATGCCAATGTTTTAGGGAGAGTCAGAGTTCGTCAAGTCAAATACTATATTTGGCTATTGTTTCAATAGCTCCGCCCTCCTTCTCTCACGGGTTTAGGAGATAACAATGTTCTTTTGAAATGGGTCAAAGTTGATAAGTTTGAGCAAATTATTGTGAGAACCAAGATGCACTTTTAAATCCGCACCTTTTAGAAGTGTTCAAGATTCTTAAAATATTTAAACAAACTTGGAGTAATGTGAGAAACAGGACAAGAGAAAAGATTGAAAATCGAAAGAGATCTGATTAGCAAGCGTTACTTTTACAGTCAGTTTTGTAAGAAGATGCTACTTTGGCGAATTTACTCTGCAGTTACTCTGAAAGTTAAGAACGCTTTTTACGTACCTTAAAATTATTGCGTGCAGTTGGCATTTTAGCATACGTAAGTTATTTATTATTCAATTAGCCTTGATGTATAATTTAGTTATTTCAATGAATTCTGTCAGGTAATGATTGTTCTCGTGTTGTGTGCTGTGTTCATGGAACAGATTTATCCTGTTATGACACTAAATCTAAATTAAAGTACATGTCATACAAAACACACATTATAGGAGTGCCCACCGGAAGGGGGATGTAGCTCTACTCTCTCCGTCCCCATTGCTGGGATATTTTGAGTTTTATCAAAACAAATAGAATGATGGCCGTCTAACTCTGTTGGCACACGGGTTGACGTTCTGTTAAACCTGGCCCAGGGGTTGACGTTCTGTTAAACCTGGCACAGGGGTTGAGGTTCTGCTAAACTTGGCACAGGGGTTAATGTTCTGTTAAACTTAGCACAGGGGTTGACGTTTTGTAAACCTGGCACAGGAGTTGATGTTCTGTTAAACTTGGCACATGGGTTGACGTTCTGTTAAACTTGGCACAAGTTTTGACGTTCTGTTAAACCTGGCACAGGGGTTGACGTTCTGTTAAAACCTGGCACAGGGGTTGACGTTCAGTTAAACCTGGCACAGGGGTTGATATCCTGTTAAACTTTTCACATTGGTTGACGTTCTGCTAACACGCTGACTGCCGCGTCAACAATCACCTTATCTGTTATGTAGAGCAACATTCTTTCCTGTACCTTTGTGAATCATTTACTGTAGATAGTGACATGGCCCCGGCGTGGAGTTTTACTTTATTTAAAATTGTTATTTAGTACAGTGGGGTAGCTAGGCAATTGTAAGGATTGGGGGGGGGGTGGCATCTTTTGGGGCCTTTCATAAAAAGAAGGGGCGTAAAATTTAATGTTTAACAAAATTCTTACAATCCTTTGGGGGCCCCCTCAAGTGCGTGCCTGTGGGACTTTCCAATAAAGACCTCCCCCTTCGCTCCCCTATCTGCGCCTCGTTAATAATTCATCCTTGTAATGTTAAGATATCTGTGTATGCGGTTGTTGTATGGTGACGGAGCTCTCTCAGCGATTAGAATTGTAAATTTTCACTTATGTGTCAGCGTAAAAATTATTGTGATTGATTTCTTTGTTTCATATATTTATTACAATAATGTATATCTCCGAAAGGCTGGAGAAAAGAGATCAACATGGTGATGATAAATTGTATTACTATCTCATTGCCTAAACGAACACACTTTAACGTTTGACAGTCTAGGGTATTTCTTCCACAGTTCTCTACGGAGTTTATGAAAAATTGCTTCATTCTTAACTACGGCTATTTAACACATGACAAGGAAAATAAACCATAGACTACGAGACGGTGACCTATCTCAGAATGAGAACCGCTGCACCACATCTTGTGCTGAAAATGTGACGTCAAAAAATCTAGAGACAAATCAAGTGACTGTGTTCTAGAGAAGAACTGGTTGCGAAAAATGTTTATAATCTATTGGTGTCACATGACAGTCAAATATGAACTTGAAGATTACCTCAACACAGCGCATTCTCAAACTTGAAATTTAGTTTTCGAGATCTCTAAATTAGCATTTGTTTTTGCGTCGACAACGTTGAGATTGTGATGTTTCTCCTTGAACTTTAATCATTAAAAACTTCTTTGCTGTCCAGCATTATTGATAACGAGAACAATTAATTAATCGATTTAAAAAAAAATATATTCCAGAACAATGGAAAAATTACCCTGATTGCTTTAATCCGAGCGCTGTCTGCATTTATGAATAGGAACAGGAAATGAGAATAAAAATATCGTTGTTAATAGCTGATGGGAGATAAAATTTATTGGGTCACTATATTAGGTATTCATCATGTGACTGAACTGATTAGATTTTATGACGTAGACGGGGAAATATGGTAGTTTGATTTGACTCGATGAGAAAAGTCACAGGGAGCCGTACAGTTTCTTAGCAAGAGCCATTGCTTTTGTTATAAGAACATCGAAAATAAACAATGGCAGTTTAAAAAAAAAGAAATCTGCAGGTTTTTTTTTAGTGCGCACCATCGTGCGTAACTTTGATGGCGTTGTCGATGAGTAGGAAGAAATGCCTGGCCTTTTGTAGTTCCTTAGACTAAACAAGTTGTGATTCTTTCTTAGAAAGACTGAGATTAAATCTTTCGCTGCTCAGTTGATGATAAGCTATAACCATTGTCTTTGGAATGCATGCTGCTGTCAACTCTAATGTCACGCAGTTTAAGGAAAAACAAGCAGTAGTGAAATTTAGCACAACCTTCGAAAATAGTATCACTATTATAAAAATGATAGGAAATGCTCGTACTGGTGCGTAATAGGCTTGGTCAAAGACAGTTTTATAAGGTGCTATTTAAATGTGTATTAAGTCATTCAACATCAGGCCTAATATTGTGACAAAACTATGATTACTTACATTTGTTTGAGTGTTTGATACACATTTCCTGTCTATGGGTTTGTGTCCCATGATCGCTGTGGGCCTGTTGATGTCAGACCCACTTTGGAACTTGCTGTTATGTTTAGATTTTTGTCACTGTTGGTCAACAACTGACGTCACGAGATAAACCTGAGTATCACGTGACCAGGGATAATAAAGGATACATGATAAGACGTGGAGCCGTCACTTGTATCTCTTGTCCGATCGTTTATCCTCTCCACTAAAATATGTTTACTCTGTTACACACTAAAAGTCATCGTGCACTTTCATTTTTTAGGTGTTTTTTTAAAACTTAAATTCTCCGTTTATGTAAAGGATGCTTCGTTTAAAAAGCTTGAATGTTAGACTTTGTGAACCCAGATATGATTTATAATATTGTTAACTTAACTTAACTTAGATATGCAGACGCTCCTTCTATGCAGAAGATAATTGCGTCCACAGAGAGATGATCTGTTGGCAAGTGATGCAGCGGTCACAGGTCACGGCTATAGGGGTTCCACGCATTACCCCAGCCGCCTAACTATTGTCTAGTTAAATACCCATTCATAGCTGGGTGACTCGGGGACTCCTCAGGCCCCGGGAACCAATCCTCGCCATCGCATGGATTCGAACTCGTGACCATCGATACGACAGTCGAGCGCGCTACCACCCGATCACCGCGTCCCTGTTATTCTCAAATTGTAGCTTGTAATTCTCTATTAGAAAGGAGTCTGATTACAAAGACCAAAGTTAGTTTAGTCTGACTCCCAACAGTTTTGTTGTCTATATCTGCTCCTATTTTTTACTCTTTTATCTACCGAACAAAATCTCTGAACCCCTTGAGTTGCACAATTCTTGATGACGCAATTATCATGTTCTTTTACAACTCTTGTATCTACTGAACAAAATCTCTGAACAAAAAAAAATCGATACATACTTTCTTATTCACCTTTAAAGAAATCAATCATTATGTTTGTATACGTGTATTAATAGACGCAATGTAACAGGATATCAAATTATACTTTAACCTCTTGTGTCTATGAGACAGTTATATTATCTACAAGCCTAGACAGCCATTGAGTTATAGACGAAGTACGATGTCTACCTCGAGGTTTTGTGTTGTTGGAAACTTTTCTATTATATATAACAGTTTAAAATGATACATTAACGCTGCCTTGGTATGGCAGAGCGTAGCATAAATTGAGGCGACTCTAAAAAGATACAATGTCACAAAATAAACTTTTAATGAAACTGTCTGGTATTTTAAAAGAAACAATTGTTTATTTTAAATTCCCAGAGGAAAATGATCTTGTAATTAGTATGGTTGTTTTTATTTTGTTTTTCTTTTTTTTTTCAATTTAAAAAGATGAAAAGATACATTAAAGACATCTCCCGTTAAAGACAATTATTGATACTTGAACAAAGTGAAATGTCTAACACGTACACAATTGTTTTAAATAACCTTCTCATTGGTCCAATGACTTACAAATCGTAGCTAGAGCTGTTGGACTTGATCAGATAATTGTTATTTTTATACATAAAACATGAATTAATTTTTTTAAGCTTTGTGAAAAAGAGGGAATATATTTTCTACGTCGTGTTTTTCAAAGATTTATATTTGTTTAAAGGAAAAGCTGTTTCAAGATTTTAATGTACAATAAAATGGCGGTCGTGTGAGACATAAAGAAACTAATAATAAAAACTCGAGTGATTGTTAAAACACAATTTCCAACAAAGAATTCCCATTTTTTAAATTCAAGGTAAATCATTCTAGATTACATTAAAAATTCATTTCAAATCAGAAATTCTGAAAGTAAACACAATATGACGTCATATCCCCTATCGCTACATCACACCAAGAATGTGTCAATATAATGCGCACCACGCAACAATCTTTCATTACCATTAACAAAGCGGGAAAATAACATTAACTATCATTCTAGATTACATAAAAATCATTTAAAATGAATAATTTTGAAACTAGAAAAAACAATTGCCATCTGCAAATTGCTTCTAAAATTATGGGAGTCGAACGAAAAGAGATTATTCGAAAATTCCTTATCCAAGATTGTTCTAAATATTATTAGCTACCGTTTCAACTCTTTAGATGTCATGGTTGGCGAGAAATAGACAAATTACTGATATTTTTTCATTTTTCCTCCAGGAAATTCAGTAAACCTTTTTCGGTAATTTTCTTGGCCTTGGTGCATCCTTGGGACCTCCTTACCATATTTGCAAAAGACCCAATTCCTCTATCTGGTATGGTTCCGCGGGAGTTGCTGTTCAAAGCTCGAACTGAATGGCCAGACATATCAAATATAAAAACGCAATTTTCCAAAGGAAAACTGCGTTAAAAAAAAGTCAATCAATCATTTCTATCTACCAAACAATATTGGCTATATATAACACATTAAACAATAGTGGCTACCTAACATATTAAAGAATAGTGGCTACCAATAAGTACTATAACATACCAAACATTAGTGGCTAGTTTTGCGCACCGTTATGGTAGATCTTCACGTCTTCAATTATTATGATTTTTTACACGACAAATATAAAATGTAAGTACATTCAAGCCAGAAATTCCAATAGGAGTCTAGGACGTTTGCCCAAGTCCCACAGCCCCCGCAGTACGAAGCAAATATTTATTCATCACGTTGCACCAATAATATTGCTGCCAGCTTCCACCTTTTAACAACGAGGACTCATTTCATCAGTTATACATAAAAGTCTTTCATATGTTTATAACGGATGTTCATATTTTCTTTTTTGTGCAGATTTCATCTGCCTCTATCGTTTTACTTGTTTTATATTTTGTTTAAATTTACAGTAATGCATTTTTTGCTCCGATTTGGACACCTACGTTTTGTAAAGTTTTATTTGTTTTAAAAAACACTACTTCTTAAAGATTAAAAGCAATACCTTAAAAAACTTAAGTTCTTTCAACAAAAGACTAAAAATAGAAATAACGTAAAAAAAACAAGTTTTTGACTCTAAATCCTTTATATACGAGGCATAGTTATAAATATGTTCATTATAATACGCCGGGCAAAGCAAACCGAAATTACAAAATTTTAGTATGGCTCGTAAAACGCGTTTAATAAAATGCGCACCGATCGTGAAAAGATTTTTTTAAAATATTGTCAATATAATGCGCACCTTATTGCGGACATGAAAGGTTGATCAACATAATACGCACCACAACACTTAAAAAATTAACATGATACATAGAAATAAATAAAATAATTTTAAAATTCAATAATTCAATTATTGTCTATTCGATTATTATTTTTATCATAGACATGAGTCTACCTGCAGAAAATCAGCTCGCTAGCTTACGAGAAAGGGGTTAAAAAATCGATCCAAAGCTTTTTCGGCAAGCAAGCACGCACGGTTGCACGCACGGGCTCGGACACAACAAGGATTTTTTTTAAAAAACCCCAACAAAATACATGGATATTATTCTTTAAAAAAATGTTGCCCAAATCGAAACAGTGAGTATAATATTATTTCTCTGGCATACATATCTTCGTACTATTTTCTTTAAATTCTGGGAAACCGTCGAGCACACGCTAACCTTGTTTTGTTTCCATCTCAAGCGAACAGGTTATGTGGTTAACCCAAAATGTCACGATCGATAGTCATTAAAAGAAAATCCCTACCAAATTTTTCCCCGTGCTCTAAGTTAAGACAATCGAACCAAAACCTCACCAGCTAAACACACTGAGATAATTCCCCCCCCCTCGTTCAGCATAGAGTAATTACTGGAATCCTAGCTGAAAAGTTCGTCCACGTTTAATCGCTTCCCCGGGACTTACTTACATCTCTGCATTCGATCATCGACAAGACAATGTGGTTAGGGCATCGAACCTTCCACATGTCTGGAGGTCATAGGAGCTTCTTTTTTTTAACCAGGTAACGAAAATAACCGATGCGATTATTATTACTAAAAATGGCAAACTTCCTCTCTGACAGCAAGACGAATGAATGGCTATCCGATGCAGATATAACGACTTCTACAGGTCAGACATGGTGCCAACGGCTGCGACCAGTCGTAGATGACATGAACATTTCTTCTCGCTTGTTTTAAATACTCAAGAGAATTGAAATGCGTTTCTATCAAGATCTATTCCCGAGGGCAAGGAATGAACATAAAATAGAAGCGAGTTATGTTTTTAGTTTATCGCTTTGGTAATTTAAAATTTAGGATCCATACGCCTACTTTTAGAAGTGAGTTCTTGTGTAATTTTAGTATTTACTTCATTGTAAGATGATGCTCAAAAGATTAAAGAAACAAAAATTGCATCTAACTTTTGTGTGTGCATGAGTTCATTTTCATTAGATGTATAGTCTACAAGTCTTGGCCAAAAAGGCAGTTATGCTCCCATTTTGAAATCCTTTATATTAACATCACCTCTTCATTCTTTAGGACTGCGTTAACGAATAGTTTCATTCAATAGTAGCACGTATATAAATTTATACTGTAAATTAAATGTTAAAAATTATTATTTCTTTCAATCGTATATAAATTTATATTGTAAGAAAATGTCCGGACGACTTAGGTGAAATGTCACTTTTGCTAACTACTTTTCGTGGTTTACCGTGAGATGGACACTGGCGATGGACACTGGTGATGGACACGGGTGATGGACACGGGTGATGGACACGGGTGATGGACACGGGTGATGGACACGGGTGATGGACACGGGTGATGGAGTGATGGACACGGGTGATGGACACGGGTGATGGACACGGGTGATGGACACGGGTGATGGACACGGGTCCGGGACACTGGTGTTGGATTGCTCTGTTTATGTTCTGTCATGTTCGTCACCACTCGTTGGACGACAGAACCAGTGTTTCAACAAAACATGAGCTTTGGTGCGAGGTGTCTGGTGACATTCCTTGGTCCACTTGAAGGACAACAAAGTCTGGACCAAGCCCCAGTCCTTAGTACGAAAACGTCAACAGTGCAGTGGCCAGAATGTAGTTTGACAGGAAAATGAAACGAATAGGACTAATGGATATAACCGTAAGTAAATAGCAGGTACGGCAGTTACTTGAGAACTATCATAAGGTTATCGACGAGACTGTTGAGAGTCTATAAGATTAACAATGAAAATTAATCGAAATGAAAACAAAAGCCAAAAAGGTAAGAACAGGAAAAAGAAATAAATTATGATGGAATAATTATCCTGTTATTAATATGGTAAAAAAGATACTAACTGAAATTTGCTCTTGAATATTAGAAAAGAACAAGGGTAAAATCCGATTTGACGTTCCCACTTTACATGGCCGCCATCTTTGTTGATATACCGTATACCAAAGAAATCGGAAAATTCAACTATTTAAATTCTAAAACTGAACCTAACCCCAACCCTAAATTCACAATTATAACTAAACCTAACCCAAACGCTAAATTAACAAATAAAAATTATAAATCTAAACCTAAAAAACAAAGGAAGAGAACGCAGAATTAATTGCTATATAACCTATTTCGGAACGTATACTCCGATTCAGCCGAAACAAATGTTTGAACATTATATTTTGAATTTTATTATTTAAAAATTATGCCTACCACTCTTCTAGTGCTTTTGTCGGATTAATAATATTTTTGTTTCTTAACTTTAAAAAAAAAATTAAGCTTTGTGTCAATTACTTCGGCGAATGCCTTAAAAGCGTTTTAAAAAAAAAAAAATACCGGTACTTGAAACAGACTAAAAATTTCATTGCTAATGCTTTAAAAGCGTTTACAAAAAAATTACTAGTGCTTGGAAGACACTGACAATTTTTCTTGGCTAATGCTTTAAAAGCCTTTGGTTTTAAATACTGGTACTTGAAAACTCTCTGAACAAATTTCTTGAAACAAAATAAATCCGCCAAGAAACACTGACACGTTGAATAGGGAAAATCTCTCAACTGAGTCCATATTTTGATGTCAAACAGCGATGAGATCTAATTGTTTTTGGTCGCCCTAAAAAAAGACGCCGGATTCTTTTGTGAAGATTAAAAAAACAACAACAACACAATATGAAAAGTCCTTATCTGAATTTTTCTGGGCTATTTGAGAAGATTCTGAAGTGGTTTTCGTTGTTTTCGTTCGACTATTAATGTCATAAATAACACATCTCACACCGGTAGCCACTGATAACAATCGGGAAACTTCCCCAAAGAATAAAACATTTACAACTAACAATCAAGTCACGTGTTTACCGATCTGTACATTAACATTACAGTTTAATGTTTTCTGGTGGTCTAGATGAGATCTTATCTAAGTGTTTTGTCAAAAGGATATTACAAGTAGTGATTTAACGAAACGGCTTAATACAGTCTAATTTTGATCAAGATGACTTTGAACAAGTACACTTTGAAGAAACAAAGTTTAAAGGTTATACAATTACAAAAATCAAGAATGGAGAGGAAACAATAGCTTATTTGAGATCTTTGAAGAAACAAAGTTTAATAGTTATACAATTACAGAAATCAAGAATTGAAAGGAAACAATGGTTTCATTTAGATGTTTTAAGAAAACTCATGGTTGAACACAATATAATTTTAGCGTATCTATTAGGAACTGGCAGACGTTGAAAAAAAATGTAATGTGTCCAGTAAGAACAATTGAGACCAAATTGTTTAAAAAAGGTTACGATTTTCTGTTTAAATGTCTCAGATTTTCCTGCGCATTTTTTAATTCAATCTTTTGTAGTGTCGCTGGCAATGTTAGTGGATGTATTGGGTTGTGTTACTGTCGTGTAAGGGATCGTTTGTTGTGAGGCAAGACTGTACGGGAGTTTCAAGTACCTTTAAGTCTTCATTGAATCGGTTCGTCTTTACGCCCTCATATAAACTATGATCATCAAACCTCAAATAGTAATTAAAGCTTCCTTTGGATGTAGATACAGATCTATACATCATAGTCGGTAGATACTTTTAAAATGAAATCGTATTCACACGCGCCAATTATCGGCCAAATAGTTTAATCCCACTGTGCTGAGGAAATTACCTGTCACTCTCACGGGTGTCTCAGCATGGATACCAGAAACTTGAGGAACAAAGGAAGGAGACATTGTTTTCAAATTAATGTGTCAGGTTTGTGACCTTATAACTGTTTCTTTTGATACCCTTTGAACTTTCCATTGATAATCTTATAGGGAAGAAATAAATAGAACGAAAAAGCACCCGCAAAGTATCGCGCTATATAGTTTTATTTATTTCTGGTGTTTCAAAACTCTTGGTATAATTTACTTTTCTTCGAATTAAAACATAGGGGTTGAAGAGGGGGGGGGGATAAATATGTTTTAGCTTTATAATAATTGTAACAATTTATTTAGTTTTTCAATTCAATTGTTTGACCGTGTGTTTGATGGCTATGCCACCAAAAAAGTTGTATGTACATCAGGGCGCCTGTCAAAGGTATATGTTATTTAGATTTGCGTAGTTAATGCGATTGTACGATTATTAGTTACTGATGTATTTTCATTTTTTTCTCAACTATTTACATACGCTCTAGAATTTGAATACTTTTGACTGTAATTCATTTCTTCTAGACTCTGATGCTGATCGTCTGTTAGCTATTACAAAACTGAGACAATTTTGACAAAAAGTGTCCTTATTTAGTGCCTTTCAGTTTGAATAAAAGTGTCCTTATCTAGTGCCTGACAATTTGAATAAAGTGTCCTTACCTAGTGCCTTTCAGTTTGAATAAAAGTGTCCTTATCTAGTGCATTTCAGTTTGAATAAAAGTGCCCTTACTAGTGCCTGACAATTTGAATAAAAGTGTCCTTATCTAGTGCCTTTCAGTTTGAATAAAAGTGTCCTTATCTAGTGCCTGACAATTTGAATAAAAGTGTCCTTACCTAGTGCCTAACAATTTGAATAAAGTGTCCTTATCTAGTGCCTTTCAGTTTGAATAAAAGTGTCCTTATCTAGTGCCTTACAATTTCGAATAAAAGTGTCCTTATCTAGTGCCTTACAATTTGAAAAAAAGTGTCCTTATCTAATGCCTTACATTTTGAAAAAAAGTGTCCTTATCTAGTGCCTTACAATTTGAATAAAAGTGTCCTTATCTAGTGCCTTACAATTTGAATAAAAGTGTCCTTATCTAGTGCCTTACAATTTGAATAAAAGTGTTCTTATCTAGTGCCTTACAATTTGATTAAAAGTGTCCTTATCTAGTGCCTTACAATTTGAAAAAAAGTGTCCTTATCTAGAGCCTTACATTTTGAATAAAAGTGTCCTTATCTAGTGCCATACAATTTCGAATAAAAGTGTCCTTATCTAGGACCTTACAATTTCGAATAAAAGTGTCCTTATCTAGTGCCTTACAATTTCGAATAAAAGTGTCCTTATCTAGTGCCTTACAATTTGAACAAAAGTGTCCTTATCTAGTGCCTTACAATTTCGAATAAAAGTGTCCTTATCTAGTGCCTTACAATTTGAATAAAAGTGTCCTTATCTAGTGCCTTACAATTTGAATAAAAGTGTCCTTATCTAGTGCCTTACAATTTCGAATAAAAGTGTCCTTATCTAGTGCCTTACAATTTCGAATAAAAGTGTCCTTATCTAGTGCCTTTCAGTTTGAAAAAAAGTGTCCTTACCTAGGGCCTTACAGTTTGAATAAAAGTGTCCTTACCTAGGGCCTGACAGTTTGAATAAAAGTGTCTTTACCTAGGGCCTTACAGTTTGAATAAAAGTGTCCTTACCTAGGGCCTTACAGTTTGAATAAAAGTGTCTTTACCTAGGGCCTTACATTTTAAATAAAAGTGTCCTTACCTAGAGCCTTACAATTTTGAATTTTACGAGGAAAATTGCTGATATCTTTCACAGTAAAATGATCTATAAAAGTTTTCTAAAATCGTAAATAGAGCATTTTCTAAAATTCATATTTCCAAACTATTTAACTTGCCGCACTTAATTCTCCTTGCACTGGAAACATGCGACGATGATTTTATTTTAAGAGCGGACGCTGTTACAAGAGTCGGTGCCAATTATTTTGATTTGATAAGAAAATATTTATAACTGCCAAAAAATATCCGGCCACTTGTTTGTATTAAATGATGTTGCCACACCGTTATAATCTGAATGCACATTGTTTTTGAATTATGTTGTAAGCTGTACACAAAGCGATCGCTGCGTTGTTGTTCGACCAGGAGGAGAAGAGAGAGAGGGGGCGAGAGGGTTATGTTGTTTTTAGCATCGTGACCGGCATCCGTAGCTTTGAAGTAATCTTCACGCTGTATGTCACATCTTTCTACATGCCGAGGAATAACTTGAAAACACAACATGGAAATCACATGGAAATCAAATGTAAATCACATGGAGATCTTCGCCCGTGATGATGTTGAGGTGCATGATGGGATTAATGCCCGATGGCGCCTGAACTTTGATTGTTGACCCTTGTTTAGCCTTGGTGTTACCGGCGTGAGGGGGTGGGGTATAGGGCTGTTGGGCGTGAGATGCGGTAATGAGAATGATTGCTCTATGGGGTTTAATCACGCAAATCATTAACCAAATGTTGTGAGTAATATTCAACACCCATCTCATCAAAAGATTCATAGCATTATCTGATTTGAACTCTATGTTGAGAGCTCCTTTAAAAAAAAAGCACTTGCTATCGTTAGCATTTGTAAGGATCGTTGAGAAGGATTTTGAGACTTTCCAAATTTTTATAACGATTTTGGCTTGCTAATATACAGTTAGGTATTTATCAGGATTGAGGTATTTCAAAAAGACAAGGAAACCTACTCACGACCAGGTGTCGGCAAAATGCCTTTTCTTCACCGAAAAACTGTAAAAACAAAAGAAAAATTAAATTATCTAAACTTACAACTTATAAGCGTTGTAGTGTCTAGAAAGCTAGCTAGAGAAATGTTAGACGGAAACAAGAGTTTTTGAAACTGATACAACAGCAATAAAATACTGAAATTGTGTCATACTGGTGTTATTACGGCGAGTTATTTCCCTCTCATGAGATGAAACATTCCTCGCGTCTATATCCACGCCGAGCCTCTCTCGTTTCTTGTTGATCGGATAAGTGAGATTACGCTGTCTTCAATAATCACGAATTATCCAGGTACGCGAGGTGGTATTATTAGACAGACTCCCGAGCACTGCTGAGAGACAACACAACACGACCGAGCCTCACCGAGGGCAAATTCCAACAGTGAAGAACTCCGCTGACGTGTTATTCTCGTGGATTTGGTTATTCCTGAGTTTAGTCTCGTATCATGATTTTGATTTTAGTTCACAGTTTTAGTAAGGAAGTCACCATATTCTTCAAGTGATCTCTTTTTTTAAAAAAAAAATAAAGAATGTTTTTATATTTCGTAAACCTTGGGTATGTGTTTTGGTTTGCCCAACCACTGTCACATCTTGCCAGCCTATATTGTCCCGAGTTCCCTATCTTTTTTTACCATTTCCGGTGGTACTTTTACAGGCGCCGCCCTTGCGAACTCTGATTTTTCAGTCTTTAAAAAAATAGAAAATTATTTTTTTTAAAGTGTTATTCTTTTTTATATTAGCACGTTCGGTGCAAACAAATGGAAATAGTACTTCAATAACTGAGAATAACTTTGACACCATTTCTTAATGAAACTATTTTGAAACATTCGAATGTTCATCAATTCGGGAAACGGAGCAAAGAAATTCTGAATTTAAAAATTCCAAATTTAAAAATACTAAGTAATTAACATTTTTAATAATTTACGACAAACAACTTTAATCAATAGTGAGACAACGAAAACTAGTTATCTTATATAATCCTTTTCACGCAGCTGGATAGCGAAGTCAATTGAGCGCTCGCCTCATAAATGAAGGGGCGTAGAATCGAGCCCCTTTAAAGCACACCAAGAATGGTGAATGACTAATGCTAAGAAAGTCCTCCGATGACCTGGAAGGGAATTGGGGCACCCACGAAAATGTGTCTCTTCATCTATAATATTTCTTAGCTAGGTGTAATGGTGAGAAACTTTTTGTTCTGAAAATTCTTCTTAATTCATCAACTTGGAACCAGCTTCTAAAGCCTTTTGCTGTTAAATGTGGTTGAGCGGCGGTGCAAACTCGGCTGTCGTACTGATAGTTAGGGTTTATTCCCGTGGCTAAGGGTGATCCTCAGTCCCATAAGCTCCAATAAGTACTTGGCAATAGTTAGGGAAACTGAGGCGGCTGCCATTGTGATACCCCAACCCCCTCTTATCAGTGACATGTGAAGTCTGCGTGACTTTCCAACAGGCCAGCACACAATGGGGGTCTGCGATGTTCAAATAAAAATTATTATATTCCACGTTGGGTGTCACTGGAGAGTTTTGTTATTCAATTAACGATTAATTTTTCATTTTATTTCATTGGCGCTTTTTGAGAAATAACAATTTACAGGTTGAGTTGAAAGGATAAAAATCACCCGCTCCCTTTTCCCCCAAACTAAACGACAATAAAAACGACAAACATAACATAACAGATGTGAACATTTAGTAACGAACAAAGCGATTGTTTCACTCATAAGTTTCTGTCAAAAAATACATGACAAATGAATTTTAAAATGTATAAAGATTTATAATTTTTAAGATGGGTGCATACTTGAATTTCTGAATCATGATGAAATTAAAAAAAATAATGAATTAATTACGTTTGTGTGAGTGTGTGTGTGTGTGTGCAATTTGATGTAAGGATTTGTTTTGTGTACATTTATAGAAAAACAAAAATTGTATTCGTGGATATTTCAAAAGACGCCGGTAAGTGAATTTTTAGTTTAATGACGTCAAAGCTATAGAATAAAAAGTGTTTCTCCAGAGTTTTAATCTTGAAGAGAATGCTTATAAATTTGTCAACTTATCTGATGGACTAATAGGAAAACATAATGCTCAAACTACCCTATACTTAGATTCTATAACTTTTTATGTGTCACATAAAATGTATTCTATTGCGCTTTCTGATCTGGTTCCGTTTCGAGAGCAAACTGAACGTTTAACCTGCGTGTGGCCTTCTCTGTAATATGCAAACCTAATTATTACAATGCTTCGAAAATAAAATCAGTAATACAATTATCCCAACGTGTAATGAAGCACAAATATTTTCCCAATGAATATCAATTACCGAATATGAATTTATTTTACGGGAGCGAGGTCAGTGGATGAAACAAAGTGCAGAGAGATGGGCCAGCGGGGGGATGAGAACTGACCTCTCCCACACCACCAGGCCGCGGTGATTAGATTGAGATGATAACTTCTCATTTTATAACGGTTCTGGCCAGGAACATACATTTTCATGTTGACAATATTAAATTACCTGTTTTTTTGTGTGTTTCTGTCTTTAAAAAAGTGATGAATTATTCAGCTTTCTATTTTTTTACTGGTCTCCTGGCAATACAATTCTCATGGACTTAATGGCAGCTGGAGAAATCTCATGCAATGATAATTAACAACAGGTAACATGAAATAAAAACAGAAGACAACAAATCTTTCATATCAAATTATACTTAGAAAATACACTTATAAAACGATTTGGTACGTTGGCTCCATATAGATTTAACCTAATTCATAATTTCATCTAACTGTACAATCTTTTCCCCGTTGTGGTTTTCACTGTAAATTTAGATACTTCCTCTTTTTTCCTAGATCATGTCTCATTGTGTGTTGTTGTTTTTCTCGCTTTATATTTTACATAAATAAATTATGGTATTGTATGTTGCAAAAATTTAAACATTACTTATGTATGTAAGTATTTGAATATTGTACTGAAGAAGGCATTAGCCGAAACGTGTACTGATGTGTTAGTTTAAAAGTAAAGCTTAAATTTATTCGTTTGTGTATTTTGTATTTCGTTTTATGCTCGTATTGTATTGTAAAAATTTTAAAAGAAATGTTGCTATGAGTGTTAGTTTCTTATTAAAATATGCGTCACTTCAAGTTGTTACATCGAACTGCGTTATACATCAATTTGTTACGCCCAAAGCCTCCGAATCTACCTATTACATCCCACAGCCCACACATAAATCTGTTAGACCCCATACAGCTACTTCTTGTACCCAACAGTCCCCACATGAATCTGTTAGACCCCATACAGCTACTTCTTGCACCCAACAGCCCAGACATGAATCTGTTTGACCCCACAGCCCACGCACCTACTTCTTGCACCCAACAGTCCCCACATAAATCTGTTAGACCCCACAGCCCACGCATCAATGTTTCACCACTTACAATGACCCATGTATCAGCCTTAGAGCTACAAATTGATTTCTTCCGTCTCTATTCAGCAAGTGTTATATAGAACGGAGTATTCTTTGCCCTCTTTACAAGACTTCATACAAATCTTTAGACCCATATAAAGAAATGTCAGAGTCACATGGGACAACAATGCTCAACTTATCAACATCTTATGATTGGTACGTTCATATGGCTGTGTGTATGTCCATATGGAAGCAAGCAGTCCTTCAGGGTTACATTGTCAGTTACTTTCCTCCTTTATCATATTGACGTCTGGGCAAGTCTAGAACCTTGACGGACAACATCGAGGTGACATAGGCGCGACTTTATTTTCATGGCATCCAATACTTGTCAACATTTAAATCTATATTTATGTTCATTAGGTACTTTAGTGTAGTGGTTGAATGTCAATATTTATGTATAACTTTGTAAATTATTACCAAAATTTTCGCGGCTCAACAGGATATACACAGTGTAAAATCTTTATTTTACATATCCCGGGGGGGGGGGGGGGGCGTTTATTTTCATGCACACGATCTCCGATACACCGCCTACACATTGTGATGGTGGAGGAAACGACGGATGTCGCTGACATCAGCGTATATAAATAGTTCAGACGTCATTACAAATATATACGTTACATGCCCGGATCAGTTATGTTATGATGAAACCGTTTAGGTAGCTAATATCTGGTCCAATTACCAATCTGACAGAGAAAATGTCCACTTTCTCCATCCACAGATTTCTCTGCGTAATTATAAAACCCAACATTAACGCTTAGATGACGACTCACTGTCAAGTAACGTTGTCTAGGGTTCCTGGTCCAAGGCTCGCACACCAACAACTAGCGTACAGTAAATGACACAAGTCCTTTTACCAAAAGCAATCTTTATTATTCTGATGGCCACTTGTCACCTGTGTACAACTTTTCTCATGCACTACAACTCCTTGTATCCTAGCTACAACATATCTCAGCCCTACAGTCCAGCTGACCAACACGGCCAACGCTAAAGTTCCTGTATTCCTCGTGTTCACTTGTCACCCGGCGACTTGTCCCCCCCCCCCTCATCGAGACACACCCGAGTTATATACCCCTGGGCCTGGACTGACCTTCGATGGACTGATCCACGCCCCACATGATTCTCGCTCACAAAACATCAACAACATGAGCTTGTGACCAGGCATAATATAACTTTAACAAACAGTGATTTTCATACCCCTGACACTCACAATGAACCAACCCGAAGACGTTCATATCCTATTTCATTGTCTATAATTTAGGAAGCTACAGTATATAGATTTTTAAAATATTAGTTTATGTTATACATTGATTTCGCTATTGGTATTGTAATCCCTGCAGTAGATGGGATATTGTGTGCTGTTGTTAGTATCGATACTGATGTGGATCGTATCCTAGGTGCCGTTGTCAGTATTATGGCTCCTGTAGACGGTATCTGATGTGCCTTTGTTAGTATCGATACTGCTAATTAAAAGTGTCCATATTGTTGCATATTGTTGCTAATCGTATCGTTATGGGTGTCCATACATCTATCATTGTTGCCAATGGCGTCGCTAGGGGGTGCGGTGGGGTGGGCCGCCCAGGGTGTCACCATCAGGGGATGACACCAGCAAGTAAAATTCTATATATTCCCGTTATTTTGCACTTAAAAACCCCGGAGAGTGATATGGGTAAAGTCGTGAGGGGATGACACCATGAGCTTCCGCTCCGGGTGACGCCAACCCAGTGACGCCTCTGATTTGGACCAACCATACAAGACCACACGCTTCTAGTTTGTGACGATGTGCGATGTGGGGCAGGGGGTGTTAAAAAGAAATGTGACGTCACATCGAATTTCGCAACTTTAAGTGAACATCCCATTAAAATTTTTAAATGCTTGCAATTAATTTAATGATTTTTTTTTACATATTCTCACGCGTGCTACGATAATGGACGGCAGTCTTTCAATACATACATATTTAAACTATAAAAAAATTGAATTGATAAATGCTCATTTTCAAATGTAAAATAATGGGTTTTATGGGGGATACCCCGCAAGATTTGTGACATCATATTGCAAGGGGTTCTAAGTTTTATATGATGACGTGTGACAAAGGAGAGGGGGGTAAGAAATCATTAAAAATCTAGTGACGTCATGTATGGACGGCCCCTCGCTGTTGATAAAGTAAATGTTTTTTGTTGATAGTAGCGAAAATGCTGTTCTTGATTTCACAGAATTCTGTTATAGTCTCAGAACATTGCAACTATATGTATATACGCAACAATTTTTAAATGTTGTAAAATATCTCCTTAAATAGCATGGGTATTGGCATCAGGTGTTGGCTGTTGTTTTCGTTATCTCACCTCTTATTTATGGATTTTATTTTTAGATGATGAGGCTTCATGTATACCTAAGTATGAATCTAAAGAGGCTGGTCATCTGACGTCACTTTGCTAGGATACATTTAGATCAGATAAAAAAAATTACTTATTGCTTGCTTATCTTTAGTTTCACAGTCTGAGTCTTTCTCACTCTGTTTTCTCTGTCAATCTAACTCTGTCTGACTCTATCTCACTTTATGTAACTCAGTCAATCTATCTCAATCTATATTTATGCTGGTTTGCAACGATCTTACCCCCCTTGCCCATATATATGTAGATTCTTTTGTCTATCTAATATTATTTTAAAATCGTATATACTTTAATCAACTTCCCATTTATGCAATAATTCTATGGGAATAAATTCAAAATCATAGCTCGTTTTTATTTCTAATAAGCATATTTGAAAAAAAATAGTTTTAAAAATGGACTTTATTGAAAATATTTGATTTCCTGTCTTTCCCCATATTTCCCAATGTTTCCTTACGTCTATTTCCCCAGTTTCCTCCAGAATATCGTTTTTTTTTTTAAAAACTTCTTTCTTCAGGAAAACATTCCTGACCTTACAGTAATGTGTGGAGACATTGTCCGAAGACCACCCCAAAGTTTGGCTTTAATACTGGCAAGGCCATAGATCACCCCAAGACAGGCATACGTCGATGGTTGGGTAGAGTGTGAGAGGTGGGGCGGGGTAGCGATAGAGGTCACAAGATGGCGCAGCTATCAAGTTTATCGCTCCCTTGAACTATTTTTTGTTTCTTTTAAAGCTTTAACGCCCTTACCTCAAGTGATATTTTTTTTTTTAAATACCCTATGAAATATAGACAAGAGCCATAGCAACGCCTTGACAAATGTGTGTCAGCTTAGACATACATCCCGCACCGTAATTTTTGCTCGTACCTTAAGTTGTTCTCAGTGGCACACTTTGGGCTGACCGTTAATTTGAATAAATAGAGGTGAAAAAAAAAATTTTTAAAACCACTTTTTTATAAGTAGACTAAAAAAGAAAATAATTTAAACTTATACGTACAAGTATTTTAATTAAATAGGACTAAAGAGCGGGAACTTATGAGGTGTGTGGTATAAAATCTAACGATTTATAATTTAGAAGACAAAAGAGAGATCTATAAGTGAAAGAATGAGTTAACTGCATATGTAAAACCTCATAAGCACCCACCCTGCATTTAGTTATTTTAAACTATAGTGCTCTAACTTATAAGTTTTCAATTATTTTCTTCTTTTTAGTCCACTTATGTAGTCTAAATTTAAAATCGAAGAAAAAATGGAAAATTTTATTTATTTATTTATTTTACACAAGAATTTCATTAAATACAAAATTGCCTAATTGCTTTCCATATATTTCGGATTGCCAGGTGTAACCGCGTGGAGGCGATCTCTCTTTTGCCTTCTAAATAATAAATATTTCATTTTTATCCAAACACCTCATAAGCGCTCGCCCAACGTTTTAATACCACGGCGATGTGATCACCGGGGTGAACTCCGGTGGCACATGGATGTCAACAATAGCAGACGGATACACATGCTATATAGAGATAAACTAAAAATGCATTTATTTAATTAAGGTGCATTCGATCGATCTGAAATTTGGATACAATGCATTGTCATCCAAGATCTATATGTGGTAAAATTTTGAGATCCCTTGCACCATCAGGAAAGGGTTTAATTTTACGTTGGAAATTTTGAAATTTTGCGGACAGGAATGAAAGCAAGATAATAAAAAACGTGTTTAAAAAAAAGGACGTCCATTCAAACCCCACCCCACTTTTCCCATACAAACAAACTATTATAAAAAAAATAGTTGGCCATGGGTCAAGAAAGTTTACCTCTTTAAAAAAAAGTTGCTTGAATAAGCCAGCCCTACCCCCTGCCTCCCACACAGTTTTTTCTCTTCTGCCTTCACCACGTTTGCCATGAAATAAACATTTGACCAAAAAAAAGACATTCATCTTGGCCGAGATTTTTTTTCTCTATGCCACAACATGTAAGCCTATGGCTAGCTCGGGTCCTTGACTCCAACTGGAACATTCGCAGCCAAGTAAAACGTACTTATTGGCCGTGCTCGGAGCTCGTTACTAAATAGGATTCAAGGACACGAAGTTCTGTGAAGTTAAGATAAGGATGAAAAAGATTTAAAGATTAGTGGTTGCAAATGAGGACACGTTTATATTGTTATTAACGATTTTAGATTGTTTTCATAAATAAATACGCTCTAAATATGTAAGTATGTAAATATTTTTTTAACTTCTTCTGTATACACGATTCTTTCTTTAAGTTTCCAAACTCTGTAAGTCATTTATTGTAAAAGTAGCAAAGTGTAGACTGGTTTTTTTTTGTTGCAATGGTCAGGTTTCATTAGTATTACTTAAATAAAATTGTAAATAATTTTACTCAACCATATAAAAACTTCATTTCTACCATATAAGAATACCTACTGATTGTCTGAGTATATTGTACAAGAAGCAATGACTTAATAAGTAGCCTCTACGGAAGCGGACTCATCAAAAAGTTATAAAAAAATTTTATGGAATTATCCACGGAAAGTGTTCGAATACGAAACCAATGAGGCAAAAGTGTTCGAATACGAAACCAATGAGGCAAAAGTGTTCGAATACGAAACCAATGAGGCAAAGTGAAATGTCCACATGTTATAAGTCTAAGGACTAACAGAATATAAAATCATTAAATGATATTAAAGATAAGGCTCTAAATGAATGTATATTTTTTCTTGATATTGAGAAATGAGATCCATTTCAAGGGAATGAGAATCCACTTTTTATTTGCCGGCTTCTAGAATTTTAAGCACATTCCTTTTCAAACATCGTCGTGCAATATGTGATTGAAAAAATAAATAACGAAAAAAAAAATCTCATTTTATCACCATCTTATGAAATATTTTGTTTCTTAACTGTGATGAGATTTGTGCGGACTCTTAGACTCAGTAACCCCTAGCACTTGAACCACCCCGAGAGGAGGGGGGGGGGTAACCAGCCATCTCAAAATTCGACAGATATGCGTGCATACTGTCCGCTACGGGGCTGAATAAAGGAAGTCCTAATACCATTGGTCATATTTTTGGACCCAGCCAATCAAGGATAATGGACATCACGTGACCATCCGAAATATAAGCCGTGCACAAACACCAACTCATTCTTTCCCACTGCCCAGCCACGGAGGTATTCTTTAGACAAGATCAGTCACCGTGTTATATCGAGGAAAAGCCAGCAATCACCAGTCTAGTAAGAGTGAACTCTTATCTTATTTTATTCATGCATAATTGATTATCACTTGTATTTTATTATGGCTGATTGATATCAATCCTGTCCGATTGACATGGATTTATTACCCCACGGGACACATTGTACCGTGTTGGGACCCCTGTATATTGTTCTTACCAATAACATGTTTGCTTAAATTATAATGTGCCTGCACACGCGATCTCCACCAAATAGATGGAGTAGCGTGTGTGGATGTTTAATTATATCTTTAGTTATGTAGATTGTTTTATTAAATTGCTGAACTCACGTATGAGGTGTTCGCCAAATAGGCCGACGCCCGTGAAAGTAAGCATACAAAATTAATCAAATTAGTATGTCAAAATTGTTATTCCCTTCTGGCGGCTTGCTCTGAACGGCTTGTCGTGGAAGGAGGAAAGTCATAGATCTATGGAATAGAAGATTCCCCGAGTCTTATTTCTATTTCCATAGACTGGTTCCTGGTACGCCCGAGTCAGATAGCCTACATCTGAATTCCCGGAATACGACCAGAGGTACTACACACTTGAAGCTGTCGGACCACCGTCCCCCTTCTTGTGTATGATTGCTGTAGAGAGGAGTGCTACCCTTGCCACG
>MUZC01004767.1:1015104-1079013 GCA_002072015.1 Radix auricularia
CACATCAACGTCGTCCACCTCGACGTTAAGTGGTAGTAACTGTATGTGAGATTCGCTCACATACCTATCCCAGTTAGCCTTCCGAAACTGCCAATGGCGCTGCTCGCACCGTGCTTTTATCGTTCTGAGCTCAAATCTCATCAATATTGGAAGATGGTCACTTCCTATCTCTGCTAAGACTTCCAGACTGTGTTGGGACACTAGGTCCGCAGATATGAGGGACAAGTCTGGTCGGGACTCGGTGCTATGTCCCACATGTAACAGAGTAGGGGGGCTCTCTGCACTTTGGAGCCTGATGAGATTTGTATTGAGGGCAACCTCCTCAATATAGCGACCCGATGGGTTCCGGTCAGCGTAACCCCAGTCAGGTGATTGGGCATTGAAATCACCTGCTATGATCCTCTTGCCAAATATGGTCTCAGTACCAATTGGCAATGTGATTGGGTTCCTGGGACGGTTGTACACATTAGTGATCGTGTAGGCCCGATAACCTTTGTACACCTTTGTCGTAATTGTGTCAGTTTGGTTGAGGCACTCTATGCCTAGTACCTCAACCACAAGGTCGTCTCTTACCGCTGTGGTTATCCCCCGACACCTGGGGCCACACTTACAGTGATACAGCGAGTATCCTGTAAGGTGAAACGGCTTCCCTTTCAGAAGCGTTTCTTGGAAGAGTGCTACGTCCACTTCTCGTTCGTGGAGTAGCTTGAGCACTTCCTGTGTTTTGGGACGGATACCACACACATTCAATTGCAATACATTGAGAGTATGGGTTGACTGGCTCTCAGCAGCCTTTCGTACACGGTCAGTGGTTTGCTTTACAACTAGTGCCGGCCTGTCGTTCGTCACCGGCAATAGAGGAGGAGGGGTAGCCAACCATCGAGACGCCCCGCTCCGAAGCATCTTTTGGGGGCGCGTTAGAAGGACGGCGCCACGTCCTGCGGAAGAATTCGTATTTTTGTAGTCCATTTGATCCATCTATCCATCAATCCATCTATCCATCTATCCATCTATCCATCTATCNTGGAAGAGTGCTACGTCCACTTCTCGTTCGTGGAGTAGCTTGAGCACTTCCTGTGTTTTGGGACGGATACCACACACATTCAATTGCAATACATTGAGAGTATGGGTTGACTGGCTCTCAGCAGCCTTTCGTACACGGTCAGTGGTTTGCTTTACAACTAGTGCCGGCCTGTCGTTCGTCACCGGCAATAGAGGAGGAGGGGTAGCCAACCCTCGAGACGCCCCGCTCCGAAGCATCTTTTGGGGGCGCGTTAGAAGGACGGCGCCACGTCCTGCGGAAGAATTCGTATTTTTGTAGTCCATTTGAGAGGGGGTTGAACAGAAGTCTTCATTCCATTGAGGACACAGCGTTTGCGCTATGTCCCTTGTCCGGAGGAACTTTCGGTCTTCGGCTTGCCGTGCCGGGCTTTGTTAGGCACTGGGAGTACAGCTCTCCCCGTTACCTTCACCGGACCTCTCGCTAAGGTCAAGCCCTCCCCCCCTACACTCCTGGGGGGTTCTGGTGCATTTGACATTTCCATCTGTCAGGTTTGTTTGTTTCAGGTATAGTCGGGTCTACACCTTACTCGTCTCCCGGGCCACGTAGAGGCCAAACCTTTCCGGCGGACCAACCATAGGTCCGGCTCCCACATGGAGCGAGCTATCAGGAGTATGAAAGCTTCGATTTAAAGTAACAATAATATTTTATCTGGGTATGTAATCTTTGATATAACAAAGTCAATGCTCAGTTATTTACAAGTAAATAGTTTTTTGAAACATTTAAGATCGAAGAAGGAGAAAAATTTTCAAGAAATTGTTTTAAAGCGAACTCAATATTTACTGGTGGTAGGAGAGTCCTAGAAATAACTTTAAATGTTATCTCATTTTACAGAGATCGAAGTCAAGTGGCGTGCCACTTTATAAAATACAGAATAGGACTGCATAAAGCTTTTTTATTTAAAAAAAAACAAATTACACAGACTATTTGTGTAAGGAAACAATAAATTAAAGCTTTATTATCAACTAATACAAATAATGGTAAACGTTTCGGCTCATGCCTTCATCAGTACAAAAACAATTACATGTACTTACATATATATTCAAATTAAAACATATTAAATTCTATGTGATAAAATGAAAAGAAATGAAAGACAAAAATAAACACGGACATAGAATATAAGAAAAAGGAGGAAGTTGAAGTATCTAAAGTAACAGTGAAAACCACAACGGGAAAACGATTTTGCAGTCATGTAAAATTGTGGATTTGGTTAATTCCATATGGAGCCAACGTACCAAANCATCGGTTGGCGTCCCTTGCGGAAGCCACCCTGAGCCATAGGAATGCACTTACTTTTTTCTAGAAACCAATAGAGCCTGGCGTTAACCATCCTTTCAGCTACCTTCCCAAGACACGATGTCAAGGATATCGGTCGGTAGCTGTCAGGGCTTTCGCCTGGTTTCCCCTCTTTCTGAATTGGGATAACTGTGGCCTTTTTCCACTCCTTCGGCAAAATGCCTGTAGTCCATGTCCTGTTGATAAACTGTAGCAGTTTATTCTTACCTTCGATGCCCAATTGCTTGAGCATCTCATTATGGACTTTGTCTGGACCTGGTGCTTTGCCTGTCTCGCACTTATCAAGGGCTGTCTGCAACTCCTGCAGAGTGAAATTTGCCGTGAAAACCTCTAGGTGTGGGCCTTTACTTTGCCTTAGGGCTTCCTCCTTTCTCATTCGGTTTATGGCCCGGCTTTCTTCAGTATCTCTGGTCTTCCGATTGACTTGGGCAAAGTGTTTATTTAACGCACGTGCGCGCTTTTCTTCACTTGCTTTCTTTTCCCCATCTGTTGACAGTGGGTTCGGGTTTTTTGCTTTTCCCATACCAGAGAGTGCGTTAACCAACCGCCAGACCTTTCTGCCGTCGAGATTGAGGTTTTCACACGTACCAACCCATTTTGCCTTTTTTGCCTTCTGTACGGCGTCCCGGACTTCAGCCGTCAAACGATTGTACGCCCATCGAGCATCGGGTGTCTTCAATTTAACGACCTTTTTCCGGGCCTTCGCTCGCAGCTTCACTAGCTCCTTCAGACTCTTGTTCCAATAAGGCCTGAACTTCTGTTTTCCATTCGATCTCGGTATCGCCTTCCTGGCCGCACCGAGTATCGCGCTGCACACTTTTCGGTAACACACATCAACGTCGTCCACCTCGACGTTAAGTGGTAGTAACTGTATGTGAGATTCGCTCACATACCTATCCCAGTTAGCCTTCCGAAACTGCCAATGGCGCTGCTCGCACCGTGCTTTTATCGTTCTGAGCTCAAATCTCATCAATATTGGAAGATGGTCACTTCCTATCTCTGCTAAGACTTCCAGACTGTGTTGGGACACTAGGTCCGCAGATATGAGGGACAAGTCTGGTCGGGACTTGGTACTATGTCCCACATGTAACAGAGTAGGGGGGCTCTCTGCACTTTGGAGCCTGATGAGATTTGTATTGAGGGCAACGTCCTCAATATAGCGACCCGATGGGTTCCGGTCAGCGTAACCCCAGTCAGGTGATTGGGCATTGAAATCACCTGCTATGATCCTCTTGCCAAATATGGTCTCAGTACCAATTGGCAATGTGATTGGGTTCCTGTGACGGTTGTACACATTAGTGATAGTGTAGGCCCGATCACCTTTGTATACCTTTGTCGTAATTCTGTCAGTTTGGTTGAGGCACTCTATGCCTAGTACCTCAACCACAAGGTCGTCTCTTACCGCTGTGGTTATCCCCCGACACCTGGGGCCACACTTACAGTGATACAGCGAGTATCCTGTAAGGTGAAACGGCTTCCCTTTCAGAAGCGTTTCTTGGAAGAGTGCTACGTCCACTTCTCGTTCGTGGAGTAGCTTGAGCACTTCCTGTGTTTTGGGACGGATACCACACACATTCAATTGCAATACATTGAGAGTATGGGTTGACTGGCTCTCAGCAGCCTTTCGTACACGGTCAGTGGTTTGCTTTACAACTAGTGCCGGCCTGTCGTTCGTCACCGGCAATAGAGGAGGAGGGGTAGCCAACCCTCGAGACGCCCCGCTCCGAAGCATCTTTTGGGGGCGCGTTAGAAGGACGACGCCACGTCCTGCGGAAGAATTCGTATTTTTGTAGTCCATTTGAGAGGGGGTTGAACAGAAGTCTTCATTCCATTGAGGACGCAGCGTTTGCGCTATGTCCCTTGTCCGGAGGAACTTTCGGTCTTCGGCTTGCCGTGCCGGGCTTTGTTAGGCATTGGGAGTACAGCTCTCCCCGTTACCTTCACCAGACCTCTCGCTAAGGTCAAGCCCTTCCCCCCTACACTCCTGGGGGGTTCTGGTAAATTTGACATTTCCATCTGTCAGGTTTGTTTGTTTCAGGAATAGTCGGGTCTACACCTTACTCGTCTCCCGGGCCACGTAGAGGCCAAACCTTTCCGGCGGACCAACCATAGGTCCGGCTCCCACATGGAGCGAGCACTTGCAGCTATCACAGTGCCGACTGTGACACGGATCATTCCCTTGTCGCCAGCAAAGTACGAATAATGAGGAAAAACTCGTACCACACAAAGAAAAAGGGAAGTCCACAGCATCAATACCTCCTGCATGAAAGACCCTGCGATAGCGCAGCTGTTCAAAGACAAGGTGAAGGAAAGTCTCTCAAAGATGTCCCCATGTTTCACCATTGACTCCAAATGGACGCATCTGAGAGACACAATCTATACATCCGCAATACAAGCCTTTGGCAAAAAATCTCACAAAAACACGGACTGGTTTGATGAACATTGGGACGAGATGAAACCCGTCACTGAAGCAAAAAGGAAAGCTCTTATGGCTTACAAGGAAAAGCCTACACCCGACAATTTGCATGCCTTAAAAACAGCTAAGTCACTTGCCCAAAAGGTTGCACGTAAATGTGTCAATACCTACTGGCTTAAGCTCTGTTCCAGTATACAATCAGCTGCAGACATGGGCAATGCAAAAGTCATGTACGAAAACATCAAAAAGGCCACGGGCCCCTTGACGTCAAAAGCTGCTCCCCTAAAGTCCAAAAGTGGAGAAATTATTCAAGACCAGGCAGCACAGCTAAAACGGTGGGTTGAGCATTATCTGGAATTGTATTCAACAGTTACCACAGTCTCCAGCACCGCTCTAGATGACATCCCAGATATGCCACTCATGGAAGAACTTGATGTCGTGCCCACACAGGAAGAGCTGAGCAAAGCAATTGACAGTCTAGCTTGTGGAAAAGCGCCTGGGAATGATGGAATACCACCAGAGGTTCTAAAGAGTGGCAAGACAGCTTTACTCCAACCATTGCACGAGATTCTGTCCCTCTGCTGGGAACAGGGCTACATCCCCCAAGACCTAAAGGATGCAAATATAGTGACACTATATAAAAACAAAGGTGATAGGAGTGATTGCAATAATTATCGCGGCATTTCACTCCTTAGTATTGTAGGAAAGACCTTTGCCCGCGTTATACTAAAACGTTTACAAAGCCTAGCATCCCGCGTCTATCCAGAATCTCAGTGTGGTTTCCGGTCCGGTCGGTCTACCATAGACATGGTGTTCTCCATACGACAGCTCCAGGAAAAATGCAGAGAGCAGCAGATGCCACTATACATTGCATTTGTGGACCTTACAAAAGCCTTCGACTTAGTCAGTCGCAACGGGCTATTCCAAATACTGGCAAAAATTGGATGTCCCCCTCACCTACTTGCCATCATCAGACAGTTCCATGAAAATATGCTTGGCACAGTACAGTTCGATGGAGCTAAGTCAGAGGCCTTCCCTGTCAGCAGCGGAGTTAAACAAGGTTGTGTACTCGCACCAACACTCTTCGCAATATTCTTCTCTGTACTTCTTCGATACGCATTCAAGGATAGCAGTGAGGGAATCTGGTTACATACCAGAGCTGATGGAGGACTTTTCAACACTGCCCGCCTCCGAGCCAAGACCAAAACGACGGATGTCCTAATTCGAGAGCTACTATTTGCGGATGATGCGGCACTAACAGCACATACAGAATCTGGTTTGCAACAACTCGTGTCAAGCTTCTCCAATGCCTGCAAAGAATTTGGTCTGCAAATCAGCTTGAAAAAGACAAACATCATGGCCCAAGACACTCGACCTCCTCCTACCATAAATATCGATAATGAAAACTTGGAGGTTGTGGACAGCTTCACCTACTTGGGATCCAAGGTCTCCAATACACTGTCCATTGAAGAAGAAATAAACAGCAGAATTGGCAAGGCAGCCGCAACAATGGCTAAACTAAATAAGCGGGTCTGGCAAAACACCAAGCTAACGGAGAAAACCAAACTGTGCGTCTATCGAGCCTGTGTCATCAGTACACTACTATATGGGAGCGAGACATGGACCACTTATACATCACAAGAGCGTAAGCTTAACAGCTTCCATTTGAGATGCTTGCGCCGCATCCTTGGTATTAAATGGCAAGAAAAAGTGCCTAATAGTGAGGTACTAACGCGTGCCAATACCCAAAGCATGTTCTCAATTCTTAGTGAAAGACGCCTGAGGTGGCTAGGACATGTCAAAAGAATGAGCCCCGGCCGCATCCCGAAGGACCTCCTATATGGTGAACTTGCTTCAGGAAAGAGGAAAACAGGTCGCCCACGCTTGCGATTTAAAGATGTCTGTCAAAGGGACATGAAAGCAGCCAAAATACATACAAGTGACTGGGAGTGTAAGACAGAAGACCGATCTACGTGGCGCACAGTTGTCAAAGAGGGCGTCATAGTAGCCGAGGAGCGAAGAATGGAGGAGGCTGCAGACAGAAGAGCTAGGAGAAAGGCCAAAACATTTGGAAGCACAGAACTCGTGTGTAAAAACTGTGGCAAAGACTGTCACTCAAGGATAGGACTGCACAGNATGTTCTCAATTCTTAGTGAAAGACGCCTGAGGTGGCTAGGACATGTCAAAAGAATGAGCCCCGGCCGCATCCCGAAGGACCTCCTATATGGTGAACTTGCTTCAGGAAAGAGGAAAACAGGTCGCCCACGCTTGCGATTTAAAGATGTCTGTCAAAGGGACATGAAAGCAGCCTAAATACATACAAGTGACTGGGAGTGTAAGGCAGAAGACCGATCTACGTGGCGCACAGTTGTCAAAGAGGGCGTCATAGTAGCCGAGGAGCGAAGAATGGAGGAGGCTGCAGACAGAAGAGCTAGAAGAAAGGCCAAAACATTTGAAAGCACAGAACTCGTGTGTAAAAACTGTGGCAAAGACTGTCACTCAAGGATAGGACTGCACAGCCACTCGAGAAAATGCAACCCAACCCAACAGTGATGCACCATCGTCTCGCGAGACGGAAGGATGCCGAATATTTTTGTCCTAAGATTGTTCTTGTACTAGTTTGAGTTTTATTTGTATGGGGTTGTATCTGAATTTTATGTTAGAAATTGTTATTTTCTGCCTTGAGACAGAGGGTTTTTTATTATTTTTTTATATGTCGAGTTTCTTATTATATACTTAAACTTTAAATACTTAGATCTCAATTGGAGGCATCCATTCAAGTTAAAGGCACTTGCTGTGAGGGGAGGTAGTTCGTGCTTGTGTTTTAAACTTAAAATGCTCATCAATTTGCGATACACAGAATACAGGGGACAAGATCTTTGCGATAATCGACAATCTGGTGCATGTAGTCTTACGTGCTACTACGAGAAATTCCAGCTACTTTAATAGGCAGATTTTGCTGTGTTCTATACACGTGGCAAGCATTATTTTATTGATGCACATCTACTGGCATAGAGAGTCATGAAAAGGTTATGTTTTTTGATCGACGCATAATAATGTTCGTCATCTAACAATTATTCAATCTTTAAAACCATGTTTAGTGTGACTGTTGGACCTGGGATATCGTAAACATTATTTAGCGCTAACTCCTTTACTGTAAATGTTATAACTGCCCAGATGCTCTTTAAATCGACACACGATAAACGGGTTATTAGAGATTAACTGAGTCATATGTAAAGTGTAGGTCTTCCTCTGCAGATTTGTTGTTGGATTGGTTTTACCGCTTCCTGGCCCCACAAACATGCCATTACTGGGAAAAGCTGATTTTCTATTTCTATTTTAAAATTGTAATTCTTTTCTAAAGCAGTAACTTTCAGCAATCCCCCGAATCCAGGTCCCAAATTATTTTTCGTTAGTTATCGATTAATATTTAATCAATACATAATTCGGAGTAATATTTCATTAAAAAAAAAACAAAACAAATTATTGCAGGTAGTCCAGACGCCCCGATAAATATTTCTCCTACTATTTGGTAGTTCACCTACCAAATTTCTGAACTCTCTGTCAATTTTCTTGATATCACTGTAACTGTCCAGAAAAAACTGCCACCTCACTTCAGCCTACTTCAAACCCACAGACAGCCACTGTTATCTTCTCTACCCTTCCTCTCATCCCAAAACTTGTAAGGACTCCATTCGCTTCTCTCAACTTCTTCGACTCCGTAGACTGTGTCAATCTCAGGAGGACTTTTGGGAAAAGGCTTTGGAAATGGTGGAGTTTTTTTAGACAAAGGTCATATCCTGAAGCCACGCTTCACCATGCGCTTCAGCGGGTCAAAAACTTCACTCGTGCCAACGCATTTTTACCACGCACCCGTGATACCAACCAAAGGAGCAAGCTTGTTCTTACTTATCATCCACACAACATCAAAGCCAAAGAAATATTCATGAAGAACCGTACTATCCTCCTTGCGGACCCTGAGACNTCGGTGTAAGACATGTCCTTTTGTTGTGCAAGCCGAACAGATAAACTTCCCTAAGGGGCTATTTATGATTAAGGATGGTTTCACCTGCGCTAGCCGCAACGTTGTCTACACCATTGTGTGTAAGCGCTGTCCTTTGAAATACATAGGAGAGACGGGACGATCTTTGTCGTGCCGAATGTCTGAACATATTAGGGCGATTACACAAGATAAACAGTGTCCCGTCTCCCGTCACTTCAATGGACGCGACCATATGGGTGTCAAGGACCTGGCAGTCACTGCTATTGTCTCGTGCACAAACACACCCACGAGAGTCCAGATTGAAAACAGATTAATAGAGAGTCACGGCACAATTACACCACATGGGATGAATATGGTCTTTTCTTTATCCACCTAGGCGGTTGCCCCGCCCCCTCTCTGCTTTCCTATATATAATCGCTCTGTCATCTCTCTGTTTCACTTTTTCTTTGGATACTTCGGATTCCACTGCAGCTAAGTTCCTTCATTTCTCATTTTTTATTTTTATTTCCGTTTTGTTTGTGTCTTGTATGTTCGTTGATAAAGGCTCTTTGCCGAAACGTTCGCTGTTTTGTTACGTCCGGTCAGGCTAACCCATACCTTGTTTACGTCTTTTCCATTGAATTAAATATTTCTCCCAATGTTTGACCTGCAGCGCAATTAGCTGGAATTGAACTAAACTATCGAAGCTAAAAATCGTAAACTCCGGTATTCAATCAGAGTGGTTCAAGTCGAGCTCTGTTACTGTTACAAGCTACTTGTCGGCCTTTCACTGGCTTTAAAGTCACAAGCAGAATGTTTTCGGCAACTATTTGGAAATGCTGTGGGACAATTACAACATTTAGTATTTAATGAATGGTCATCCGACTATATGTATCACTTGTCTATTTTTTTATCAATAAATAACTTATAAATAACATACTTTCATGCACTATGTGGTTACTTCCCCTTATTAGCATAAAATAATTTGTTACATGGATTCGGAGGATTGTCTAATTTTCATTTCTTATTAAAAAATAATATTTTGTTCTATTATTTGTTTTCTCGCTAAAATGTTAACATTTTTACGCACAGTTATTACTTCTAAATGTTTAAGTTATTTAACTCTAAACAATGAACAATTTAAATACGTATGAGAATTTGTTTTGGATTAAATTTTTTTTACACTCTGAAAATGACTAATTTAGAACCCCATTGTGCTCTTTTAGTTCTTAACCATTGTATTTTTTTTAATTAGCGTCTCCACATCATGTAAGCCCATGGAGTGGCTTTCCTCTCTTACAGAAAAGCATATCCCACTGGCAGTTATGAAGATTTTGTCAAGTGGTATAATTATCCGGACACTCAAGGTTTTAACCACTTACTGTAAAGACAAGAATATTCGTTGATGTTGCAAATCTTCCATAATATAATAGAGTATGAAATCCACGTCAACATTTATCTAACATTTTGATACTGTAACCTCTGCAAAGCTTACGTCCCCATGTGGGACGTGGTGGTCGAGAGGTAGCGCTCTCGACTGTCACACTGATGGTCACGAGTTCGAATCCACACGAAAGTGAGGATTTGTTCTCGGGGCCTGAGGAGTCCCCGAGTCACCCAGCTCCGAATGGGTACCTAACTAGACAATAGTTAGGCGGCTGGCGTAATGCGTGGAACCCCTATAGCCGTGGCATGTGACCGCTGCATCACTTGCCAACAGATCATCTCTCATGGTCTGTGGACGCAATTATCTTCTGCATAGAAGGAGCGTCTGTATATCTAAGATAAGATAAAAAGCTTGACACAAAAGTTTATTATTCTTAATGTGTTTTATCCACAATTCAAATTCAGTCCCTTGAAAGAAAATATAAACAATTAGTAATAGTTGAAAAAAAAAAAAAATAAGTCATTTCTTATCATACCTCATTATCTTACAGACACTTCTTATAATCATAAGATTAATGCGTCGTTCGTAAATCCATTATTTGGATATTTGCAAATAGCATTTGTTCACTTATATTTTTCTATATATGCAAGATGCTCCTTCTTTACACAAGATTTTTGTGTTTAACGCTTATCTATGACTTTTGCCAGGACTTGAATTTTTTAAAAAGTCTAAGTGTTAATAGAAAGATAGTTTTCCTATTTTTATCAAGCAACCCGTTCCAAGTCATTATACCAGAGGGGAAGAACGAGACTTTGTTTGTCTATGTCCTTGCACACACAATAAGACAAAATATTCATCCCTATCTGTCGGTTGTTTTAGGTTGTCTTTTTATTGTATTGTATTTTAAAACTAGAATTAATTGCCTTGTGTATTATTACTTCTTTGTATTATGAATTTCTGTCAGGTAAAAACAGTTTTTATTATACCTAAACTAATACTGCTAAGGACTCTGTAACTAATACGAACTACAATAAGGGACTTCCGTTGGAATAACTAAAATTACGCGTCGAGCATTGTAATTAATTTTTTTAGGAGTAAGTAGTAAGGGATGTTTAAAGATAAGGAATTACACTTTAAATTATCAAGTTTTAAAGAAATCAAGATCTAAACTGCAGAATTTTTATTCAGGATGATTTCGAAAGAATGTGTACTTACCCAAGTAGTGCGTTCAATTTTTTTTATTATTTCGTCGATGAGTGCTCCAAATGAGAAAGAGTGATCGGAAATGTTCGGTTAAATGTGATGTCTATAATCGATTTTTTTATTAAAAAAAGAGCATAAAGCATGAGAAAAACAGACGGACACACTTCGAAACGCACCGTTATATACCATAAAACGACTATAGTTCCGTTCATAAAAGAACTTTATAAAAAAGCATAAGTGTGTAGCTTTTTATTTAGCTACAACACATCGTCTTCATAAAAACTGTAGGAGCATGACGCACCATGTTAATAAATAACATCCATGTTGGTGCTCATTTATGTCGATCATTTGTTATCTCGACCCTATTTGGCCACCCTTTAGCCCAAGAGTTGGCCACATATTGAGAAAGAAGTGCCGAAATTCATAATTTACACAATTTTCAAGTTCTTAAAAGGCACTAACATGAGTTTAGTATATAACGTGATATATATCTAATTATTGTTTACGCTTGGAACCAGAGCATCGAAATTATATACTTAGCTAGACGTCAGGGCTGTTAAGGCGAGAGAAAGCCTTGAGACTTTTGTCAAATCTGTCTTCTGCTTTATTGTAATTATTTATTACTAACCTGTTCTACCGTACTGTTAATTATCCATTATTCACTGATACAAAATAACAGTAGATCTATATGCTGATTAACACCTAAATTACCTACACCCTAATAATGATCTATCCTTACGTTTCACAAAGATATCCACAGAAATTGAATCATATGTGTGTGATATGTTTCCTTGGTACCTTCCTCCAACTGTCTCATATTCACTTTGTGACAATAAACTTGTGTCGAGGATAGTGGTATAAGTGATAGGATCGAAGGTCAGGAAACGAGGCTCAACCCCAACCTGTGAGTTTTTACTCTGAAAGTGGAGCCATCTGGTATGGGTAATGTAAAAAGTAATGTTCAGAAAAACAATAAACACACAAATGAGTCTAACATTCAACAAACACACACACTTTTTAAGGCCATATCCGTAAAACATGTGTGCTTTTAAATTTCTGATAAGAGGTAGTTCATAAGAAATTAAGCTATGAAATTTTAAAAAATTAACATCTTATTTTTTTAACCAAAGAGTAAAAAAAAATCTTACTCATAGTTGAGGGTCTGTGATTCATCTGCTGTGGCTAAAACGGTAAGGTCTATGACATCACCATGAACTATGCTCTGCTCTAGGGCTGGTTGTTTCTTTATTGTTATGGGCACTGTATTATTATGATCATTTTAAATTTTTTTCCTGTACATTTGGTCTAAAATAACTTAGTTTTAATGATACACCAAAAATGAATTGGCTTTTTTTTTACATGAAACATAGTATACAAACTTACATATAACGTTAAGACATCCATTTCCCCATACTGTTCCTTGACTATTGGTGACTGAACACTGGACACACAATATATCTCTGGCCTTGGTGACCGACTTGATAGTCAGTTTCTTGTTTTCAATGACATATTTACTTCGATCTGATAAATAATCATTAATTATATTTATGACAAATGATGGTAATGAGGTATTTAAAAAGCAGATTCCTTAAATTAATTTATTCTAAAAATATGTAATCAGCAAACAAATTCACCTAAACCTTGCTACTAATCGACACATAAACATTACCTCTGTATGCTCCAGTAAATTCACCATTGATGTACCAGGTTGGTGCTGATGGGGCTTGTTCATTAGATGCAGATCTGGCATCACAGTTAAATTCAACATCATTTCCCTCAGATACCGTCTGATCCCGGAGTCCACCAACAAATATTGGGGCAGCTGCATTTAGTAGTGGGAGACACAAAAGAACAATTAAATAAAGTGTATAGTTAAAATGGCCTTTTAATGTGACTTTATTTTGAAAAAACTAGCTAGTGCTAAAGATTCCTTTCCACAATGTTTTTGTCAACACCCTACACAATCTCTGGAAAAAAATCTTCACATTGTTATTAGTGATATAAATAAGTTGCTTGACAGTGGAGCACAATTTTCTTATATGCTGCGAAAATTAAAACCGCATTGAGAGTTGTAGCTGATACAGCGGGAAAACGTCTGAAATACCTATGGCACGTCATTTTCAAAACATAGCTTCTCCTTGAAATTAAACTCAGACTAATATGCTATAGTTTTAATGCAATAAATTTTAATGTTAAAAATATACACAATAGATTATTCGGTGTGTTTTCAAGAAAAATTAAATACAATATTGTCAAAATATGTTGTAAATTTTGCAGTTTACACGTGTTTTTCTTGAAAAATCAAATAATAAATACATTTTTTACTTAAAGCCTGTAAAATATATGAATAAGTTAAGATTGGTTACTGTTTTACGTGGATTACAGCTTGTAGTCTAATTAGTTTGAAATATAAATCTATATGTAAAATTTATAAATAAGCAAAATGATAGCGTGTGTAAACTGACTGAACATTAAGATTTGATTTTTAATCATCATCCACCGACGTTAATTATAATGAATTAATACAACATTTATTTATGATCTAGACAAAGTGATTGAAATATGTTTTTATTATTATGTCAATAATTTATTAGGGAATTATACTTAATTATTTACGCTATAAAGTAACTAAAAACTAAAAACGAAATTGATAAATATGCTGAATTAAAAAGAACATTCCGTTCATTGCTTTTTGTTTTAATATGTCACTATTTCAACCATTTTTTAAATACAAATAATTCAATGCCATTTTGCAATTTAATCTTTTCAGGAAGGAAATATATAACAATATCACTTTCACAAAGTTATCCAATCTTCCTGTTCTATTTTTAATAAAATTAAAGGTAGTAAGTATAGCCTCGTCAAAACGACCCAATATGCGGCTGCATACGCGCTCGTCCACTTCCGGTTATTGCTATTCTTAGTAATATTTTTTTTATAAGGTTAAAAATTTCATTGCATAATGTGTGGCTGTGTGGTCATATTGATAGTACGATAGTACGCTACATCGCAGGTCCCGGGTTCGATTTCTTATTGATGCCTATATTTTTCATTTTTTTTTTTCAAACAATACTACATGAATTGATTATGAATAAGATTTTTTTTTTTAATGGTTTGTTTTGATGTTAGGCTTAGGGATAGACTTTAGGGTTACGTTAAGTGATAGTTATTAGGGTTTGGGTTAGGTTTAGTGATAGTTTTTAGGGTTTGGGTTAGGTTTAGTGATAGCTTTTAGGGTATGGGTTAGGTTTAGTGATAGTATTTAGGGTTGGGTTAGGTTTAGTGATAGTTTTTAGGGTTTTGGGTTAGGTTTAGTGATAGATTTTAGAGATTGTTTGAATGCACATATAGAATCGGAGGTTCAATGAAAGGCGCAGTGAATACTTGTAACTCTTCAATTTTATAAACATCATTTTATAAACAATGTTACTAAGAATAGCAATAACCGGAAGTGGACGAGCGCGTATGCAGCCGCATATTGGGTCGTTTTGACGAGGCTATACTCACTACCAAAATTAAAACATGATACGGGTAAATATTAAGACACTCATTTTAAGTTTTTAAGAAAAATTAATTACTCACATGTTACATTCAAAAACACAGGTTGAGGAGTAACGCTGCCAGCTCTGTTTTCAGCCGAACAATAGTAATTCTTTTCATCTTGTTCTGTCAAATTGAAAATGGTCAGGGTTCGGCCAACATTTGATACGCTGTATTTCGTATTTCCTTTGATTTCCTTGCCATCATCCGATGACCACTTAATAATTGGTATGTACGAAGGTAGGGGGTCACTAAAATTGATTTTAAGAATTTGTTATGAAATTCAGATTATTATTACAAAGTAAATGACTTGCAATATGGAATCAAAGTAAAATAAACTTCTCTGAGGTAATCAAAACTTGTATTACGCCAAGTAGTGGAGAGTATTTTAGTATACCAATTGAGAAGGAACTCGGATTTTATATTTAAATTTCTACTGAGTTAAGTGTAGGTGGAACACATAAATATCAGTAACATAAAATCAGTTTAATATAAGCAGCTAATGATGCCGCAAAACGTGACTTGACTCATAGCTATGCTCCAACGGGATATACCTCTATACTACTAAACAGAAGTTTATTTTTTTAACACATACTTTGTCTTTTAATCCAATGTAAGTTGAAACAGCACCTTGGAAATCTCACAAATTTATCTTTTGTCTACTCAAATAACTTTTGTTTTTAATTTTTAAATTTATTATTATTATTATTTTTTTAAAATAAAGTTCAGTTATATTGAATAGTTTCATTATATTCAAATAATCTGACAAGTAATGAATAAAGGAAACAAGGCCTTGCTTATTTTCCTAATTAACATATTATTATACACATTACAAGAAAAGACAACTTACTATCCAGAAAAGACACATTCCAGGACTGCCTGACTGTTTAACTTTGCTTGTACACCGGTGTTAGTATATTGTAATTGTGGTTTTACAGGGGTTGGATCTGGGCAAATGTGTTAAATTAATTGTATTATCAAATATAATTGATTTTATTTCATTAAAGAAAGTATATCGCCATAAATAATTTGAGACACCAAAGTATTTCAAAAGCACACGAATTTAGCAGAGGTGAAAATACACTAATAACATCATATAACTAAAATATTTTTGTTTTTTGTTGAATACATTACAGGATTGAGAAACCTGATAATTGGAAAACTATATTCAATTCTAATTTGCTGTTAAAATAATATTTTTAAAAACTCAAGTATTTACCTTTTAGTTAAATTATTACCATCAAAGTTAGTACTTTTAAATTCAAGTAAAAAAAAACAACAACAACTCACTAGATTTCATTCTAACTAATAGATTGTTAATCCTTCCAAAACGTGTTACTTTATTAGTTGGACTTGAAATGCCACAAATATAAGTAAAGTCGGTTGTCTCATCAGATTTTATGACATAAGTAAGGTGAAGGTTTCCTGATGAAGTTTAAAAATATATGATACAACGAAAAATTGCAACCCATAAATTATATATTCGGATCTCGTCAGGTGTTTTTCATCTATTGTAAGCAATTTTCGATAAGACCTTTACTATTGTGGGTTGAAAAAAAAGGCATATAACAGCTCTTGAATAGACGACAACAAAAAATAGTTTTACATGCAAAAATTTCAAGTATGTACCACAATTTATCTTAATGCGTTTATTAACATGGGTTCATATATACATACTATTTGACTTTTTTTCCGAAGAATCATTGCCGTATAATCATTTTTCCAAATCCAACAATAAAAATGTTAAGCGAACGCAGTGTAAAACTTAATGTAAAAAGTAGTGTAAGAGTAGTGTTAAAGGTCGCTAAACATTATGAAAAAATTAACTAGAGTTATTATAAACATAAAATAACATAAAGCCTTCTAAATGCTTGGAATACAAATTTGTTAAGTATGTGTAAGGATTTTCTTGGGTTTAAAAATATATTCATTACAAAATCTCTCCAGATCTTTCAGTCGAGTCAAACCTCAATCCATAAATGTTGGAACTGATAATGAAATGAAAATAAATTGGGATGAAATTGGAGTCATAAATATTTATTCAATGGATTACTAATATCACATATCTGATATGTTTAGTTAAACAGAATGCTCTTTAAAGCATTTTATTTAAAATGTAAACAAATCTGTACCTACCTAAACGATCAACGTATAACCGACCACCGTCAGTATCAAGTGGTTTGCTTTCTTGTTCTTTGTACCAGTTAATAGCTATGTCATTTCCAACAATTTCACCTTTGTTGGAACATTCCACGTTCACATATGAAAACTCATCCACGGTCTTATAGGATGGAGTTATGTTTGTGAAGGGCTTCACGCCTGGCAAGATTTTTATAACTCTAATTATGACTGACTACTGGTTAACAACAATCCTATCCAATTATAAAGGCTCATTCATAAAGTATGGGAAATATTTTAAAATATTTTATGTGGTAAGAATTGTACTTTTATCGTTATTTAGATTTTGGCATGGTTTGTATTAAAATATCAATGTAAAACTTGTCATTTTTGTTTATTTATAAACACAAACTGTGGGAAAAAGTAAAAATAAAGTGTAACAACAAATGTAGAACAAAAACAATTATTTTTAACAACCCGCTTAAAGTCATTTAGTTGCAACGATTCATCTCTGATATTCAGAAATTGACACCATCAATAAAGTATGAATCTTGTAATGCTAATCGTGTCAATTTAGGGCTTTAAGATTCCAGGAGACGAAACTTATTAAAAACAAACAACAAATATTGATATTTTTTAACATTAACAAAATAAAGCAAATGTATCGGTAATTAAATAGTAAATGGAAAAGACGTAATCAAGGTAAGGATTAGCCTTACAGGACGTAACAAAGCAATGAACAATTCGACAAAGGGTCTTTTTCAACGGACATAAAATACACAAATAAAACGAATATAAAAATTAAAAAATAAAAACTTAGTCATTTTCATTGAGGCTTTGGATTTCAAGGTAGGTAAGTTTTCAGTTTTTATTTTATAATGGATTAGTTTTTTTTAATATTCGTTTTATTTGTGTATGTCCGTTGAAAAAGGTTCTTTGCCGAAATTTTATTTTTTTATAAGCCTGATAGCACTCTCAACCCTCACGGTAATTTAATATTTTACTAAGTGAATTAATTTTAATGCTAAACTATAATACAGAAAAATTAAAGCATCTTAAATAAAGATACATTTTTGTCAAGCTATTAGTGTATAGGTACCTGTACGCACGACTTACGGATCTGATACACTGTTAATGTTGGGGAAAAGGTGGAAGCGGTGATTCTAACACCACCCTGGGAGATGAAGACAGTGCTGGCCACACACATGTAAACACCCTCTTCTCTTATGGAGAAATCAGTGAAGATCAGGTCACCAGTTGTAGAATTATATTTCACATACTCATTTGGAATGATAAGAGACGTGCCCTTCAGCCATTTATAACTAGACGAACCAAAAGTATAAAAGGGAAAATACATTAACAGAGTACTTTTTTTGTTATAAAATAAAAAGCTACACAACATAGCACTCCAAATACCATTTTTCGACACATTATTTTATTATTAGGTTTTGTTTCTCCTGCGATGTTCTTTTATAATCAATTTTGTTTCTTCTGGATAACGAAGTCAAAAGTGCGCTCGCCTCAACAAGCCTCACCAAGTCCCTAGTAATTTCTAAAGGAAATATATAGATCCCCAATTTCATTTTTAAAAATATTTATATTTTTGAATTTCAAAATCGTTTATATTACAATGATTAAACAAATACATCTGGTTTCGATTCTTAAAATAATAAATATGAATAGTGAAGTATTATTTAAACAAGATGAAATCAGTCAAATTTACTCTATAAATGATGCTCTTACAGATTTAAGTTCAATTAATACAAACGTTAAATAAAAATTAACACGAATTAAACTTACGTTGGACTCTCAGGTTTACTTTCAGCTTTACATTTGACTACAAAGTTACTACCGGAAAATTCAAACAAGTTTATGGCGTTTGAAGGTTCAATAATGTTAGGTGGCAGTCGGACTGAAATTAAAAACAAAAAGTTGCTCAAATGTTGTTTAAATTAATGAATTCATACTTTTGTTAAATGTGAAGTCGCCAAATGTGCAGTATGTAATTGTCTTTTAAGATGCTGTTCAACGCACATTTTTTAAATAGGTAATTGTATTTTTAAATATGAATTTCTTTGCAAATCCTATACCGAGCTAAACGGAAAGGGTCTGTATGTGTGGTCGGTTCAAACCTGCCAGTTCGACACAAGATGTTTCGACCCCAGGATACTTTGACCTCTGTCGGTTCGACTACGGACTATTCGACACTGTGAAATGTCTTTGATTTGAATTAAAATGTAAAAATAGAATCTCCACTCATATCCTAAACACACTAAAAAAAGGAAATAATGTATAAATCGGTTTTAAAAATGAAGTTATTTAAGTCGTCGAAAGATTTTCAGTGCGATAAAAAAACGTTTGTTTGATTTGTTTTTATTTTTATTTTACTTTCATTTTTTGTATAAAAAAAAATTTGTTTTTTCGATATGCTGAAAAACGCACCTCGCAGGCGCTGGAGCAATTAAAACCACGCACACTTCCATTTACTTCTTGTGTTCCTTATTACGCGAGGACCTCCCTTGCAGAAAAACCGATTTCAATAAAACATAAAAGTTTTCCGTATTTTAAAGTGGAACGAATTTAATAGTTAATACCGCCGCCAAGCAGACAACAACATTCAAGCTAGTAGCGCCGTATGACCTGAATAAACATAAGCCTTTGTTATTTACCAGGACTTACATAATGACATGTTAAAAGGGCTAGACTTAGTGACCACCACAGCACACCTTGAGCTGACGATGGTTATGGTCAACTAGAATATAGGCCATTTTAGAAAGGACTATGTGACCACATTGCAATTTTATAGCCCGGTGACATCGATTTGGCGTTCAGTTGGAGTTACATAGGTTAGTAATGACGTGATAGGAATGGCGCATTTATCACAACCATGAATGTACGTTGAATGTTGCCTGGTTATACGTGTAAATACTTTTTCAAATCATCGTACATTAATCGTTGCAAATAACTATTTCAAACTGTATTTAATTTTTAATACATAATAATATTGTGTTGAATTATTTTTAAACCAAAAATTGATTTTCAAAAAAGTATATCTGAAAAAATAATAATTTTCTATCGAGTAGATACAAAAGCTTCGAAACGTCCGGGTTCGAAACACCCTAGGCTCGAAACGTCCTGTGGTCTAACTGTTCGGGGTTGAATCGCCAGGAGTCGAATCGTCCGGGGTCGAACCATCTGTGATCGAACAGACCGGGTCAAAAAGTCGTGGCGTCGAAACGTCCTGTGGTCGAACTGGCAGGGTCGAGCAACCTGGGATCAATTCGTCCGGGGTCGAATTGTCCCTATTTCGTTCCTATCTTAGTTTCAAATTCAAACAAAATTTATGTTGAAATAATTAAAAACTAAATATTGATATGTTAAGTAACACGGATGCATATCAATGTATATATATAATAAAACCAATTGTCTTTTTTTTCTCTAGACATGACCAAAATAAAACGATGAATTAAATTAGAAAAATATGATTTCAGGAACTTTATTGGAAATTGTTTAAAATATGGCAATTCACAAACCTTCAGCGTGACTGTAGGATATGGTAATTAAGGTAAAGGCTATTGAAAATAGCCAAAACATCTTGGTGAAGTTGTGTATTAGAAGACTTTCGTTGTCACAAGTTAAAATCTACAAAATATTAAGTCATTTTTAATGCTTAATAAAAGGGAATGTTATTCTACAAGTTGTTAGTAAAGCCTTTAATTAATAGTATTCTTTGGAATTTCTTTTTAAGATGTATTTTTATGTACTTCTAACTCAAGAATTTTATTTTATCATTATTAGATAAGACTTAACGTTTAAACTCTTATATTGTGTGAACATTAAAATTAGACAATATTTTTTCTCACAAACGCTACCACAAAACAAACAAACAAACAAACAAAAATTAAAACAATTTTATGTTAAATAAAATTTAAAATAAAATATCTCTATATTTAATTCATCAGAACAAGAACGAGTCGTGTGAAAATAAGCCAAACGAACGACCCTCGAAAATATTGACCAATCACAGTTTATGCTTGAGAAGCGAAAATATTTTTAAAAATAATAAAATCTTACATAGCATACACATTTTTAGCTGCGCGATAACGTACATCATCTTGATTAGGCTGGAGACTTATAATAATTTTATATTTTAGTGTCACGGTATCTGGCAGTTTTGAAAGTGTTTCTAAACCGTATTTTCATTAATGCCGTTTTTAAGAATATTAAAAATATTATCTAATTAATACAATCGTTTATGTTATATGAGTTTATTTGAAACAGTTGAAAAATCTGGTAATCTTGATAAGATTAATAATTAATAAGTCATGGTTACTTTTGGTTAGTGAATATTACCTACTAAATCACAAAAGTAGTTATGTATCTTATATATATCTACTAGCCGACCCGTCGTGCATTGCAACGATCTCGGTAATAAGAAATAAATTTAAGAAACAAATAGTGATGTTTTATAAACAATTAGTCTATACCAGAAATCTACATGGAAGTCTGCAAAAGAAAAAAAGTTTTATATTAAACGATAAACAGATAAATAAATTAATAATTTAAAATCGTATTTTTTAAATTAAAAAGCGATATTAAGGGGAATGGCTCAAAAATGAAAAAATAATTTAATTTGTTTTTAACAGTCTTATGGACTCAAGCTATATTCCTCAATATCGTGTAAAATTAAAAATGGAATGATATAAGTGCATTAAAAATCATATGGGGCCCCTTGCCCTGATGATATGAACATTAGAAGTTCAGTGCCCTATAGTAATTAAATATAGACTCTTGAGTTTTATGGCCTAAGATTGGCAAGATCAAATACGTGTTTCAGTCACTGACTCTTACACAATAGTTTAAATACAGCAAATATCAGAAGAAAAGACATCTAGGAATCCCTAGGCCCATTCGGTGCAAGTTGTCTGTTTATAAAATCTGTTCATTTTAATTTAGTTTCATCATAAATCAAGATAATTAAATAATTGAATTGGGAACACATTTTGAACTAATATTTTAAAAAAAAAGAAATTTTGGGCCCCCGGCCCTGAAGGAAAAGAAATAAGTCTATGTCCTGTAGCATTTTAATATGGCATGAGCTACCAGGTTTTTGTATACTAATGTTTGTAAAGATCCATTCTTTTATTTTGTGTGTATATAGATATATAAGGGAAAAAATGATATTATGGGCCAAAGGGCCCATTCGATGCAAGATGTAAAAATGAAAACACCTATTCATTTCAATCTGCATAATATTGGATATATTTTTAATTATTTGTCAAGAGCGTTTATAAATAAATAGGGATTAAAATCTTTAATGTTTAAATTGTATCTTTGAAGGAATTGTCATTAGGAGTTTAGTTCGATGTATTATTTTAAGATCTATTCATCCACTCAGTAGCTAACTTAGATACTTATTTTTATATAGCGTTTATTATTACAATATGATATTAAGGGCCCAAGGGCCCATTCACGGCAAGATATAAAGTTGAAAACAACTGTTTATTTTAAGATGTATAATATTGGATACATTTATCATCATCTGTCAAGATCTTTAATAATTTTTTGGGAGATACAATTTTAAACTTTTATAAAAATGTATTATGGGCCCAAAGCCCCATAAAATCGGGCCTTAGGAGATGACCTACCTATAGTATTTTAAAAGTGGTTATCAAGAATATAATTACAAAATTTTGTTAAAATCCATCTATTTATCAAGTAGATAGCGCTTAAACTATTTTTATATAGCTCATATAAGAAAAAATTGACATTTAGGGCCCCCGGCGCAATTTTAATATTAAATGGAGAAAAAAAGGATTTAGTTACCATATATATATATATATATTAAAAGATGAGTAAATTTTTCGTTCCATCAGAAGAAATGTTTACATAAAGCTTTCTCATAACAAAAGTGTTAATCACCAAAATGTAATGAAATTACCGTCTAATATTCCATGTTACGGGACGAGACAACTGTTTTCATGTAGCACGAAACGACGAAGTAAAAGATCACTTGAGAATCCACTCAACAGCTTGGATAAAGTTTGTTTTTAAGTGGATTATGCTGTCAGAACAACAACTACGTAAGTTCAAGCCTGCCCCAGTTGCAGCGACAGCTTCACCACGTTGTTAATTAACGCGTGGTGTGACTCACAGTAAGTGACGTAATTTTTAAAGAAAGAATTTTTAAAAAAAAAATAATTAAAAAATATTTTGAAATTTTCAAAATACATTATCAGCACAACATTCCTCATGTCTACGTAATAACAGCGTGGGAACTAATAATTGAGAGTACACAAGAAAATGTTAGTTGTACAACAACTTTTCAGAAAGGTCAAATTCAACTAATCAACCATGAAAACATGAGGGATATTAATCTCAATACACCAATCTGCTAAAGAATTAATAAGTAATTGAATTAGCGACATATGTCCACAAAATTTTTTTAAAAATTTGTCCCGATTACAATAAAATATAATTAGTAATTATTTTGCTCTTTGTGATAATTAAATATAAAAAGAGGTTTTGTAATATAATAACAGACTAGCAATTTGCCCGCTCTTTGCTGCGGGAAGATTGAGTATTAGTGATAAGTGAGTGAGTGCATAAAAAACTATATTTTGGCCCCCAGCTCCCACCAAGAAATAATTTAAATATTATTTCACCTGCTGCCATCGTGGAGGTGTATTTAAAAAATATCCAACGTTTTATGCGTTACCTATATGGGAAATAGGAAAAATAGTGCTTTTCAATTTGTATATAGCACATATTTGGTCCCGGGCCCAATGAGTGTGAATTTTAAAATTATATTACGCTAATATTTTGTCGTGAAAGGGTACCCAAAAACTTCCTAAAGTTTTATGCTTCTACCTACATAGGGAATGGGAGAATTAGGGATTTTTAATTTTTATATAGTTCATATTAGGGAAAATCTACATTTTGGCCTCCCAGCCCACAGTAAAGAATGTCTTAAATAACTGTTCACCTGCTACCATCGTGGAAGTGTAGTTAACAAACCCCCAAAGTTTCATGCCTTTGCCTATTTGGAAAATAGGAGAATTATTGATTTTAAAATTTTTATAGCACGTATAAGGAATAAAAAACACGTTTTTGGGGGGCTTAGGCCCTCATGAGCGTGCATTTAAAAATTATTTTACGCCAATTTTCGTCGTTTTAAGGGTAACCAACAACTTGCTAAAGTTTTATATTTTAACCTACACGATGAATTGTGGAATTTGTGATGAGTCGGTTTTTAATATAAGAAAAATTTATATTTGGGCCCCCAGCCCCCTGTGAGTGGAAATTTATCATTCTCTTTCGCCAACTTTCAATTGGAGATTGTACTCAACAACTTCCCAAAGTTTTATGCTTCTACCTAAATGGAGAATGGGGAATTTGTTATGTGTAGTTTTTATTTAGTTTATATTAGAAAATAAACTACATTTGGCCCCCCGGCCCCCAGTAAGAGATATTTTAAAATATGTTTTCATCTGCTACCATCGTGAAAGTGTAGTTATCAATTCCCCAATGTTTCATGAGTCTACCTACTCGATAAATACGAGAATCAGTGATTTTCAATTTTTATAAATCTCATATAAGAAATAAAAACATTTTTGAGGTCCCGGCCTTCATGAGTCTGTATTTCAAAATTCTTTTACACCAACATTTGTCCTGAGAGGGTACTTAACAATTACCCAAAGTTTCATGCTCCTACCTTCACGGAAAATTGGAGAATTAGTTATAAGGTTTTTTTTAATATAAGAAAAAATATAATTAGGCCCCCGGTACCCAATTAGAGGGACTTCTAACATTCTTTTTGCCAATTGTCGGGAGCTTGTACTCAAAAAAATTCAAAAGTTTCATGCTTCTACCTACATGGGAAATAGGAGAATTAGTGATTTTAATTTTTTGTATAGCTCATATACAGAAAAAAATTTTTGGGGGCCCCGGCTCCCATTAGTGGGAAATGTAACATTCTCTTTTGCCAATTATCATCGGAAGCATGTACTCAAAAAATTTACAAAGTTTCATGCTTCAAACTATACGGGAAACAGGAGAATATGGAAATAGGAGAATAAGTGATTTTTAATTTTTATATAGCTCATATTAGGAAGAAACGATTTTTGGGCCTCACATGAGCGAGATTTTAAAAGTTCTTTTTCGCCAATTTTCGTCGTGAGAGGGAACCCAGAAGTTCCCAAAGTTTTATGCTTCTACCTACACGGGAAATATGAAAATTTGTGATTTTCAATTTTTATAAAGCCCATTTAAGGAAACAATCTTTTGGGGCCCCCGGCCCCAATTGAAATATATTTTTAAAAAAACTATTTTGCCAAATTTTGTCCACAGTGGGTACTCAGCAACTTCCCAAAGTTTCATGCTTCTACCTACACGGGAAGTTGGAGATTTAGTGATGTAAGCAAAAAAAAGTTGTTGGGACCCCGGCCCCACATGAGTTAGATTTTCAAAATTCTTTTTCGCCAATTTTCGTAGTCAGAGGGTATCCAAAAACTTCCCAATGTTTCATGATTCTACCTACACGGGAATACCTACTCGGGAAATAGAAAAATTGTTGAATTTCAGTTTTTATAGAGCACATATAAGGGGAAAGCTTTTTGGGCCCCCGGCCCCACAAAAGCGAGATTTTTTAAAAACTTTATCGCCAATTTTCGTCATTAGTCGTTACCCAACAACTTCCCAAGGTTTCATGCTTCTACCTACATGGGAAATTGGAGATTTAGTGATGAAGGAAAAAACTGTTTTTGGGCCCCCGGCCCCACATGAGCGAGATTTTAAAAAGTTCTTCATCGCAAATCTTCGTCATTAGTGGTTACCCAGCAACTTCCCAAAGTTTTATGCTTCTAGCTACACGAAAAAAAGGAAAATTGGTGATTTTCAATTTTTATAAAGCCCATATAAGGAAACGAACTTTTTGGGCCCCCGGCCCCACTTGAGAGATATTTTTAAAACACTTTTTTGCCAAACTTTGTCCACAGTGGGTATTTAGCAACTTCCCAAAGTTTCATGCTTCTACCTACACGGGAAGTCGGAGATTTAGTGATGTAAGCAAAAAAGATTTTTGGGCCCCCGGCCCCACATGAGTTAGATTTTCAAAATTCTTTTTCGCCAATTTTCGTAGTCAGAGGGTATCCAAAAACTTCCCAAAGTTTCATGATTCTACCTACACGGGAATACCTACTCGGGAAATAGGAAAATTGTTGAATTTCAGTTTTTATAGAGCACATATAAAAGGAAAGCTTTTTGGGCCACCGGCCCCACAAAAGCGAGATTTTTAAAAAACTTTATCGCCAATTTTCGTCATTAGTCGTTACCCAACAACTTCCCAAGGTTTCATGCTTCTCCCTACATGGGAAATTGGAGATTTAGTGAGGAAGGAAAAAACTGTTTTTGGGCCCCCGGCCCCACATGAGCGAGATTTTAAAAAGTTCTTCATCGCCAATCTTCGTCATTAGTAGTTACCCAGCAACTTTCCAAAGTTTTATGCTTCTAGCTACACGAGAAATAGGAAAATTGGTGATTTTCAATTTGTATAAAGCCCATATAGGGAAACAATCTTTTTGGGCCCCCGGCCCCACTTGAGAGATATTTTTAAAACACTTTTTTGCCAAACTTTGTCCACAGTGGGTATTTAGCAACTTCCTAAAGTTTCATGCTTCTACCTACACGGGAAGTTGGAGATTTAGTGATGTAAGCAAAAAAAAAGGTTTTTGGGCCCCCGGCCCCACATGAGTTAGATTTTCAAAAATTTTTTTCGCCAATTTTCGTAGTCGGAGGGTATCCAACAACTTCCCAAAGTTTCATGATTCTACCTACACGAGAAGTTGGAGAATTAGTGATGAATCAGTGAGTCAGTCAGCCAGTCAGTGAGTGAGTGAGTGAGGGCTTTCCCTTTTATTAGTATAGATAGATACGAGCATAGTAGACTATAACATATTTGTAAATGAATTTTTTTTCTATTTAAGAAGATTTTCAAAAATGATTTCTTTAAAAATTTAAATAGATATTGATTAGGTCAAATTTAAGCACGGTGGTCTAATTTGTACCGAGCTGGACTACCGACCTGATGCAAGAACTCGAGTCGCGAGTTAAATCCTTGGTACTGCAAGACTCCTGGGGCATTTTGCTAACCACACAATCACCTGCTCGTTAGTGGTCAGTAAACCTGTGAACGCTACTTACCCAGCTCCAATGGGTCATGGTCTTTAAGGGATCTTTTTTATTTATTTCTTGTTGATTGTTATATTTCAGAAATTTCATCTTTTTTCATATTTTTAAATCTCTGATAACTTTTAGTGGATTTCATTGGAGATTATATATCAAGAAGGAAATATGAACACTTTCAACATTAAGTGGGCCCATGCTTCAAGATGTCTTTTGACAAAATGGACTAGGTTATGGTCAGAACCCATCAATAGAAAAGGTTCCTAACAATTGTTTTCGCTAATTTTTCTGATCCTTGTCTGTATTCTTTCAAAATCAAAACTAGTCGAAATAGAAGAATGCAAAGCAGAAAACAAGAAAGAAATGGATGCATTTGAAGTAGTATATTTAACAGAAAGTAAATCTAACCATATAACTGCTAATGATATTATAGTATTTAGGGGGTGGGGTTAGAATAATTGAGCTGAGGCTTGTGCATTGATAATACCAGTTTCGTATCATATAATAGCTAAAATTTCGTTCCAAACTGGAGCCGGATCTATGTTTGGTCAGACGGAATTGTTTGGCCTCTACGTGGCCATGGTGATGATTAAGGTGTAGACCCGACTATACCTGAAACTAACAAACCAGACAGAAGGAAATGTCAAAGATAACAGAACCCCCTAGGAGTTTGGAAGGAAGGGCTCGAACTAAGCGAGATATCTGGTGAAGGTAATAGGAAGAGCTGCACTCCCAATTCCTAACAGAGCCTGTCACGGCAAGCCAAAGACCAAAGATCCCTCCAGACAAGGTACATAGCGCAAACGCTGCGTCCTAAATGGAATAAAGATTTCAGTCAAACCCATTCTCAAATGGATTACAATACAAATTCATCAGCAAGATGTGCGCCGTCCTTCTAACTCGCCCCCAGAAATTAATTTCGGAGCGGAGCGTCTCGACGGTTGGCTTTCTCTCCACCTCTATTGCCAGTGACAAAAGACAGGCCACCATTAGTTGTAGAGCAAAATGACCGTGCACGAAAGGCTGCTGAGAGACAATCAACCAATACTCTCAATGTACTACAGTTGAATGTGTGTGGTATCTGTCCCAAAACACATGAATTGATCAAGCTACTCCACGAATGAGAAGTGGACGTAACACTCTTCCAAGAAACGTTCTGAAAAGGAAGCCGTTTCCTCATATATTATAATAGTTGTATCACTCTAATTGTGGCCCGAGGTGTCGGGGGATAAACACAGCGGTTAGAGATGACCTAGTGGTTGAGGCGCTAGGTATAGAGTGCCTCAACAAAACTGACACGATCTTGACAAAGGTGCACAAAGGTGATCGGGCCTACACGATCACTACGATTACTAATGTGTATAACCGGCCCAGAAACAAAATCTCGTTGCCAATTGGTTCTGTGACCATATTTGACAGGAGAATTATAGCTAGAGATTTTAATGCCGAGTCTCCTGACTGGGGTAACGCTGACCGGAACACATCAGGCCGCTGTATTGAGGAAGTTTCACTTAATACAAATCTCACCAGGCGCCAAAGCAAAAGAGCACACCTACAAATCTTGCATAGGGGACACAGAACCGAGTCCCTACCAGACTTATTCTTTATATCCACGGACCTAGTGTCCCAAAACAGTCTGGAAGTCCTAGCAGAGATGGGAAGTGACCATCTACAAACATTGATGATGTTTGAGCTCAAGATGATAAAGGCATGGTGCGAGCAGCGCCATTGGCATTTCCGGAAATCTAACTAGGACCGATATGTGAGCGAGTCTCACATACTGTTACTACCACTTAACGTCGAGGTGGACGACGTTGATGTGTTATAGAAAATTGTGCAGCCCGATAATAGGTGCGGCCAGGAAAACGAAAACGAGATCGAATAGAAAACATAAATGCAGGCCTTAATTGAACAAGAGCCTAAAGGAGTTAGTGAAACTACGAGCGAAGGAAGGCTGGGAAAAATGTCGTTAACCTGAAGATACCCGAAGCTCATAGGGCGTACAATCGATTGACGGCCGAAGTCCGTGACGCGGTACAGAAGGCTGAAAATGCAAAATGGGTTGGTAAGTGTGAAAAACTCGATCTCGAAGGCAGAAAGGTCGGGTGGTTGATAAACGCATTCTCTGGTATGGGAAAAGTCAGAAACAAGAACCCACTGGTGACAGATGGGGGAAAGAAAGCAAGTGAAAAAAAGCGCGCACGTGCGCTGAACCAACACTTTGCCCAAGTTAATCGGAAGACCAGAGATATTGAAGAAAGCGGGACCATAAAACGGATGAGAAAGGATGAGGCTCGGAGGCAAATATAGTCCCCCACCTAGAGGTTTTCAAGGCAAGTTTCACTTTGAAAGAGTTGCAAACAGCCCTCGATAAGTGCGAGACAGGCAGAGCACCAGGTCTAGACAAGGTCCATGATGAGATACTCAAGCAGCTGGGCATCGAAGGCAAGAAAAAACTACTGCAGTTTATAAATAGGACATGGACTACATGCATTTTGCCAAAGCAGTTGAAGAAAGCCACAGTTATCCCAATTCAGGAGAATGCCCCGATAGCTATCGACCGATATCTTTGACATCGTGTCCTGGTAAGGTAGCTGAGAGGATGGTAGACGCAAAGCTCTAAAGAAAAAATATTAAGTACATTTCTGTGACTCAGTGTGGCTTCGCAATGGTCACCAGCCGATGGATCAGGTAATAAGACTTGTTCAGTCTATCACGAATGAGCTACAGTTGCGAAACCACACATTGGCAGTGTTTTTCTATCTAAAACATGCCTACGACAAGGTCTGGCGTACTGGGCTTATGTTTAAGCTACAGAAATTGGGAGTTACAGCGAAAATGCTTGACTGGATAATATTGTTCTTGGAGAATAGAACGATCAGAACCCTCATGGGGTAGTCTCTATCCAGCGGAGCTCATCTTCAGGACGGACTCCCGTAGGGGTCTGGTTAAGTTGTACGCTGTTCCTAGTATACTTTAGCGACGTTGAAACGTCTATCGAGACTAGTTGCGCGATAGTCGCAGACGACTTGGTTGTCATTTCGTCCGGGAGGGACGTAGCGAATTTGCAGATCGAAACATATGCCAACAAGCCGAGACTCATAGTTATAAGCAAAAAACCGTCCATTCCGTTTCCACGAATGGTAGGAATATGCTTAAACATGACGATGTGCTCAACATCTCTGGGAAAAGGCTGAAATGAGACAAGGATCCAACGTATTTGGACGTGCGGCTCGACCAGAAACTCCAGCTGCACAACCATATACGTGAACTGCGTGCAAAAACCACTGACAATTGTCACTGGTGAAAAAGTTGGCAAGCACTAATTTGGTGGCTGATGCAAGAACGCTGAGTGCTCTATATCTCAGCAAAGTGAGAGGAGACTTTGATTATAGCCTCCCCATTCAGATCTTTGCGAGCAGGACAGCGCTTGAAAACCTGGATAGAGTCCAAAACCAAGCTCTACGATTTGTTTTTGGGGCATTACGTACCACACCCAACGCAGTGGTAGAAATCTTGCCAAACGTGGAATCGTTAACAACATTAGATCTCGCGGGGGCATTATCGTCCTACAGTACATTACAGGTTACGCAAAGATACCACAGCAAGAAAAGGCACACTTGCTGGCACAACAGGGTGCTGGGCAAGCCCAAATCGAACAACTAATTACCTAGTTGGGGGTAAAATTGTGGCTAAAAGACAATTTCAGAGGAAAAATGGCTCAATAGCTATGAAAATGGTGACACGGCAAGGGCGGTTTACGATAAAATGCAGCGACCGCGCAAGAAAAATTCCTCGTGCAAACTGCCGCGTAGCTGCCTAACCCTCAACACGCAGATGTGGACTGGACATTGTCCAAAAAATTAGCTACTTTCACAGGCTAGACAGAAATAGGGAACCCGGCTACAGTTTATGAGCCATGGCCTAGGAGACAGTGACACATCCGCTGACCGATTGCTCTGCGGCAATTGGGGACGTGGACGGGTCAGGAAGCTTACGCACTGCGGACAAATATCTCCATGGCGACGCCTTATGTTGAGGCTCACCGTTGGTAGTGTAGGCCGGATTATAGGAGTCTGAGTTACTCAACCCTCCAATAAGAATGACACATATTTGGTAGAGGTTATCACGTCCGCTGCACGCCTAAGTCCTGGTTTCAATTCCTAAATAAACAATTTTAACGCAAAAGTACACGTTTTTCTATCTTAGATATACAGACGCTCCTTCTATGCAGAAGATATTTGTGTCCACAGACCATGAGAGATGATCTGTTGGCAAGTGATGCAGCGGTCACAGGCCACGGCTATAGGGGTTCCACGCATTACCCCAGCCGCCTAACTATTGTCTAGCTAGGTACCCATTCAGAGCTGGGTGACTCGGGGACTCCTTAGGCTCCGAGTACAAATCCTCAACTTCGTGTGGATTCGAACTCGTTACCATCAGTACGACAGTCGAGAGCGCTACCTCTCGACCACCACGTCCCATTCTGTCTGTTCTTTTCCCCATTTCTTGCAAAATTGACTAAACCTACAGTGGGAAAATCACAGTTTTTATTGGCAGTGGTTAGTAGTAAAGGCTGTGCACATTTCTCCATTTTTACTCGCTTTTCTTGTTCATTACTTCGAGCTGCTATTTGCTTCCATTTTCTCACCCCCTAATCTGCACTATCTACGATGATCAGCTCTGCGATGTCATTTTGTATTAAATATGTTAGTAGCTGTGCTTTGTACTGTGTCAATGTGTTTGTTCCCGTTCTTCCCCCCTTTTTTTTGAGGATATAGCTGACCCTCGCTAAGGACAGCGACTCACAGTTGGTAGTTGGCTAACTAAGGTGGTTAATGGTTGTGCGGTTCTTGTTGTAACTGCCAACCGACGTTCACTCACGTTGTTTTAATTTCTTCGTTCGGCAGTTTGTGTCCGATTCTTCCCCCCTTATCTTTGCACTATCCATGAGCAAGTCTGAGGCGTATTCTACGCCGCGGGGCGTATCTGGTTTCTTTAAATGAAAGCAGAAATCAACTGCGATTTCATGTTTATGTTGTGTTTAAAAATAGTTTATGTATCTTTTAGACGAGAGTCGATCACTTTAGGAATTTTTTTTTTGTGCTTCTATGACCAAACTTGAGGGATTGTAATTCGGCCTTTTTCTTCTGTTGTTTATCGTTGTATTTGGCCTTAATTTTTTTTGTTGTGCATTAAGGATGTAGACTAATTAGTAACTTCATGTTAATGTCTCTACTCCACTCATTGTTTTTTTAAATGCTCTTGTTGTTGTTTTATTTACCAGTAGTTAATACTTCAAGTTACATTGCGGCTGCTTCAAATTATCCAGTTTGGATGTTTGCAGTCGATGTTGAAATTTCGGTTGTAACCTGGTTTTCTTATTCTTTTGTTAACGCCACATCGTGATAAGAGTAAATGTGAAGGTTGAATATTGTTATTGCCTAGACGATTGCGGATGGTGGATTCTGTCAAGTGTGTTTCCTCGTTTCCGAAAAGCTTGCAAATAATAAATAGTCCCAGGAAGACGAAGGTTCTTTACAATAGTAGTTTGTACATCCGCACCACACAGCACTATGTTTACCAAATTTACGTTTCATGCGTCGCGAGTCTAGTTAATTATTTTAAACAATACAACAGCTCTACTCGATGGCATCACTCCTTTCATCAGTTTCTGTGGTAGAAGAACATAGAATTATTAATAGAAATTGATTTTATCTCTCTGGTAGATTATTGTCTTATAAATAGAAATTATTATTGTGTCTCTTGCTAATTAAAATGTATGTCTTTTATCTTATTTAGAGAATCACATATATGCATTTTACAACTGTGATGAAATGAAAAATCTTACTAAATAATGGAGATTGGGTGTATATTATTAAATTGTCTACACCACTAACTTAACTAAGACAGTTAGTAACTGGTTCAAAAAACGTAACTAATCAGTCAGAATTATTCTTTTTCCTTTTTCCTTTTTCAATCTTTTTTCCTTTAAAAAATAACTGCCTTTTATTGTTAAATTTTATGACCTTAGTCATTAAAAATTCATGCTCTTGACTTTATTTTAGTTTTGAAAACAATAAAAATGTCAACAGGAATTAACTTTCACAGAACCGATATATTGTAGAACTGTGATCGTGTTTGAAGCAGGGTCCGTGCTATTCTTTCGGTTAACTGCGCATAGCCTCTAGCTTTTCATCGTGGTTAGTATGTGCTGATCCGCACGACTCAGACAATTGGAAGCTACGTGGTCCAGGCTAGAGGCAGTATCACATATATCCTCCCTATAGTGGGGCAGACTGTCAATAAAGTCTTACTTTGTTTTGTCCTATAACAATTGTAACTTGAACAACTTTTACCCTATTGTTAGGTTTCACTTAGGATTAAGTCAAAAGTAACCACGATAAAATGACCCCAGGAAAATATATGTTATCAATAAGTAGCAAATTGAAAAGTATAATAACCTACAATTAGAGGTGGACATGTTAAAGCTATTTAACCTTACTAGGACTAGACGTACTCAGACCAACTCACCCCCAACAAGATAGACGTACTCAAATCACCTCACCTCCCACAAGATGGACGTACTCAAAGCACCTCACCTCCCACAAGATGTGCGTATTAAAACCACCTCCCCTCCCACAAGATGTGCGTACTAAAACCACCTCACCTCCCACAAAATGTGCGTTATAAAAACCACCTCCCCTCCCACAAGATTGACGTACTCAAACCTCCCCACATCCCACCAGATGGTTGCACTAAAAAATCTCACCTCCTCCAGGAGTGGACGTACTAAAACCAACTCACACGATGAAATTACTTAAACCAACTCATCTCCTCCAGGATATGACGTACTCAAACCTACTCACAAAAATCCGGGATATGACGTACTCAAACCTACTCACATACTCCAGGAGTGGACGTACTCAAACCAACTCACATCCTCCACGAGTGGACGTACTCAAAACACCTAACCTCCTTCAATATGGACGTACTCAAACCAAACAACCTCTTACTAATGAGTAAATATTTAAATTTTAATATAAGTCATTTGGAGAATAAAAGTAAAGGTAAAAATTCAGTATGCTGCACATTAGTTGTTAAAAGTGAAAATAATGAATGATCACGACTGTAGCAGTTTCAAATATCTTTATATCCGCTATCTGTGCTTAATAATTACAATTTTTTATGGTTTTGTCGACCAAATTTCAGTTTACTTCATGCGCATTGGAAAACAAGCCACTTGGGACACTTCAAATAAAAAATAAAAAACTAGCTGTAGAAAACACAACGGAAACCAATTTCTTGAGAAAATGAAAAGATCCTCAAAGTTGAAATACAACTTACCATTTCATGATAATTGGATTCGATCAACTTATTTAAATACACACACACACACACACACACACATATATATATATATATATACATACTAGCAATTTACACGCGCCTTCCTGCGGGAATTTGGAGAATTAGTGATGAATGAGTAAGTGAGTGCATAAAAAAAAATCATGTTAAGCCTGGTACCTATTGGAATTCAGGACGTGTTAGCGCATTTTCGTATTATGTATCAGTACTTATGTTAGATATCAGAATTATTTAGTTATTAGTAATTGTGTTTAGATTTTAGACATATTTTTATGAATTTTCTTGTGTAATGAATATACCTGACATTTTTTTAATTTAAAAGTCATTTCTTTACATTTAAAAAAAAAAAAAAATTCTCTTTAATCCAACTACAAGTCACCACACATGATGACGTAAAACTCTCTAAACTTTTACACATATTCTAATGACGTCAACTAAAAAAAAAAACAACTAATTCTTTTGCACCCTTTCGCACCACTCTTCAACGCTTGAGGAATTATGCACTCGACTTCCGGCAATGGCGGCCGTTCCCTGCGCTAGTGTTACCTCTCGATTCGAAATATTTTTTGGTAGTTTTAACGGGGTTTTTAAACGGATCGAGTAACTAAGTGTTGATGCACAAATGGCAGGTCAGGGCACACAAAAAACATATATACATCATGGGTCTAGGACTTATGGATGCTGTGATCAAGGGTGATGACGGACGGACGGACGGACGGACAAAACGGGTGCAATAGCGATTTCGACATCTCAAAAATGCGCTAAAAACACTATATTTTGGCCATCATTGCCTTGTAAAAAATATTTTAAATACTTTTTTACCTGCTGCCATCGAAGAAGTGTATTTAACAAACCCACAACCTTTTATGCGTTTACCTATTTGTGAAATAGGAAAAATAGTGCTTTCCAATTTGCAAATAGCACTTATTAGGGGACAAAATCCCGTTTTTGACGTCCCGGCCCCAATGAGTGTGAATTTTAAAATTATATTACGCCAATTTTCGTCGTGAGAGTGAACTCAACAACTTCCAAAAGTTTTGTGCTTCTACCTATATGGGGGAATGGGAGAAATACTGATTTTTAGGTTTCATATAGTTAATATTAAAAAACAATATTTAGGTCCCCCCGGCCCCCAGTAAATCATATTTTAAATAAATTTTTACTTGCTACAATCTTGGAAGTGTATTTAACAAATCCCAAAAGTTTCATGCGTTTGCCTATTGAAGAAATATGAGAGCTAGTTATTTTAATTTTTGTTCATAGCACATATGAGAAAAAACACGCTTTTGGGGCCCCGCCACTAAAGAGTGTGGACAAAAATTATTTTACGCCAATTTTCGTCGTGAGAAGTTACCCAACAACTTCCGAAAGTTTTATGTTTTTACCTACACGTTGAAAAAAAAAGTGTAATGTGCCCCGGCCTCCAAGAGTGGGAAAATTAACGTTTTGTTTTTTTCAAAGTATCGTCTAGAGCATGTACACAACAACTTTCCAAAGTTTCATGCTTCTACCTACACGGCAGGTTAGAGAATTACTGATGAGTCAGTTAGTGAGAGTCAGACAGTCAGGGCTTTCCCTTTTAATAGTATATATATATATATACAGAGGTGAGGGGGGAGAGAGAGAGAGAGAGAGAGAATCGTTGTTTAGACATACATCTTGTTTGCTCACTCATCCCTAACCTTGAATAATTTTTTTTAACATGCTTTGTTTCAGATTCCTATAAAGAACCACTTCAAAATAACATATTCTCACTTGTTTAACCAGAAGTTTGTTAAGATAATGCTCATTACCTGGATGCCTGGACAGCCTTTGTTCAAGGCATATGCTTTAGATGGGACGACAGGCAATAATGATAATGATGACGTTAAGTTATATTAGAGCTTTATAAAAGTGAAATAATGGCCTCTTATTATCCTGATTATATTTGTAACTATACAATCATTTTAAAAAAAAAGTATAAATGGTAAAATTAAACTCGGCATGTCAAACTTAAAATAATAATATTTTGTTTCCCTTAAAAAAAGAATAAATATAATGAGACGAGTGAATATATCACTACTTCCAATTTATTAATTGCAAGGGATAAAAATGTGGTCAAAAATGTATGTAGATCCAAAAATATTGTGAAACAGGAGGGGCTTAAGCAGACAAAATAGAGTAATGCCACAATATTAAATATTTCCTTCACTGTGTGATCTAAATGCATCTCATTTAGCTCAATTTGCATCTTCTCAGTTTTCTATTCATACCTAGTTGGCCTAAAATCAAGTGAAGCAGCGTTCCCAAGTCTCTGTAGCCACAGCATACCATGGATTGAGTGGATGTCAAAATGTCAAGCAGCCATTAATTACCCAGCTACTATCAGGTACCCATTTGGAGCTGGATGAATTCAGGACACCCCCTTAACCTTGGCATGAAGACCTTAACTTCACCTACACTTGAACTGTGATGCTCGCTTCAGCAGTCTAGCGTGCTGCCTCGACCAGTGCGCCAATTAGCTTCTCAGGTACTGTATAAATATGAAGTAGTGATAGAGCGTAAATTTGGTCGCGGACATAAAGCAAATAAACAAGCTAGGTTTTCTGAAAGTCTTTGCGGTGTACAATAAACTTTTTAGCTGTCAGCCTTTGGCACTTGGACCGCTCTATACCTATCTGTGGTGTAAAGTACTAGCTCAAAAGATTTGTTTAGTTCTTTATTTCTATCGATATGTTCAAAATGACCTTTGGTGTAAAATTTTAAATAGGAAAGCTTTAAACTAACCTTACGATTGATTCATTAAATGAATGCTTATTTCATGCAAATGATTATTGAACATTGTTTATAAGAATATCTTTAAATTTTATTAGAAATAAATACGTATGATGATATTTATTTTATATTTTTCTCCTTTCTAATGGATATAAAATACATTTACCATAGTTAAACAAGCCCCTCTATAACTTGTAGCAGCTTCTCTGTACAGAAATGACTGTTTGAAGAATGGGGAACTGAATCACCATGACAGTATACTCATTCTTACTAATTACTATTTTACCTTATTGTATCCAAAGGTTAACTTTATATTTTGTCTCAGGTGAGAACTTAAAAATTGCGCCTAACCTATAAAAGAACCCGCTAAAGGACAACTGGTGATGTTTAACTTAAATATTTGCCAAACGGAAGTATCCTATTATAGTGATCATAAGTTTGAAAACGAAATCAAATTTGTTGCCTCTAAATATTTCTCAACATAATGATAATATCACTTTTTCTTAGTGGCATGGGGCTAATTTAAAGCCGTGTTTCTAAATTTGAATCAAGTACCGTTATGTAATTTTCGTCGTCGTTTGGGATGTGTGAGTAAAAGAAGTACTTTATTAAGAAAATGTATCCCCTTCCAGTATTGTTGCGAAGAATTCTGACATGAAAACTGGTTTAAAATAGTAATTCCACGTAGTGTTGTTAAGAAAAGTGACGTAACATAAAAAAAATAGAAATAAAAGGTCTTTTTACGTTTTATTGGATTGCTTAAATGTTATTTAGTTAAGCTTAAAATTGCTACACGCGTGTAAGCATATTAGAGTGCAACCTTGCACTCAAGAGATCCTAAAATGGCAATAGAGTGTTTTGAATCATGCTCCTTTTAAAAGAGAAAATACCACTTTTAGGAGGGTGAAGCTTTGTGACGTCTTATTTGAGTGATGCCCATTTCTGTGACCACTTGTGCAAAGTATGTTTGGGGTAAATTGTCCAAATATCCGTGACGTCAAGATGTTTAAAAACATTTTAGCACAAGATTTCTCATGACTACAAAAACAAAAGAATGGGAACCAATTATTGAGCGAATACACGAACATTTTACTTGCTCGACAAAAAATCGGGAAGATGAAATTCAATTGGACAATTGAGAAAACATGTTGGGTATTAATGTCGACTACCAATAGGCTTTTACTTATAACAAGTATATTTTAATTATATTTTAATTTAATAATTGAAACACAAAATATTATTAATATTATTAGTAATGACTGTGCTATTTGATATTATAAAATGTTTAAAACTGTGTGTTAAATATTATATAAATTGACTTGGACTTTTCTTGTGTAATTCGGATAAATTCCTGTATAAAGACAATTTTGAAATATAATTAGTTTGAACGATTAGATAATTATTTTAAATTTTACATTTATCCATTTTGTATCTGTAAAAATTTTTAAAATATCGTTTATTGGATATCAGCAAAGATGAGCAAATGAATAGAAAAAATAAATTACTATTAATCTAACTCCGGGAAATGCTTTAATATGTCAAGAGATTAGATGATGGCCAGTGTTCATCAAAAGAATCTGTTTCCCAGCCAACAATAAATTAAGTTAATTTGTCCGAAACTGATATAAATTGTGCAGAAAAAGTAGTTGAAGAAAAACGAAAGTGTAACAGAAAAACGAGGAAATAAAATTGGTACATTTGATGCATTATAGCGAACTGAAAGTTGCTCTAAATATGTTAGAGTAAAAAGATGATAAGTGGTGGGAGAGTGGGGGTATTGTAATATCCTAGATGACTCATATTTTAGGAATATTCCAGTTTCTTATTATTTACACCTTGAAATCATCCAAAGAGCAAAAATTGCTGATTTCCTGAATGAGATGATAAATGGTGGTAGAGTGTGGGTATTGTAATATCCTAGATAACTCATGTTTTAGGAATATTGTAGTTTCTTATTATTTCATCATTGAAATAATCCAAAGAGGAAAAATTGCTGATCTCCTGAAAGAGATGATCGTTTCAGAAATTGCGACGAAGCGAGATCCAAATGAACCAGAAGTTGTTAGCCAGCTTTCATAAGAGTGATTATACAGAGCGATGCTAAATGGCGTGAAACTGTTACTATCCAGGATGTGTTGTTTAGTCTTTGTGGGTGAGAGGTTTTTTTGGTATTTGTTGCCGACTATTGCCGTTTATGCTACACTCATGGGATCCAAATGTGTGAGTCGGCTTCAGTTGTGATAGAAACGGAGCCATGAAACAGAATATTCAAAAAACAATCTGAAAAAAAATTAAATTGCCTTCAAAACGGATCATAGCCATTTAGATTTAGACTGCATTTGACATTTGTTTAAGCGAAAAGTATTCCTTTTGATGCTTGTCAAGAAGAAAAAGTAAAAAGTCTTGCTTCCATGCACAGTTTGTTTGAGGTTACAATTTTTTCAGCAAGCAAAATCTGCAAGCCCACGCCACAATGAAGATGAAACATTATGTAAAGTGTGTGTTTGTGCATGTTTGTGTGTATGTCTCTCTCTTACTCTCTCTCCCTCTTTCTCTCCACCCTCTCTCTCTTTCTCTCTCTCCCTATTTGTATGAACGAATGCATCCGTACTCAAGGTGATTGGTATCATATGCGGCCAATTCTTGTTTACGTAAACATTCGTTTCTCTTGACCTAGTCTGGGATCTTCTGAATCTCTAATTAGACTTCTTTTTCAATGAGAAGAGAGGGGGGGAGCTCACCTAACATTGTGGCTTATAGAGGAGAAGAATAGTATTATTTGCTTGTAGGAGTAGTTGAGATAGCAATACCCTAGCGTCCGTAATGTCTCAAAAAAAATGTCGAGAATGCTGCTTTGATGTTTTAAAATCACAATGTATTTGCCGAGCATGAATCATGGGACATTTAGAAAAGATTATGGCTCTGCGACAAAGTTATTTTTAAAATGATACATTTCTATATAATAATAAAAAAATCCAAAAAAAAAATCAACAAAATCAACAAAAACGCGTTACCTAAAGGAAACAAGTTAGCAAAACATACATCTTGTTCTTACAAAAAAGAAAGATTCTGTTGACCATTCAGAAATCTGTTAAATTCATGTTTTTCACTTTGAAACATAAGAGTATCTAAACGAGCTTACTATCATTAATTGGAGAATCGCTATATATTTTGTAGTCAATTTAGTTGTACTTTCAATTTAGCTTTGTAATTATTTTTTGACGTTGTATTTGGGTAATTTCAACCTATTGTGTTCATAGCTATATGATTATTGAGGTAAGGGATATAACAATATGGAGTAAACATCAATAACAAAGTGATCAACAAAACCGGGTGCATGTTTTGGATGTAAACTTTAAAATAACCTTTTTTATAAGGACAATGATATTAAAAAAAACTTGTTTTTAATTATTTACCAATTACAAAATTTAAATTCATTGACAGTATATTGAAATACTTATATTTAAATATATCTCATAACAAAATTATATCTTTTTAATTAAATTTAATTAAATACTTCGTTATGGTTATTTTCAGAGCCAAATATCATAAAATGGCACAACATGTAAAGGTAAACAACCTAGTGTAAAATGTAAATGGTATACGGGACATACTGTAACTTTTTGAACCACTTGGAATAAAAATATAATCTCTATATTTTTGTTAATCATCAAACAATTTCTATATTGCTTTATTACTATTATGTTTTAAAATTAATTTGAAATTTTCATTTAAGTGGCTATAGTTTAATAAGTTATGTAACTTTTTTTCATTGCTAACTATGTTTTAAAAATAACTTAATAAAAATTATAATTGTCTGTTTTTATTACTTCCCTTGAAATGTTCATTTTAATGACGTCATACATCTTTATTTCTAGCTTTAACAAAAGTATCGATTAATTAAGCGGTAATTTTTCAAAGGTTAACGATGAAATTAAATTTAATCGATAACAGCCCTCATAAATAATTTGTTTTTTAATACATATGCCATATATTTTACATTTCAATACGTCAATCTTAAACTAATTAAGCAAAAGCTATGACATTTTATGTATAAACAGATATTGTTAAGTTGAAAAAAAAAAACTACAAACAAGTTTTTTTTTTAAATTATAAAGAAATAATTGATACACATTTCAGAGATATGATAATGCAAAAAATTGACATAGTCGAGACATTTTATAATTTAGAAAGTAACTTTTAAACGATAAAATCGAAAACAATAAAACTTTAAAAACTAGACTACAAATGGCTTGAAGATAAAATGAAAAAAAAAGTATGCAACTAACAACGAAACAGTTACACAGGAAATCTGGTAACATATTACACATATAATATCGTTGTAAAATTTGTTCTTAAATGGGTTAAGTCGTAGACCATTTTAAACTTTAGTTTGAAGTATAGCAGAAAACATAAACGTACAGTCCGCTTTTCAGACCCAGTTATTATATGTTGAACAAGCGTAGTAGTGTTAATACGTTTCTTTTAGCACGCATACGTGCGAGAAATCGTGTCCAAAATGCTCAGCCGCACTATTGCTCGACCACCGCACACTTAAAATTTAGTTTACCAAATTGTACACTTTTCATCAATAAAACCAGCATAAGCATGACAAGTTCTTTTAAACTGTGCATCGGCCTTTCCTAAAACTTTCTCATTAAATGTGTTATGCAAAATGGCTGATTAGGTAAGGGTAATAATCCATTCTTTTTGGAGTAGCCAGTTCCCCGCAAAGATACACCATATAATGTCTGTTTAGGACTAATACAAAGCCTTTAGACTATATAAAAGTTCTCAAGCCATCGAGGGCACTGTTTGTGGTTCTGATTCCATAGCACAAGAAGTATATCTTTGGCAAGAGGCTGGTTGAAAACGTTTACCTTCCTCGTCGGTATCCATTCAAATGTTGAGATGATTGTATCCCAGATTGAAATCCTTTTCTTAAAGTGTACAATATATTAAAAATAAAATAAATGAATGTAAGGTTAAAGGGAAAGTCATAGTCAAATGGATTTAAAAAACACAACAATACATTTATAAAAATTTATACTTAGAGTAAAAACAAATTATATACTAACCATCTCTAAATGCTTTAAGTTAAACCCCTTGAGGTATGGTATTTTTTCTATCATAGTACGTCCAATTGTACGTTGTACAAGTAGATATAGCTGGATAAAAGTACAAAAATAGTTACGTAACAAAATCAAATCAACTGTATTTACTTATCACATCCTCATATAATAATAATAATAATAAAATGATAATTTATATAAAGCTGTAGCCCAGCAGGGAGCCGGGCTCACAGCGCTTCACATGGAGATAACACTACATATATTAATTAAGGAAACATTCGTATCATACTAACTAAATAAATGAAAATACATAGTACATCCGCTACGTTAATCATGAAAAGAAATGTTGTTTCACTAATCTAATATATAAAGCTGAAAGTTTGTGTGTTTGTTTGTTTGTTACCAATACAAATCCACACCGTTGGACCCAGGGTGGTGAAATTTTGCAGGGGACCCCAATTTGACCTGGAATAGGTCATAGGCTATGTTTTAACCCAATGTGACCACCCCTAGAGTAAGGGGGCCCATTTTTTGCTTTTTTCCTTATATGAGCTATATAAAAAAATGAAAATCACGTCAAGAATATTTGTGTCAAAATAGTGCGCACTGTGCAAGAGTCTAATATTAACATTCCATAAGCGGGAAAACCCCATTAGTATTAGACTATAATATTTCCATGACATATCCCCAATCTTTACTTTACATTTAACTCGCGGAATTAAATCTATACCATGAAATTTATTGCAACTTCAAAAAATACATTATCATTAAGGCATAATCATAGTCATTAACATAAACACATCATCATAGAAATACACAAATTATGTCCTATTAATTTACAACAATGAATACACATTTCATATAAGTAAAAACTTAATTTTGGCCCCAGGCCATCGGGAAGTTAAAATTTAAAATTATTTTCGACTGTTACCATGGATGGATTGTACTCAACAACTTCCCAATGTTTCATGCTTCTGCCTACTCGAAAAATAGGAGAGTTTATACGTTTTATATTTTTATAGTCCATAAGAGGAACAATACCCTTTTGGGCCCCCGACCAAATTAGTTTGAATATAAAAATTAGTTTACACCAATTATCGTCGCGAGAGGCAATTCTAAAACTATCCAAACTTTCATGTTTCTATCTACACGGCAAAGTACAGAAGTAGCGATTTTCAGTGTATGAAAAAAATAATTTTTTTCGGCCCCCGGCCCTTATCAGTGTGAAGTCTAACAAAAATGTATGCAAATAATGGTTGCGAGAGGCTACTCAACAACTTACAAATGTTTTAAGCTACTGTCTACGCCATAAATAGGAGAATTATTAATTTTAGGTTTTTATTAAGCTCATATAAGGAAAAAACTTTATTTCGGCCGCGGCCCCCATAAAGTGATATTTTAAACATTATATTAATTTGCTACTATCGCGGAAGTGTCCTCAACAACTTTCCCAAAGTTGCATGCTTCATGTACTCAACAGTTTCCTTAAAGTTCCATGCTTCTAACTACATGGTGATTTGGAAAATTAGTGATGAGTCCGTTTTTATATTTAAAAAAAATACATTGAGGCTCTCGGCTCCCAGTGAGTGAGAATTTAAATATTGTTGTCAACTGTTACCATCATGGACGTGATCTGAATAACTGCCCAAATTTTAATCCTTCTGCCTACGCGGGAAATAGGATTATTAATGATTTTCATATTTTATTTAGTCCTTGTAATGGAAAAAAAGGCTTTTGTCCCTCTGGCACCCATGAGTGTGATATTTAAAATTATTTTGAATAATGAGTGATGAGTCAGTTTCTAATATAAGAAAAAAACTACATTTGGGCCCCCGGACCCCAGTAAGTTGTAATTTAAATATTGATTTTGCATGTTACCATTGTAGAAGCATACTTAACAACTTTTTTTCGTGCAATGCTAAAGATTTTATCCTTGATTAAATTTAAAAAAAAATCTTAGTAAATAAAGACAAGACGGTTTACGTTAATATAAGTATATCCATCATGATCCAGATTAAAATCAAAGAGGTTTTGAATTGGTGTTTACGAGTTCTCAACGCTAACTGAAATCCTAATTTACCGCTGCAAGGCGCGGGTAATTAGCTAGTTTTCAAATAAAGTTTGAAAATATGTGTTTTAAGTGCAGTCTTGAAGGACTTAGCAGTTGAAACAATACGTATGTGTAATGGAAGTGAATTCCATTGTTTGGCTGCACAAAAAGAGAATGACTTTTCGCCAAATGTTTTAGTTCTTGTATTAGGAACACAGAGAATCAATATCCTGAAAATATATGCAGATTATTTACCTCATTAGTTATGAAAAGCTAACGAGTTCAGTTTACTTAAAAGAAACAGTTGGATAAGAACGGCAATGTTCTCGACGCTGTTGAGATGGGGTGACCTCTACGTGGTTCGACAGACGAGTAGGATCGTTGAGTACATTGCGACCTGAAACTGACAAACCCCAGGCTTGGATACCCGAAGGCCGTTGTTAGGTGTTATGTGCTAGTCATATATGATTACAGTCGCTGTACGGATCTTAGGCAAAGCATTTAGATGCAATGCTGATGACGAAAACCAAAGTACCCTTTGAGGGTCGGGTTACTCCGAAGCGACTGTTTCGCCAACCTCAATTAACTAGCAACGCTGTTGAGCGGTGCCGGTTTAGGGCCAGGAGCGCCAGTACGGAATAGCAAAAGGTGCCGCTAGGAAACGCTTTCGGTCGCCAGCTCTGAGGAAACCTTCCAGTGGGGGTAAAAACCTGGGTAGGTCAATGATGATCCCACGCTTTGCGGCGATCTAAACTATAGAGACTCGTAAGCTTTGCCGTGGTGGGGCTAAAGTGATACTATGTTGATAGCGAGTCACAGTAGGAAATTCCACAACTCCCTCGGGAGGCACACTTTAGTTGGAGGCGTTTTCGACCTAGTGTCCTGGACGCCCAGGCGGCCGCTTGTAGCAGCGACCGCTCCGGGGGTGGGGGGGATTCTCGGTCTTTACGTCCTTTATGGGGCCAGAGGGCTGAGGGAGATTTCCGATAAGCCCCATGAAGAGCGCAGGCTAGGGCCCTCCTGATTTTCTTCGACATGTAGGATTGCTTGACGCCACTAAACAGCACTGCTATTACTTTTAACGATGTGCAATATTTCTTTTTTAACACTTATCCCAGACTAATGAAATAAAGTGTTCACCTTTCTTCCAACATAGAATTGCAATTGTACTGCAAAATCACCAGATGACAAAGTACGCATGCTGGGGAAATAGAAATTGTCCATTCAACAAAAAATATACCTTTCTTTGTTTTTTTTTTTTTTTTTGTTTTTACTTATCATTTCTTTTAGGTTATAAAATTATATTTGGGTAACTAGATTATAAAATTTACCCGAGTTTAGGTATGACCAAAATAAGATTCGAAGCATTCCCATCATTCCCATGTGAAAGGCTGAATCTTTCAGACACACAAGAGAGTTTACACTCTTTATGTAACGCCGAGGCCAGCTTGAAATTCCATTTATTATAAACTTATCAAGGTTCATGTAGACATATTGGTTTAACCATTGCACTTTTGGAGATCTGCCCACTCAGTCTCTTTTATAAAACTCGCTAAAGTAGTTGAAGATCTCGACGTGATTGCGATGTTTGTCAGGACCTTGTTAGCGAGAGAAAGCATTTAATGTCTTGTCAAATCTGTATAATGTTATATTGTAATTATTCATTACTATAACAGTGCATGATATACAGCATTGCAGTTAAGGTTAATTATTTAATAATGTTAATGCATTTGCTGTTAGTTAATTTATGGTGTATTTTTGGTTTCCATTAGCCTGTATAATTTAGGCACAGTTGAAGTATAGTTGGAGTAGCAATACAGAAAGAATAACCATAGGGTTATTAAGCAATAAGGGTCAGGAAGAAATTCATAACTGACGTATAGAAGATCGCTGGACTACTTAGCAGAGGAGAGAAAATAGGGTAGAGAAAAGCAACAAAATCAAAAGATTTCACGGAGAGATGTGACCTTGCCTGACAGTGTAGATGGTTGACACGAAGCGGAGGTCGTGCCATTTCAGAGAAACCATGATGTACGGATTTCAACCGAAATGAGAATTACTTGTCAAAAAGGAAGCAGTATAATTGTATATAATAATATATATATGTATGTCCTAAGATTATTCTTATTCTAGTTTGAGTTTTATTAACGTCAGTATGTATCCGTATTTTATGTTAGAATTTGTTATTGTCTACTGTTAGACAAAAGATTTTTGTAGTTTTTTTATATGTCGAGTTATGTTATTAATTATTTAAGCTTTAAATAATATTTTGTTCTAACATTCTTTTCTCGCTAAATTTTTACGTACGGTTATTACTTCTAAAGCTTTACCTTATTTAACTCTGAACAATTAAATTATGTTTGAGAAATTTGCTGTGAGTTAAATTTTAGTTACTTTTTTCTCTTAAATGACTTATTTAGAACTCCAATGTGCTCAATTAGTTCTTATTTCTTAATCTTTGTATTTGCCTCAAAGAACCTGTCCGCATCACGTAAGCACATTGAGTCGCTTTCCTCTCTTAGAGAAAAGAATTTCCCATCGTCAGTGATTAAGTTTTTGTCAAGAGGTATAATTACCCAAACACGCTCAAAATTTAACCACTTACTGTAAAGTCAAGTACCTTCTTTGATGTTGCAAAACTTCAATAAAATAATACACTATGAAATCCACATCAATATTTATCTAATATTTTGACACTGTATCCTCTGTCAACATTTATCTAACATTTTCTTACTGTATCCTTTGCAAAGCCTGACACAAAATTTTCTTATTCTTAATGTGTTTTATCGCCCGATTCAAATTCAGTCCCTTGAATAAAAATATAAACAATTGGTAATAGTTGGACAAAAATTAGGAAAGTATGTAATTTCTTATCGAGTTTCATTATTTTACAAACGATACTAATAATCATAAGATTAATTCATCGTTCGCAAATCCATTATAAGGATATTTGCAAATAGCTTAAATTTACTTGTCTTTTCCTATCTATGCCAGATAGTCCTTCTTTGCACCAGATTATTGCGTTCTACGCGTATCTATTGCTTTTGCATGGTATTGCATTTTTATGTGTGTTTGTATAATGATAGAGAGTTTGTTTTCCTATTTTAGTCAAGCAACCCGCTTCAAGTCATTATACCAGAGGGGAAGAACGAGACATTGTCTATGTTCTTGCACTCACCATAAGACAAACTATTCATCCCAATCTGAGGTTTGTTTTAGGATATCTTTGTATTGTATTGTATTTTTAAGCTATAATTAATGGCCTTGTGTGAAATTACTTCTTTGTATTACAAAAAGCTGTCCGGTAAAATACAGTATTTATTATGCCTTAACTAATGCTGCTAAGGACTATATAACTAATACGAACTACATTAAGAAACTTCTGTTGGAATAATTGAAATTACGCGGCGTGCATTTTAATTAATATGTTAGGAGTAAGGTATGTTTAAAGATAATGCATTACAATTTAAAATAACAAATTTAAATAAGGCAAGTTCTAAACTGCAGTTTAATTATTAAGGATAATATCGAAAGAAAGTGTACTTACCCTAGGAGTGCGTTCAATTTTTTATTTCGACGACGAGTGCTCCAAATGAGCGGGAGTAATCGGAAAATTTCGGTAAAATTTGATGTCAAAGATCGATTTTTTTTAAAAAAAAGAAGAACATAACGAATGAGAAAAGCAAGCACCGAAACAAATCGAAAGCCAACTATAAAACGACAACAGTTCCGTTCATAAAAGAATTTTTTTAAAAAGCACATGTTTCTGGAAGAGAAAACATTTAAATCTGTCTTCTGTTATATTCTAATTATTTATAACTAACGTGTTCAAACGTATTGTTAATTATCCATTATTCAGTGATAAAAATAGCAGTAGATCTATATGCTGATATACACTTCAATTACATACCCCCTAATAATGGTATGTCCGTAAGTTTTACAAAGATATCCACAGAAATTGAATCATATGTGTGGGATATGTTTCCTTGGTATCGTCCTCCTACTGTCTCATATTCACTTTGTGACAATAAACTTGTGTTGATGATAGTGGTATAAGTGATAGGATCGAAGGTCAGGAAACGAGGCTCAACACCAACCTGTGAACTTTTACTATGAAAGTGGAGCCATCTGGTATGAGTAATGTAAAAAAAAATGTTCATGAAACAATAAATACACAAATGAGTCTAACTTTCAACACACACACACTTTAAAGGGAATATACCAAAAAGATGTATGCTTTTAAATGTTTGATCAGAGGAAATTCATAAGAAATTAAACTATGACATTAAATGTAAATATCAAATGAATTGTTAAAAAAATCAACATCTATACTTTAAACCGATAAGTCAATGATAAAAATCTTACTTATAGTTTAGGGTCTGTGATTCATCTGTTGTGGCTAACACTGTAAGGTTTATGACATCACCATGAACTATGCTCTGCTCTAGGGCTGGTTGTTTCTTTATTGTTATGGGCACTGTATTATTATGATCATTTTTTATTTCTTTCCTGTACCGCTTGGTCTAAATTATCTTAGTTTTAGTGGCAATAACAAAATAATATTTGTATATAAAAATGAATAATTCTTGTTGAAATAATTTGTATACACCAAAACGTGCCAATTTTAGATAAAATTTAGTTTAAAAACGTACATAAAACATTAAGACATCCATCTCCCCATACTGTTCCTTGACTATTAGTGACTGAACACTGGACACACAATATATCTCTTGCCTTGGTGACAGACATGACAGTCAGTTTCTTGTTTTCAATGACAAATTTACTTGGATCTGATAAAAATCATTAATTATAATTATTACAAATAATGGTAATGAGTCATTTAAAAAGCAGAATCCTTAAATAAATTACTTCAAACAATATGTTATCAGCAACTAATTCACCTTAACCCTGCTACTAGTCGACACATAAACATTACCAGTGTGTGGTCCAGTAGCTTCACCATTGATGTACCAGGTTGGTGCTGATGGGGCTTGTTCATTAGATGCAGATCTGGCATCACAGGTAAATACAACATCTTTTCCCTCTGATACTGTCCGATCCCGGAGTCCATCAACAAATATTGGGGCAGCTGCATTTAGTAGTGGGAGACACAAAAGAACAATTAAATAATGTTTATAGTTAAAATGGCCTTTTAAGTGATTTTTTAAAACTAGCTAGTTCTAAGTACTTCTTTCCACCAATGATTTTGTCAACACTCTACACAATCTATGTAAAAAAAAAATTCATTTTGTTATTAGTGACATAAAAAAGTTGCTTGGCAGAGGAGCAACAATTTTCATATATGTAGCGAATATCAACACCGCGTTTAGGGTTGATTTTGAGACACCAGAAAATCGTTTAAAATAACTTTTTAAAGTCAATTTTAAAACATATCTTCACCTTACAATTACACTTAGATGAACTTTTATAACATTTATGTAATAAATGAAGAGGCCTGCAATTTACAATCCAACGACTTATTTCCCCTTGTAAAGTGCCTTCCAAAAAGTCCGTGGAGAACAGGTAAACAAGATAAGGGTTAGCCTGACAGCACGAAACAAAACAGCGTTTTGGCAAATAGTCCTTCGTCAACGAACAAACAATACACAAAAATCACCAATTAATATATATAATAGCCCAGTGGTGTGGGTATGTTTGTAACGTAACGCATAACGCAAGAGATGTACGACAGTCTACAGCAGTTAGTTTAGTTGAAACGCTGAGGAGCGATGTACGACAGTCTACAGCAGTTAGTTTAGTTGAAAAATCGTGTGTTGATGAGCGCTGTAAAAATATTTAATATGATGACGTCATTGTTTGGTGTGCATCGGTGGGCAAAAAACAACCCCTATTATTAAATACTTTGCTGGCATTTCAGAAAGTTTAATATTTCGTATTTATCAAAAAAGGACAAATTAGTTGGGCTTTTGAAAAAGGTTGGCGCCGTAGGCGCCCTAAAAAAGGGGCACCCCAGCACAATCTAGTTTAGAGATAAAAATAAAAACTTAGCTTCGGTGAGGTCCAAGAAGTTAATGAAAGACACTACTGCTTAGTAATATATTTTTCATTTCTTTATATACGTTTTATATGTTTGTTGTTTGTTCGTTGAGGAAGTCTCTTTGCCGGAACGGTCTCTGTTTTGTTACGCCTTGTCAGGCTATCCCATGCCATGTTTACCTGTTTTTCAAATTACTAAAATATAAGCCTGACACCCTTTTTTTCTAAAAAGACAGCGGAAAAAAGAAAATCCTGATCGATGTATCATACAAATAGAGTGCAGGAATAATAATAAAGGGTGTTAATTTTCACATTTCTGAAGTTCTAAGTTAATCGCAAAGCCAATTTTCCAGATATAAAATTCATAGTGAGGATGTTGCTCTTAATAACTGTGTCTGTTCTTCCTGTTGAGCTACAAATGTGTAGATTTTTAGGGCACATCATAGAGTGTACATATTAGACTACTTGTAATGCACGTGTTTTATGATTGTTGAAATTATGCATGATGTTATAGATATCCTCGGTACATTACAGCCGTGTGTTAAATCATTGTACAACATAAACACTTGCAATGGCGCAGCTAGGGATTTGGGGGCCTTTGGGGCTCAGCCTCTTTAAGGGCCCGGAGGGAGGCTTGGCCTGTTTAGGGCCCATGCATTTTGATTGATTTTGTTACATTTAAAGTAAAAATAAATATTTCGGACATTCCTTTTGGGGCCCCCCTCAATTTTTTGTGCAAGGGGGGGATTTTACATTTGGAGACCCCTCCCCTAGCTACGCAACTGACTGCTTACATGTATTTCATGATTGTAAACAATAAACTAAATAATACTATCATGCCTCTTTGATAAGATGTTTTATGTGTAATAAACTAGAATAAAAAATTTAACGATACCTCAAATTTAACAAATAATAATTAATGTTTACCCATCCTAATTTTAAGAATTTGTAAACTTTATAAAATTGTTTTTAAAAAATTGTAACTGAAAAAATACTTGCCTCTCATATTGAACTTATCTTTCATAAAATATACATAATAGATTATTCGGTGTGTTTTCAAGAACAATTAAATACAAAGTTGTCAAAATATGTTGTAAACTTTGCAGTTTACACGTGTTTTAAAAAAATGTAATAATAAATACATATTTTGCTTAAAGCCCGTTAAATGTATCAATATGTTACCATTTGCAATCGTTTAACGTGGATCACAGCTTTTAGTGTAATTAGTTTGAAATAAATGCAATATTAATAAACCAACAAAATATAGCGTGTGAACTGACTGAATATTGAGATTTTATTTGAGTTACCAATTCGACAATTATTTATAATGAAGCAATACATAATTACTTATAATCGAGACAAAGTGATTGAAATATGTTTTTATTATTATGTCAATAATTTATGAGGGAATCGTAATAATTTATTTATGCTATAAAAAAAATAAGAACGAAATATATTAATATGCTAAATTGAAAAGAACATTCCGTTCGTCGCTCTTTGTTTTTTAAATATGTGACTATTTCTACTAATTTTAACTTAACTTTGCCATTCAATCTTTTCAGGAAGGAAACAAAAATCAATTTCCCTTTCACAAAGTCATCTAATGTCATTGTTCTATTTGTAATAGGATTAAAACAAAATACGGGAAAATATTAAGACAAACATGTTATGTTTTGAAGAAATATTAATCACTCACATGTTACATTCAAGAACACAGGTTGAGGAGTAACGCTGCCTGAACTGTTTTCAGCTGAACAATAGTAATAATTTTACGTGTATTTATAGTTCAATAAAGAACATCTTCTATTCGACAAGTCTGTCTTTATTAAGATTGAATCCAGAACCCAGTACGCAACACTAATTTGTTTGTTGCTGTAAATGTAGTAAACACTACGGGTAGAAGACTAGATATATTTTTTAATTATTATAAGTTACAAATAGAAATAGCAACTTTCATTTAAATCAAAATTCGTTTTATAAACCTAAAGAAAGACTTCGATGTAAAGTTTATCGTATTAATTAATCATCTTTATATTTCAGTTCATTTGTCTGTTATTCTTTTTAATAAATCTGTGCAATTAACCAACTCTAAACATGTGTATTTACGGGCAGACACCCTCTTAACCCACAAATAGCTACGCTCCTGACTAAGCTTATGACTGTTGAATTCCCAATAATTACACACACATGCATGTCGAACAAATATAAATTACGTTTTAAGTCATAAAGTTTAATAAGAACAAGTATTTATAATTTCAAATAATTAAGGGGATGATTTATCTTAACAGGGGAGACTACATTTTAAAATAATTTCTCCAGGGGCGAAATTGTTTGAAAATAACCTCTCGGGGAGAGACTTTACTTTGGAGGAGACTTTATATCGTAACACCGGCAAACGTGACTTGAGTCATAGCTATGCTCCAAGGGGAGATACCTCTATACTACTAGTAAAAAGTTTATTTTTTAACACATATGTTGTCTTTTAAACCAAGATAAGTTGAAAAATCACCTAGGAAATCTCAAAAATACATCTTTTGTCTAATAAAATAAAGTTATTTATGTGTTTATCATTATTATATGTTAAATAAAGTTAAGTTTTATGGGATGGTTTCATTAAATTCATTTAGTCTGACAAGTAATGAATGAAGCAAACAAATCATTGCTTATTTTCCATATTAACAAATTCTTATACACAATACAATAAAAGACAACTTACTATCCAGAAAAGACACATTCCAGGACTCCATGACCATATAACTTGGCTTGTACACCAGTGTTAGTATATTGTACTTGTGGTTTTACAGGGGTTAGATCTGGGAACATGTGTTGAGAAAATTATTTTTTTTAACATAATTGATTTCCTTTCATTAAAGAAAGTATAACGGGGACACTAATGCCTTAAATAATTATAGAAACGAAAGTATTTCAAAAGCACACGAATTTAGCAGAGGTGAAAACACGCTAATCATATCATATAACATAAATAATTTTAAAAAAAATAGAATAATAAAACATGATTTAGAAATCTTATAATTAGAAAACATTAAAAATATTTAAGCCACTATATTAAAATCTAATTTGATGTTAAAATAGTATTTTTAAAAAGTATTAACCTTTAAATTAAATTATTACCATTAAAATTAGTAATTTTAAATTCAAGTAAAAAAAAAACAACAAATTACCACCAATACTATTAACTGATAGATTTATAGTTCTTCCGAAACGTGTTACTTTATCATTTGGACTTGAAATGCCACAAATATAAGTAAAGTCGGTTGTCTCATCAGTTTTTTTGACATACGTAAAGTGAAGGTTTCCTGATGAAGTTGAAAAATATATAATACGACGTAAAATTGCAACCCATTAATGATATATTCGGGTCTCTTCACGTGTTTTTCATCTTTTGTAAACCATGTTCGATAAAACCTTTACTATTTATAGCATTTTATTTAAAGTGTAAACAAATCTTTACCTACCTAAACGATCAACGTATAACCGACCATCATTAGTATCAAGTGGCTTGCCTTCTAGATTTCTGTACCAGTTAATAGGTATGTTATTTCCAACAATTTCACCTTTATTTGAACATTCCAAGTTCACATATGAAAGCTCATCCACGGTCTTAGAGGATGGAGTTGTGTCTGTAAATGGATCCACGCCTGGCAAGATTTTTATAACTTTAATTATGACTGACTAATGGTTTACAACAATCCTATCCAATTATAAAGGCTCATTCATAAAGTATGGGAACTATTTTAAAAATATTTTATGTGGTAAGAATTGTACTTTTATCGTTATTTAGATTTTGGCATGGTTTGTATTAAAATATCAATGTAAAACTTGTCATTTTTGTTTATTTATAAACACAAACTGTGGGAAAAAGTAAAAATAAAGTTTAACAACAAATGTAGAACTAAAACAATTATTTTTAATAACCCGCTTAAAGTCATTTAGATGCAACGATTCATCTCTGAAATTCAGTAATTTACACCATCAATAAAGTATGAATCTTGTAATGCTAATCGTGTCATTTAGAGCTTAAAGATTCCAGGAGACTAAACTTATTAAAAACAAACAAATAATATTGATATTTTTTAACATTAACAAAATAAAGTAAATGTATCGGTAATTCAATAGTAAATGGAAAAGACGTAATCAAGGTAAGTGTTAGCCTTACAGGACGTAACAAAGCAACGTGCGTTTCGGAAAAGGGTCTTTTTGAACGGACATACAATACACAGATGAAACGATTACAAATTTTTAAAAAATAAAAAATGAAAACTTAGTCATTTTCATTGAGGCTTTGGATTTCACCGTAGGTAAGTTTTCATTATTTAAATTTTTTTTAATGTATTAGTTTTTTTTATATTCATTTTATTTGTGCATTGTATGTCCTTTGAAAAAGGCTCTTTGCCGAAAACTTTTTACTTTTTTTATAAGCCTGATAGCAGTCTCAACCACACGGTAATTCAACATTTTACTCAGTAAATCTACTTTTATGCTAAACTATAATACAGACAAATTAAAGCATCTGAAATAAAGATACAACTTTGTCAACTCGTAGCACAATGCCTGCCTAAACACACGACTTACGGAACTGATACACTGTTACTGTTGGGGAAAAGGTGGAAGCGGTAATTCTAAAACCACTCTGGGAGGTGAAGACAGTGCTGGCAACACACATGTAAACACCTTCTTCTCTTTTGCTGAATCCATTGAAGATCAGGTCACCATTTCTAGCATCATATGTCACATACGCATTTGGGACGATAGTAGACATGCCTTTCAGCCATTTATAACTAGAAAAACCAAAATTAGAAGAGGAAAAATATATCAAAAGAGTAATTTCTATTGTTATGAAATAAAAAGCTACACAACATAGCACTCCAAATACCATTTTTCGACACATTATTTTATTATTGGTTTTGTTTCTCCTTAAATTTTTTTCTTTAATCAATTTGATTTCTTTCTGGATAATGAAGTCAATAATGCGATCGTCTCAACAAGTCCCTAGTAAGTTCTAAAATAAAACTTTAGGGATTCCCAATTTCATTTTTAAAAATATTCATATTTTTGAATTTCAAAATCGTATGTATTACAATGATCAAACAAATACATCTGGTTTTGATTCTTAAAATAATAAATATGAATTGTAAAGAATTATTTTAAACAACATGAAATCAGTCAAATAGACTCTATAAATGATGCTCTAACAGGTTTAAGTTTAACTATTACAAACGTTAAAATAAAATTTAACACGAATTAAACTTACGTTGGACTCTCAGGTTTACTTTCAGCTTTACATTTGACTACAAAGCTATTGCTGGAAGGATAAAACAAGTCGATGGCGTTTGAAGGTTCAATAATGTTAGGTTGCAATCGGACTGAAATTAAAAGCAAAAAGTTGCTCTAATGTTATTTAAATTAATGATTCCATATAAATGTTGAATGCCTATTCGCCAAATGTGCAGTATTTTATTGTCTTTTAAGATACTGTTAAAAGCATATATTTGAAAAAGTAATTTTCTTTAAAATTTCACTGTAAATCCTATACCAAGCCTAACGGAAAGGGACTGCATGGGTGGTCGGTTCAACCCTGCCAGTTCGACACAGGACGTTTCGACCCCATGATGTTGTAACCTCTGTCGGTTCGACTACGGACGACTTGACCCCGGACGATTCGACCCCAGATCGTTCGACCCGGACGTTTTGACCCTTTCGTTTGTACACCGTGAAATGTCTTTTATTTGAATTAAAATATAAATATAAAATCTCCAATCATATCCCAAACACACTAAAAATGACATGATTTATCATTCGGTTTAAAAATGGAGATTTTTAAGTCGTTCAAGGATTTTCAGTGCAATAAGAAACAAAAAAAAATGCAATTTTGTGGGGTTTTTGTTGTTGTTGCTGTTGTTGTTTTTTGTTTTTTGTTTTAAAAAAATAGAAAAAAAAATGTTTCGATATGCTGAACAAAGCACTTCGCTGGCGCTGGAACCATTTCAAACGCGCGCATTTCCATTTACTTTTTGTGTTCCTTATCGCGTGAAGACATCCCTCCCAGAAATACTGATTGTAATAAGATGTAAAATTGGTTCGGTATTTTGAAGTTGAACGAATTCAATAGGTAATACCCCCTTCCCTAGCAGGCAACATCATTCAAGCTGTGGCCCCGTATGACCTGAATGAACATAAAGCCTTTGTTATTTACATATTTACCAGGGCTTACATAATGACATTATAAAATGGCTAGACTCAGTGACCACCACAGCACGGCTTGTCCTGGCGATGGTTATGGGCAACGAAAATACAGGACACTTTAGAAATGACTACCTGAGCACATTGCAATTTTATAACCCGATGACATCGATTTTGGCGTTGGGGTTGAGTTATATAGGTTAGTAATTACCTGAGGGAAGTGGCGCATTTATCACAATCATAAATATAGGTTCAATGTTGACTGGTTATACGTATACATACTTTCTTAAATCATCGTAAAAAATCGTTGCAAAAAACTATTTTAAACTGTAGTTAATTTTAAATACATAATAATATTGTAATGAATTATTTTTAAACCAAAAAGTAATTTTTTAAAAGTGTATATGAAAAAATAATAAATTTCTACGGAATATATACAATATTTCTATCTTAGTTTCAAATTCATACAAAAATTATGTTCAAATAATTAAAAACTAAATATTGATATATTAAGTAACACGGATGCATATCAAAGTATATATATATAATAAAACCAATCGGTCTTTTTTCTCTAGACACAACCAAAATAAAACGGCGCATTAAATCAGAAAAATATGATATTCAGGAACTTATAGAAAACTGTTTAAAATATGGAAATTCACAAACCTTGAGCATGACTGTAGGATATGGTACTTAGAGTCAAGGCTATTGAAAATAGCCAAAACATCTTGGTGAAGCTGTGTATTAGAAGACTGTCGTTGTCGCAAGTTAAAATCTACAAAATATTAAGTCATTTTCAATGCTTTAAAAATGGCCAATGCTTTACAAATTTTTGTGAATTCTTTGGAATTTCTTTTTAAGAAGTATTTTTCTATAGGTAAAATTCAAGCACTTTTATTTTATTATTATTAGATAAGACTTAACGTTTAATCTCGTATATAGTTTGGACACTAAAATTAGAAAATATTTTTCTCATAAACGCTTTAACAAAAGAAATACGTTTTAAAAAAAATTTTATGTTTAATAAAATCTTTTATTTTATAGGAGTTTTTTTAAACTGTTGAAAAATATGTTAATCTTGTTAATATTAATAATTATTAAGTCATAGTACCTCTGGTTAATTAATTTTACCTACTAAATCACAAAAGTAGTTCTGAATCTTATATATATCTATTAAAAGAAGAGTAAACTTTTCGTTCAAACAAAAAAATGTTGACATGCAGTTTCCTCATAACAAAAGTGTCAATCACCAAAATGTAAAGAAATTACCGTCTAATATTCCACGTCACAGGAAAGGAGAACTTTTTTCACATAGCACGAAGTGACGAAGTGAAAGATCACTTGGGAATACACTCACAGCTTGGGTAAAGTTTGTTTTGAAGTGGATTACGCTGGTCAGAACTATGACTGCGTAAGTTCAAGCCTGCACCAGTTGCAGCGACAACTTCTCCACGCTGTTAACGCGTGGTGTGACTCACAGTAAGGGATGTAAATTTTTTCAAAAGAATTGTTATGAAAATAATAATTACAAAATATTTTGAAAAGATCAAAATACATTATCAGCACAACATTCCTCATGTCTACATAGATAACAGCGTTGGAACTAATAATTGAGTGTACACAAGAAAATGTTAGTTGTACAATAACTTTTCACAAAGAAGAAATTCAACTAAACAACCCTGAAAACATGCAGGATATTAATCTAAAATCACCAATTTGCTATAAAATTTGATAAGTAATTGAATTAGCGACATATATCCTCAAATTTTTTTTTTTTAAATCTTTTCCGTATTCATTAAAATATAATTAGTAATTAATTTGCTCTTTGTGATAATTAAATATTTAAAAGAGGATTTGTAATATAATAATATAATAACAGACACGAGCGTAGTATAACATATTTTAAATTACATTTTTGTTCTATCTAAGACGATTTTCAAAAATGTTTTGTTTTAAAATTTATATATATATATATATTGAATAGTTCATATTTAAACATGGTGGTCTAAGTTGTAGCGAGCTTGACTATCGAACTGATGCAAGAACTCGAGTCGCGCGTTAAATCCTTGGTACTGCAAGACCCCTGGGGCATTGTGCTAGCCACTTATTACCTGCACATTAGTGGTCAATGAAACCTGTGAACGCTACTTCACCTGCTTCTGTGAGACTTCATGGTCCTTAAATCATAATGTTTTATTCTTTTCATTTTTATATTTAAGCAAAATTTCATCTTATTTATATATTAAAATTTCATGTAACGTGTTGTGGATTTCAGCGAAGATATAATATAAAGGAGGAAATATGAATCACTTTGAACATTTAGTGGGTTCATGCTTCAATATGCCTTTTGACAAAATGATGGTCAAAACCCAACAAAAGAAAAAGTTCCTAACAAAAATTATCGCTAATTTTTCTGATCCTTGTCTTCATTTTTTCAAAAACAAAACTAGTCGAAACAGATAAAAACAATGCAGAAAAGCAAGAAAGAAAATTGATGCTTTTGAAGCACAATATTTAACTGAAAGCAACTCTACCCATATTACTCCAAACGATATTATACTATGGATGGGGGTGAATAATTGAACTGAGGCGTACGCTTTGAATATACCAGTTTCGTATCAGTTATTAGCTAAAAGAATAAAACGATAAATATGCTTCTCTCCATTAAAAGATAATCGTGTCAATATTGCGACACGTTTAGTTGCAAATACAACCATAAAATTGTAATGTCGTTACTCCGTGTCATTGCATGACGAACAAGGAAAGGCTAAAACTCAATGTAACTCCTAAACCATCAACATTTTCATACATTTTATATCATCCTAGTTACTTCCACACACAAAAACAGCGATATTTTAACCGACTAACCACTACCAGCTGACCCCACGTCAAGTTCAGTACATCGTTTCACATCTTCTCGTGTTACTTCATAGTGTTATATACAATGCTGACCGCGCTACAGAATAGAATAAGCAATTACGTATATATTTTTATACGATTAAAAAGCATCCTTTAAATATATGAAGATAACAGTCATTAAACGTATCCTATATAATAAAAGGCATTTTTTGTCTGTTCATCGATTGTGATTTGTCCCTCAAACTCCTACAGAGACCGACAGCCAATCAGAAAAATTAAATTTAATTTACATATATAACAAGGTTATGAAAACTTTCAAATCCAGTTATGTTTTTAGCATATTTTTTCCGAGACTATATTTTGAGCGGTACACTTTAGGATTTATAGTAGAAAAAAATTGTTTTTACAGGTTACTTATGATATCTATAATGCATAAAATTTATGACTTCATGTACATTTATGGCTGGTCGAGATGGCTGTTGGAGGGGAAGTACCACATACCACCCTAACGATGGTGGAACGTCCTTGGGTGGCTCTATTGCTCATATATATATAAAAATAGATGTCTAATGTGACACCTCATGGGATTTGCTTTCTTTAAATTGTAGCCATATTTCAGCCTGTAAGCAAGTACCGTGAAATCCGGATGCCCGTTGCCATACCATTACACGGGTAGTAAAATTGTCTGGATTACTTGTTAAGACCAAACGGACAGATCAACTCAAGGTAGAACACCAACACTTACTGAACATCTATAACTTTATTAACAACAAAGGTTCCTCCATTAACCAACACGTCTTATCTCTCTCTCACACCAACTGTCTCTCTACTCACTACGTCACGCTCACACTCTTACGTCATACCCTTTCATACCGTGCGCACCGCACCGCACCAAACACAAGTAACACATTGACATGTCAGGGAAAACCCAATAACTCCATAATGTTTCCCTGACATATCCCCCCTCTTCACTTTAGATTTAACTTACGGAGTTAAATCTACACATGTAAGATACACGATCTTTCCAACATTAAAAAACAATCGGGCATAGAATCATTGTCGTTTGCAAACGCAAACAAAACAAAACAACAACAACAAAAACATCTTTAACATCTTTGTCATCTTTGCAGTCCACATAGTGGGACTCTCCATGTATCTTTATAGTCCCCATAGTGGAACTCTCCATGTATCTTTAAAGTCCCCATAGTGCATGGGACGCTGGGGGTTATGGAGATCTCCAATCCATCCATACCCACCTATATAATTATTTATCTTAAACATAAACATTGATAATAATACTCATCAATAAACATCAAATCATTAGAAAACAATTATCAAAACACCTTTATAACCATAAATAGCATAATCATCGGAATAGTGCAATCATCACAATCTATGTCATGGAAAACTAATAAGAATCTATCATCATTATTACATCTTCTTTACAAAAATTTTCTGAGGTCTCCAGGTAAAAAATTGTTTACATCATCAAAAAAAATTATCATGACATAAAAATCACATCTTTAGTACATAAAATAACAACAATGTAATAACACTGGTCATGAACCTCAGAAATATCACAACACATATCAAATACTGGCACGAGATCACCTAGACTCCAAAATTCAAACCCAAAAATTACCACATAATAGTTATGAGGACAAATCCCATACACATTTCATATTTATTTACTGCCATTCATACACAACCTCCCAAAAATTATGCCTAAAAATTATAGCTATTGGTCTTGATGGTGGTATATATCTTTTGTCACCTATCTTAAACAAAAATCGACCCTTGTTTCCATTATACAGGCTGCTGTATCCTAGCGCAGGCCTACGCGGCCCTTCCCACATGGCAAAAAATATGTTGCAACTGGTGTCAATATAACCCTGACCTCTATTAAACCTTTGACATTTCATGTGTATGTCTTTTAATAACTCGGCGTACCAGCTATCTGCCCCCACACGGCGCAATATTTCCTTGAGGACCCCGAAGATTAATAAACTCATTAGGCGTAACGAAAAAACAAGACCGTCCTCTCTTTTTCGCGTAAACCTGTCCTGTGAGTTGTCGGTCAAGGTCTCTTGATTTCTGGCCAGTCTTGACCGCACATTGTCACTGTCACTGTCCAGGTGTAACTCTGTATTTGTCTTGGTGTGTGTATGGAGGTCATAAGCGTCACCTTTGTGTAGCCGTATAAAACAAAGTTCCTTTGAGCACATAAATTGCATTGTGAACCCACTGCGGCAGTTATCATTTATTTTCTTATTTTTCTCCTTGCGGACTATCACCATTTCCGCACCCTGCGTGGCATGTCTATCTCTGTATTCATCACCTTCAAAATCTGTAGGTTTCTCCATCTCTGTGGTTTTAATCGACTCGGCCATTTCCTCAATAACTTCCAATTCAACTAAAACCCTCTGATTTTCGTCAACTTTTGTCTGCCGGGCTCCTATAACCCAATGATACTCATCTTTACTATATGGGTCAATACTTTCTTCCTTGTACACTTGATGATTTTGAGTCATAAATTATTCCTTCTCAATTAGTAATTGAGACCTATTGGACCGTTTCTGCACCTCAGCTGTCATATCTGTATCGTTCTCTGTTAATCTCATTATCAAGTTAGACATTCTCTTTTCTTTTTCCCCTATGATTCTCCATAATTCTAATATGTCTTCTTTGTTATGTGCTACCTTTATTGTTAACGCCTTATTCTCTTCTTCTTTCTGAGTCATTCTTTCTTTAATATATTCATTCTCTATCTTTATTTTCTTTAGCTCCTTTTGTAATTTTTCTACAATTCCATCTGTATCAGTCAGTGTCTTATTCAGCCCTGTTATATTTTGATTTGCAGTCATTAAGTTTAACTCCATCTCTGCTAGCTCTACGTCTTTGCTATTTATCAAGCTAGAATATACCTTTTCCAGTTCAGTATTTTTCATGTTCAAATTCGTGTACTTTAATTCAGCTTCATTTACCTTTATTTTGTGCTCCGTCTTCAATTGCTCTAGTAAATCGTCCCTTTCAGCCAAGGCTTTTCTCAGATCTGCTGTTTTTGTGTTCGCAATAATTATATTTGTATCACTTTCTATCAGTTTTTCATCTTTAATCTTGACTATATCTATGAAACTAGACAACTCTTTCTCCATTGAGTCAATTTTCAATTTTAAGCTTACTACCTCGACTTCCTTTTCATCTAATTTTGTTTTGTGGTCACTCTTTAATTTTTCTAATAACTCATCTTTGTCATTAGTTATTTTGAGTAAGTTAGCTTTTTCTTTATTAGCTTGAGCTAACAAGCTGTGCTTTTCGACAATTACCATTACTAATCCATCTTTAGCTTCCTTTAGCTCTGTTTTGTAATTCTCGGCTTCCCTTTCCACCTCGGTAAGTCTATATTGAACTCTAACCAATTTTGCTTGTAAATCATTTACTGTCATTTTCTGTCCTGAGATTTCCTTGTCTTTGTCGAACAATGATGTTTTTAATCTGTCAACAAGGCTAAGTTTGTCTGCTAATTCCCAGTTTAACCCATCTATTTTATCTTATATTCGGCAGCACAGTTTTTAAGAAACATTATTTCTTTTTCTTACTTCTCTGATTCTTCATCTTTCCTTGAATACTGTTTTTGTAACCACTCTATTTCTTTCTCATTTTCGGCATCACGGTTTCTAAGGAACATAATTTCTTTTTCATTCCTCTCAGATACTTCATCTTTCCTTATATAATGTTTTCTGTTCTTAGGAACCTTCTCACGACATTCACTAATTGTTTTACTATTGTACTTTTGACCACCCTGGATCATGTTTTCTTTTTTATACTTAATGACGTTAACGGGCTTCTTGGGATTTTCGTATCTATAATACTCAAACTGGCCAGATTGCGGGTCTGCCACCCTATAAACTTCTTCCGTCAGATACGGATCTTCACAATAAATGCTGGCTAATCCGTAAAGTTCTTCACCCTTGCTACCGTCACGGTCATAGTCTTCCGTGTCATCCATAGCCCTTCTCTGTCTTTTTGCCTCTAATCTTGCCTGTCTTTTTTTCGTATTGTCTCAGTTTCTTTTCATCTTTTTTCTGTCGCTGTCTCTGTCTCTCTTCATTTTGTCTCAGAGAATCTTCAGCGTCTTTTTCCCACTTCAACCTAACTTCTTCAATTTTGTTAACCCACCATCTATCAATCCCTGCCATTATTTTATGTATTACAGAAAAACAGAAAAAACTACCATACCACAATCACCTCCTACAATGTCCAACGTAACCACCCACGTAACTTAGAACCATACACACTGCCAATGTCCATCACAAAAACCCAGAACGAAAGTGTCCAACCCAACGTTGTGATGACTTACGGCGACAGCACACTGGATGTGTACTCAACTGTTCACGTTGTGATGACTCACGGTGACAGCACAC